>CM030888.1:23150147-23726913 GCA_018136845.1 Heterotis niloticus
GACCGGCAAGTATTTTATTAAATAGCTACCTTCACTACCTTGTGTTTCCCTTATATGTATACCAAGGTGGGATGCAGGCATTTTTGTACTCTGAAATCTTGTTACAAATTGTCTGTTATTTTTAAAAGGTAAAATACACTAACCATGGTCCAGATTTGGAGTACAATTATAGCTGACTAGATATGTTACAAAGAAATGTAGTTGCTAAAATATTTTTAAAAAGGACTGGGGGGGGGGGGAGTCATTCCACTACATGTAAGCACTATTTATTTTTGTTTTACCAGAAAGGCAATAGGGGATCAAAATTACTGGGACACAATAAGGCTTGTAAAACATCATTCTCTGGACAGGACTCTTTCACTTGTCACAGGTGTCACGAATGTTCCTTTGTCTGTATTAGCATATTCTTTGGCAACATGAAACATTTTGTAAGTTATTTGAAAACCAGCTACCTTGAGACGAAAGGGACAGTGCTTTGATGGTCAGTTTGGTCGTTCACTTTTCACCTAAACAACATCCGTTATTCAAAGTACTAAATGTGTGTTTAAATGTTTTTCTTGTGGAGCTTGTCATGTTAAAAGTAGTAAAAACCATGTTTTATTAATACCCCGATGCTGTCTCCTTAAGAAACAGAATTATGTCAAGTGAAAGTGAAGACATTTGTCACACAAACCATGGACAGACACAATACCGTGGACAGAATTGGTTTGTTTTAAACTTGGAAATGCAGTCTTCCTTTGCTGATTGAGAGAAGAGCTGGAATCACAGTGTTCTTGATAGTATTGTTGTTCCCTTGAGTGAAATAATAGTAATAAAACACTATCTGAACCCCGCCTCTGGTTGTGGATCGACTGTCTGTACAGAAATGCAGCTGATAGGGGATAGGAAGCGATTGCTAATGGTGCACGTCCAGAAGCTCAGCGGAGGCTCAAGAAGTGATGGATTTACTCTGACCATTTTTAACCACTTGTAATCCTTAAGATAGACTGGTACTTTTCTCAAATAATACATGTTGTAAAATTAAAAAAAGACATGAAAAATTTCCATCTGAACATTACATCCTGGAACTAACTCTTGTCTGTACTTATCTACCTACCTACCTACCTCTACCCAGGAGTAGTAGATATTGTGATTATTATTATTATTATTATTATTATTATTATTTGTTAGGCTTGTGGTTTTTTTGGGAAAAGTCTGTATAGCAAAATGGCTGGTTAACCAAAACGAATAGAATAATGGCAATTATGGCAAGGTAACAGTTTATTGCCTTTTTGTGTGTGTGCGCGTGCGCTTGTGTGCATGCAAATACAGCCTTCGATGGACTGCTGTCCCGTCCGGGATGCACGTTCAGCCCTTTGCAGTTCCGAGATGGTCTAATGGATGAGTAAATGGGATATTTTTCTTTGGGAAAATTAATACAAAGGATGTAGAGGGAGCAACAGAATTTATAACAGTATACAACAATTTATAATTTGCTGCTTGCATGTGGTACAGTAAATAAATTTTGGTTCATGCCACTGTGTGGTGCTGTTATGACTGCAAGCTGTATCAGCACATAAAGTAGCAGCGCCATGTGGTGGCCTGCGTGTAGCATACAGCATTTTTTAAAATACATTTTGGCACCTTTCAGCTAAAACTGCCCTAAACCAGCAACACGGTTCCAGTCTAGGTTGTTTTAGGCATTATTCTGAAAGTTCTTTCTAGAGAATTGGGCTCAGAACTGAGTAATAAAGGATTAACTTTTTCTAAAGAGACAAAGATGATTAATGTCAAAATATTGCACTGCAGGAGATTACAGGTGAACCCCTAACCCTACAACACCACACTTTAAGGGAAATAGGCTCTTTTTACGGTTCTCTGAGGCACCTTACTCGTTCAGCTATATTTTAAAAACGATTTTAAATGGAAGATAGTCTGGCACCCTTGTTTAACTTAGACCATAACATAGATTCTCCTGTTTTACCGACCACTTTTCTTCCCCAGGTGATGAAGCTATGGTTCTTTGAAAATCTGTGTGCCAGCAGTTCTACTTTCCTAAATGCAGTGCTGCATACTGGGACTTTTGATCACTACCCCTGTTGGCCAGGAATATGGCTGAATATGGCATTACAGCAATCACCTGTAAATGTGTGTGGCCACACCCCTTATCACCTGGTAATTTATGAAATCACACCCGCACACACTGACCGTTCTGCCAGTCACCTGGAAATGTGAGTGACCATGCTCCTTGTTTCCCAGTAATGTGTGTGTGTGTGAGAGAGCGAAAGTGTGAGGCCATGCACCTAGGAACATGTATGACCACGCCCCCTGTCACCTGCAAATAAGGGTTACAGCGCTCTGTGTCACCTGGGCGTCTCTGTGTGACCGCACCCCTTGCTACCTAGGAGTCAATAAGGCCGCGCCCCTCGCCACCCAGGAACGCAACTGGCCACGCCCTCATCGCGAGATAATATATGCGACCACGCCCCATCCCGAATGGAACCGTGGGTGACCACGCCCCTCTGTCGCCCGAGACCGCGAACGACCGCAGCCCTTTCCAGTGTCAGTTTTTCTTTGCTACGCAACATGGCGATGCGCGGAGAGATGGGGAATGGGGCTAAAGTGTGCAGCGTGTTGCTGCTTTTTGCCTTCTTACTCCTCTGCCCGCTCGTGTCGTCTGCCCCTCTGGAACGACCGGCTGCAGGTAAGTGACCGCTGCTGTTCGCCGCTAACTTTGACGCAGAGACGGAGACGGAACCCGAGAAGCGCGGCTGGGTACGCAGACCCGCTCTTTTTGCCATTTAAAGAAATTTGAAAGTAACTTCGCGCACCCCGGGTAGTGACATGTCGCTTGTAGAGGTTCTTGTGAACGATGAACTGCAGCAGGGTTCTGTTGGGGAGCCGCTCGCTCGGAGAATCTGGTTGTGAGAAATGCCGGCACCCCGGAAAAAGGTCCGCCACTTCCCGAGCCACCGCAAAAAGTGACAGTGGCCAAGTATTTCGGGTACCAGTGAAAATAACAGTAAGGTGACCGACGAACGTGGAACGTGTGTGTGCCACGTCCTGCCACAGTCACTGGTGACATCCGCCCAGTGAGCAGTAGAAACACTAAACTTAGTCACAGCACAAAAACTTTGTGCCTTAAATAAACACACAGTGAATCACCGATATCAGCCGTATCGCCTGTTTCTTTTGTTCAGTGCAGAAATTCAAGTGTGACGTTGAATCTAAGGGCGGCATCGGCACTGATGTTTGCCCGCTGGCAGTGACCCGGGGGCAGAACTTACACTCCCCCGTTGTGCTCACCAGGTAGGGCACCCGAACTGACCTGGCGTTTAATGTCACTGCAGAAAAGTTTTGATTCTGCTCAAAAATCTCCTTCCTGCAGTTCAAGTACACAAACAGGACAGACAGGTCCTGCTCCCTTACAGTATAAGACACATAATTCTTCCCAGGACCCAATGTAGTCAGACGTAAAAACAGGTCCAACCAAATACAGTTAAACACAGTTTTGACAGATGCAGTGATTCCACAAGATGGTAACATCAGGAAGAAGGAATCGGAGAAGTTAGATAACTACTAAGGATTGAGAGAGGAACCGGAGAGAATATGAAAGGTAAAAACCGACGCAGTTCCATTGGCGACAGGAGCACTGCACTGGAAAAGGGGTTCTGCTCAGGTTCCAGGAATTGTAGCATTGACTCTAGTCATGAAAGGCACAATGTTGGAAACTGCAAAAACACAGAATCCTATCCTCAAATTCCAAGGCCCCTGGTAGCGGTGACTCAAGTCTGATGGTTGGTGCCACATTTTGCAGTTACAAATATTTATTTTACATATATAACTTTATTTTCGTTTTGTCATTTGTAGGTCTATTGCCTCAGAGTGCCTGGGCTGGTTGGGTATGAGGTTGAATTTGACTCAGTCTGTGTGGTATTTGTTTGTTTCCCCCTGTCCACATGGGTTTCCTCCCACAGTCCAAAGACACGTTTCAAATTAGTTGGTCACTCTAAATTGCCCATGGCATGTGTGTGCGTGTGTGTGTTAGCAGTCACCTTGTGATGGACTAGTGTGTCGTCCAGGAGTCGGTTCATATCCTGGCACGCATTGCTTCCAGGATGGACTGTGGACCACTTCAGTAAGAAAGGTCTCCAGCCCCATAGTTATGGCTTTTCTAATGAACTGGGTGAATATTAGCCTAATTGATAACTAACAGGGCTGTTTATTTCACATAAATTTCTCTGGCTTGGCTTAAAAATATAAAAAGGGTGCTGGCAAGAATTTTTTACCATAACCAGTTCTGTTAGTTCCATCTAAATACCAATACTGTTGCGGAGAAGAATGCAGAGTGACACATGACCAACCAGTAGAGCAAAGCGGGAGCGGCTTTCAGATGAAGAGACAAAATGTTCACAGAACTCAGCGGCATGGCATCGTTTCCAAACGTAAAGCTGCTGGAAGCCTTTACAGCCCCACCGAACAATTCGTGTCCACATGCAGATGCAAAGCACGCGGACAAGACCGAGTGCCGTGAAAGAGTTCATAGAGTGAAACCAAATGAGAGAAGCAGCAAAAGCGAAAAAATCACGACTGACTAAATGGAAGAAAGTTCAGTACGGTTCCTTTTTAAAATTTGTCAGAATGTATGCAAAAGTTACCCAATTGCTCTAAATAATTTTGCTTCATGCAAAATCGCCTTTAGAATAACTTATTGTATTTTCTTATTATAGTTGCTATGGTTGTACGGCTCTCGATTTGTTGTTCCCTTCACTCCTCCAGCCAGGTATCCCAGTTTTTCTCAGCGAACTTGAGAACATAACGCTTAAAACTTAAATAAAACTTAAACAAATGTATTAATTGATAACCAGAGGTAATAGAGATAGAATATATGGAACATGCATGGGGGTAACTGGAGTAAAAAACACTGCTTTAAATGAACCAGTAGTGCCACCCCTTTGCTCCACACAAGTCCCAGTGTGCGTTTACCTGTGTGTGTATATTTTATATACTGTATATGTGTGTAAGCATGGGCCTGAAGAACACGAGTGTTCTTCTGTTAAACAGTTTTTCTTCTGTTAAAAACAAATGTGTTTTGTTGAATAAATCAGAAGTGAATAAAGTCCCTGGAGCCCAGCAGCTAGCAAAACAACTAGGGTTTGTTTCGGTTGAAAATTTGAGGAATGAAAAGTACCATTTAGCATGCGGGGCACTTGCCCAACCTCTGTAGGTCACTGCAGCACAGGGCCTCTGCTCATGCTGAAAGGAATGGCTTGGGAGTGGCTGAATAACATACAGCAATTCACGAAAGGCAGTGTTTAGCATGTGAGCAAGTAAGTGCTTTGTATTCTGTCACTTCTGGTGATGTAGAACTTCAGCTGAAGATCTAACAGTTCCAGTAAATATAGCTTTAGGAAAAAAGTCATCCAACAGGATCCTTCTTCAGTGTTTGCTAGGGTGTAACATTTTGAGGCGTGGAAAAGTCTTGAACTTGTCCTCTTGTGTGAATCCTCCAGGTGGCCACCGCAACTCACACTTCAGCCAGCACATAAAGACACTGCAGAAAGAATTGTTTACATTCTTTTAGGTCTTAAGTGAGTGGTCTAACAGGTCTAACCTGGCTTGTTGCTTCTCCAACTGTACAAATTGTTGAGTTTCCCTGCAAAAAAAAAGTTACATATCAGTTATGCGTCCGTAAAACAACGTATGAAATTCTCTGAAAATAAATAACAGCACACATTACACAAATATGTGGCTTTCATTTCTATAATTTTTTTCACTCAGTGACCCAATGCATAGTTAGTCCTTTGGTGTCGACAAATTTTGTTAATTTTCCAAGACAAAATGGGCCTTTTTTGGAGTGAAAATGCTGTTCCTGGACTTACTCTTCATCTAGTTATGGTTGCTGCTGAATAGCAACATGCTGAGCACTTAGTTAAACGTTTTTACCATGTTTTTAAGTCACTAATACAGTGTAGAGCTTTGTGTGGAGAATAATGCTTTGTCATCCCTTTCTTCAGGCAACACCCACTGGCTTCGGTCTGAATCTCCTTTGAATGTCTCTATGGAGGCCAGTAGCTTCACTAACTCTACACGGCAGAACAAGACGGCCATGAGTCAGGCCAAGGCACTTCAACCTGCGGCTCCTGACGATAGGAAAGGCCTCTCTAGGAGTAAAACCAAAGTTTTGAATGACAGGAAAAATGCAGAAACACTCCCAATTTCTCTCGTGTCCTTGACAACGGATTACGATTTTTTAAGTCTAGAACGGGATGGGGGGGTATGGAACAAGGAGAATATGGAGGAGGAGGGGCAAGGTAGAAAAGAGGAAGAAAATAGGAATCAGGGGGAAGAGATTAGGAATGAGGAGCAAGATGGTGGTAATGAGGAAGATGACACTGGGAACAAGAAGGTGGACAACGGTGAAGAAGAATATAAGAGGAATGAGGAAGCAGACAACTGGAATGAGGATTTGGACACTGGGAATGAAGAGGTGGCCATTGAGAACAAGGAGGAGGATATAGGGAATGAGGAGGTTGATATGGGGAATGAGGAGGTGGAAACTGGGAATGAGGAGGTGGAAACAGGGAATGAGAAGGTTGAAATGGGGAATGAGGAGGTTGATACGGGGTATGAGGAGGTGGATGTGGGGAATGAGGAGGTGGAAACAGGGAATGAGGAGATTGATATGGGGTATGAGGAGGTGGATACGGGGAATGAGGAGGTTGATACGGGGTATGAGGAGGTGGATACGGGGAATGAGGAGGTTGATACGGGGTATGAGGAGGTTGATATGGGGAATGAGGAGGTGGAAACAGGGAATGAGGAGGTTGATATGGGGTATGAGGAGGTGGATACGGGGAATGAGGAGGTTGATACAGGGTATGAGGAGGTTGATATGGGGAATGAGGAGGTGGAAACAGGGAATGAGAAGGTTGAAATGGGGAATGAGGAGGTTGAAATGGGGAATGAAAAGGTGAATACAGAGAATGAGGAGGAGGACAACAGGAATAAGGTGTATGTGAAGAATGAGGAGGAGTATATGAGGAATAAAGAGAACATGGTGAAAGCAGAGGAGGGCTTTGGGAATGAGGAAGAGTACACATACGATGAGGTGAATAAGATGGGTGAAGACATAAACCTTGGTAATACAGAGAACTTTAACATGGACACAAATGTTGAAGATGAAGGCTCAAACTTCTTTGTCCATCTTCTTGTCCTTGTCTTCCTGGTGGCCATTGTGTACATTATCTACCACAACAAACGAAAGGTAACCAGCTACAACCACACCTTGTATCACTTTTCCTGTCTAGAAATGAAACCAAAGCCTACATCTACTATTTTACGAAAGTACTGTATTGGCCCAAATATAAGGTGATTTAAGATAACTCCCTCTTCTTTTAATACTTGTTTTCAGAATAAGTTTTTGCAACATTATGTCTTATCTTTAAAAAGAGAAATCGTGTTTAGTCCTATTTACCATATTTGGCTATTTAAGACGGTCTTTTTGGGCTCACTGCCTTCGAACACGACATACCATAACTATATTTCTTGGCTGCTCGAGAGTTTGACACCTCTTCCACATTAGCCGCCATTATCTTAAAATTGGTTTCATAACTCCTCCTCAGTCCTTGGTTAATCTGGCCTAATTTTGAGCTCCTTTCCTCCAGACCATCTTGAGGTTTTGCCATTTTTCATACACGCTAGCTGCAGTTTATCATTTTTGTGGATAATTGCTGCCAGTGGATAAGTGACGCCACCTACTGGTGCTATATATATATGACTTTTATAGGTCTAGTCTTTTTTAGATACAATTTACAGAAAAAATACCATCTTATTTTCAGGTCAGTATGATACTGACTTTTGAATCTGCAGCTGTGTAGTTGCAAGCATGCATATGGTATTTGGAACTGTGGGTTATTTCTTTTCTTTCTTTATTAGTGTCCAGCACAGTGGTACAGCAAGTAGTGCTGCTACCTCCCAGCAGCTGGGTGTCCATTAGTGAACACAGTACAATGTTCTGAGAAACCCACTGTCACTGACTACAAACTGCATTATCCAGGCAATGTGCATTCATTTTGGTCAGTTATGAGGCTAATGACATCACAGCTCATTGTTGTTGGCTCCCAGGGGGCAGGATTGAAAAACAGTGCCTGGGTGGGGTGCGATGGAAATATCCCTGGAGCCAGTTCATCACGCTGTATGTCTCTCCATCTCTGATCCCCCAGATTATCATCTTTGCCCAGAGCCTGCACTGCAGGCACAGCTTCTGCCCACGAACGACAGAATATCGACGGCTGAGCCAAAACATCAGCGATGCTGTGCCGTCACTCAACACCACCAAGAATTATATCTTCTAGTCCAGGACAGGGGGAAACAACCTTCCAGAACTTTAAATTTTTTTATTAAATATATGTATAGATATTGTTCAGGTGCCAGTCTTACCTACTGTATTCTTTCATTCTGTATGTTTGGAGGTAAATTATTTAGTTTATGTGGTGCATCAACCTTATGGGAGCCATGGAGATGTTCAGCCTCACAGATCTTCATTCTGGATTCCTCTGAATATACTGGAGAAACACAAAGTTGAGTGCATCAGTCTAGATTATAATAGTTAAGAGTGGTGAATTTGTTTTATTCTGTTATTGCTTTGATTTTTATTAGGCAGTGCTTTTTGTTCTTCTTGTGTTTGGGACGATGATATTTGGCTACGGTTCAGAAATGCACCACTGTTCCGGATCACAGCACACACTGAATTTAGTGCGTTTGTGAAAAAGTTTTCGTGTGACAGTGTAATTGCACCCTTCTCATAGTTACACTCTCACCACCGTGAAGAAGGCCCATATTCTGATTTTTCTTTTTTTTTTTTGCTGGTCTCAGATTTTTTTCACATGAATCTAGAAAACTGTGTTTATAATACGGGTGTCAGTATAGGAAACAATTACTGTATTTGCCCACATTTACAAAGCAGCAGTTGCGACTAAACCTTCTCTGTGTCTTAACTGTTTCTATGACTTCACCGACGTCCCTTGAACTTCAGTATCGTAAAGATTCAGTAGAGCTGAAAAGCGTCCGTAGAGTTTTGAACCTCTCGTGATGAAAAAATGTAATGTTACTTGGATACTGGTGTAAAAACGCAGCCAATGTTAAATCGGGCTATTGGGAAGAGAAATACAGGTGTCAATATTAAACTTTATGGTTGGTTATTAAGCAGGGTATCATTTTGTTTCCAGTTTGTACATTTTTCTGTTATGTTCTGTAGAACCAATTATAAATATCTTTATGGAATGTATCTAACATTTAGCTCAGTTTAATTTGTTTCGCCTATGTAGATACAGGTCTTATCGTATTCTTTACTGTGACTACGGTGCTTTTGTTTGTGCAAATTAGTTAAATTTACTCCACTGGTCTGGACACTGCTTTAGGAACCTGCTGCAAAGACGCTGTAATCTTCTGACAGTAAAGCACAATTTCTATGGAGTTCACACCTATTTATGTTTTACAGATGTACTTTATTTTTAATAAATGTTTTAAATGTTTTTGTTCGTCAATAACTGAAGAACTTGCAATTTAGAGTTAAGAATAAAGCCCAGACAAGTGCAGAACAGTGACAGTTTTATGAATCCAAATGTTGATCGTATGATCATCCCATTGCATTTGACAGCCACTCAAGAACAATCATATTCCAAAGAAAATGATAAATGATTATTACTCCTTGCTTACATTTTAATATCATTTGTAAAAAAAAAAAAAAAAAATGGCGCATGTAATGTTTTTAGGTTCTTAAATTGTCAATTGTCTTCACCTGTCGATCTTTTAGGTAATAGTCACATACATTAAAGTGTCACCTGAGGCCCCAAGTAAAATTAATGGACATATTGTAGGATGTCACAATGGAATGAAGTGGAATAAAAGGTACACACAAGGGGGGGAGCATTTAGATAATTTCTCGGGATATAAACTGATACAAACCAGTGCATCAGTGAGGCATTTAGTGCTGCCTACTTACTGACTGGTTATTCTTAAAAGAAGCAATAATGCACAAATCCTTATGAAGAACACCTGTTTTTAATATTTTTAATGCTTCATTTTTGAATGGCATCCAAATGTGTTTAATTCTTACTTGATGTATTAATGTCTGTCTTTCCAAGCGTATTTTTAAAATCTTATGCTAGGGCAATGTCCAAGTGGACATGGAATCAGGTGGGCATTGATAAAACTGCTCAGGAAAGTGCTGCTCTAGTACTTGACCATTATTCATAACTAGCAGAGTTATCTGGCACTGCCCCGTACAGAAAAGGAGTAAAGGTGGAAAGGTGAAAAATAATATCACATTTTATAAAAACCAAACTGTTTTTATCAGTAATGTGGTTGTATTCGATATGCAAGTACTGTTACACCACTAAAATGAGCAGCATTGTGCATGTTTGTGTCAAGCATAATATCTTAATTTTTACATTTGTATTTGCTCACCAATGGCAGCTACTTGCTTCTTTGCTCTAACTCACAGATGGCATTCACTGCAACGTGCACACCAGCCGTAGTGACGTGCACACAGTATGCGTGTATGTGTGTGTGGGGTGTGAGAAACTTCATCGACGTGAGACATCATTCCCCCGACTTCTTAAGCTATGTTAAAATTTGATTTTTTTTGGATGTTAATGAATTTAACTACACAAAATCTTCACTTAGGGTGAGAAGTACCTGTGTGCTGGATTTTAAGTCTGTGGCTTGAAAAACAAAGCATTGCATAAAGGACAAAGAATAAGGCACTCAGAGATTCAGCTTTGTAGACATTTATGGATATTTTATACTTTATAGCGCTACTGTAGATATTGTCCTCAAAGCTACTGGCGAGTTTCAGAAAATGTAAACTGAGCACAAAGTTTAGTGTCGGAATTACAGGACCTCAGCAGAATGTGGTCACTCCCCCTCACAGCGTTGTAGAGAAACCTTTTCTTTCTAGGGCTTTATAATCCAGTTCATAAAACACATGACAAAAGAGTTCCCAGGAAATAGGTAGTGATGGAGTATTTCATGAAAATAATAAAGAACACACAAAAGGTTACCAGAACAAGTGTGGTTTCAGTGTCAAATGAAATGTACACCATGACTTTTTTTCTAAGAAACTACCTTCAGTTTTCTAAAGAGAATTTTCATCAAAAAAGCTAAAGTCCCATGGCCTTATACAAGGTAGTATCACGTATGTTCTTTGAAAGTCGCTGGAATCCCATTACCTCCCTTTAAACTCAGACAAAGAGATCAACATGATGCTGCTCTGAAACTCCAAACTGATGAGTTTCTTTGTGTTTAGTTTGGCAGAGAGGACTGTTCACAATCCTCAAGGGTCCCACAGATTTTTGTGCTAAGGCTTAGAAAAATGTGTTAAATGTGTTAAATTGAGACAATGAGTTACATCAGTTGGTTTATTTCCTTTGCAGGAACTCAGCTGAACTGGGCTGCTTATTCATACTCTGGCTTTGTACTTCTTTAAGGATTTTAGAGTTGTACATTTTTGGAGATTTAAATTTTCCTGGCTTTTTCAATTGGTTTTTTTCACTGTCTATTAAAAAATGCAACTTGGATAGACACAAACTCCTTTTACATTTCCAGCTGTAAAATACACCCAAACAGGGCTGCGCAGTCACCTTAATCCAACTCACTTCCACAGTGTTTAGAGTGCCTGTCTCTTGTGGGCGAGTGCTGGCGATCAATAAAATGATGCATGTTACACATTCACAAAATGAATCCATCAACACTGGACTACAGGTTGTACAGACAATCCATTTTTTGCTTTCAGTTAGACCGATTACATCAATTCAAAATTTAATTCTGAAAAAGCTTGCAGTTAAGAATATTTAAAAAATAACACTTGCAGAGTATCATTTATCACAGTAGTATTGGAGATGTTTTCAGAAGCTAACCAGCAAATAAATTGAACGACATCTGTTATTAAGCTTTTATTGACAGCTTTTTAAGTTACAAACCAGACAAGTTTCCAACACACCTCTGGTCCCATTTATGTTGGTAAGATGAGAGCCAGCGCATCCAGAGACCCATCTGGCCCTGCAGGTGATGGAAATGTCTGTCTGGCAGTTGTGACCTGAACGGTAAGACTCAGATATTGTAGTAAATTAAGGTTTGGTTGGGGTGGGATCAGGGATGTGATCTTCACCTCAGGCACTTACATTTGCTGCACATGATGTTTTCAAAATCCTTCAAAAGCGTCTCAGACAGAAAAGACAACACTGGGCTACGCATTCCGAGAGCCAAACATCCGAACGGCAGTACTATGCCTCTCGGCTGTTTACTCATCTCATTTAATAAAAGAAAGAGCTCTATTCTGAGGAGCATCGGTAAGGCCTCATGATGGCCCATAACTCACACAACTCATTTGGGGGTCTGGATAACCAAGTCAAAAGCTGAAATAATGTACTGTATCCGTAATATGAAAAACGTTGGTAATACTGTCGTACACTAGGTAACTGCAGCTCAGACCTGCAGCTAAAGTGCATAAATGTTAAGGCCAGATGGTTAAAAATATAACTACTGTATATATATATCATAGACTGAGCAGTAAGTGTGTGAAACAGAAAGGACGATGCAGGCTCACCATGTTCAGCACTTAACTGTTAAACCTTTAGCCTACAAATTCACACTTGTATAAATTTCAGCGCTCGATAAATTTGCAGACTCTTGCAGCTGCATTTATTTTTCTACCAAAGTATTTTTATTGCAGAAAGACAGGAAGAGCACTGACATTTACGAATCACTTCGTATGCCCGATTTTCTTTCTGTTGGGCTTATGCTTCCTGTATGACGATATTTCGTTTTGCAAATTTTTTATTCACGTGGGTGTTTTTCAGTGCTCAACAATAGTTGGGTTATAAAAACTGCAGAACTTTCCATAAGAAAATATACAATTTATTTAGCCCACAGAGTTTACAGCTTTTCACTCCTTTACACAGCGTACAGCATGCTGCAATTTTACCAGCACAATTCAGTGTAAATACCTTCATCGAGGGTTCAACAGTGGGAAGTAGGATTCAAACCAGGGACCTTTGTGTGCATGACTGAAACATGAACTACTGCACTACTGGGTGTCACAAAACTCATTGCACTGATTTCCCTTTTCCTTCTATTCCATCCATTTTCGTTCACTGTTTGCTCTTTTCTAAGACAGATGGATGTTGGCATGGGAACTATGTTGAACTTCACTCGCTTGTATTAAGCTGCAGTTGTACCACCGGTGCATCACGGGAGCCTTTCCTGTCGTAACGGACAAACGGTGTCTGTGAGAAGGGCTGTGCTAAGTTAAATTACGCCACGGTGAACATTCTGTCAAAATACTGCGGGAAGCAAAAGTTTGCCCACGGTTACCTTCTGCACTGATGCCGGCATCACATCAACTTTACTTGAGCTTTGTGGCAGGTTATGTTGCAGCTCCTCCTGACATCTAAAGTTTTAAGATGAGCTAGACGTGATTCTCTGTCCACGGTTAGTTGTATGACAGCTGCTTTCTGCAAGAGCAAAGCTAGGTCCTGCAGCACCTCATCCTGCTCACCTGGGGGTCATTTGCTCCTTGTGAAGATGTGCTTGCTTAATGGACATCCACTGGAGGGCAGAAAAGGCCCACAAACCTCAACAAAATGGCCTGGTGTACAGGGAGTCTGAGCTCTGGAATTTGCAACGTTTTCCTCAAAGGGAGCAGGAATGAGGCCATTAAACGCCAGGTTACGTCGCTGTTGGAAGGTTCTTCAAACCCCCCAGTTTGGCCGTGTAGGGAAACCCGAGCAGGGTTGATGCAGTTCTGTCTTGATGTTCAATACCTTCATTCATCAGCCGCTCCAGTAAACTGTCATACGCTCACTTACAGCCTACTGTGTGGTTTATCGCTAATATTTTTGTATTTATATAACAACTTTTTTTTTTATTTGTTAGTGTTAACAGAACGTGCATCTTCCCAATGTTATCTTCTTTGTCAGTATATAGGACTTCACCTTTTTAAAACATTTCCCTGAATATGACACAGTTGTTTTTTTAATGCACACTGCCTGGAATTACTTTTCTTCAATTTTTAACAATTGACATATTATTTACACTGGTGGCCTGGTGGACAGTGGTGGTCTCTCACAGGTCTGGCTTTGGATTCAGAAGTGGGTTTGAAAGGGGCTTGGTGTGTGCATGTTTGCTACGTGTTTGTGTGTATTTCCTCACAGAGTGGAAAGATGTGTTTCGGATGAACCGATGAAAGTTGTCTGGCCTCAGTGTGCATGGGTGTGTCTGAATGAATATGCGATTGCCTCATTTGTATGGTGTTTTATGCCCCATGCTTTCCCAACCGTGCTGGCCTTGCAATAAACTTCTGAACATTGAATGAATATACTGTTATTTCTAATTTATTATCCACTACATGGCCAAAAGTTTGCAGACCACCTTTTTGATTATTTAGCTGAGCTGTTTCAGTCACTAGACAGTCGTGTGCTTCCAGCTTCGTGGCCACAGTTTGCGGAAGAAGAAGCTCCTTTCCTGCTCCAGCATGACTGTGCCCCCCCATGCACAAAGCGAGCTCCATAAACACACGGTTTGCCCAGGTTGGTGTGGAAGAACTTGAGTGGCTGCGCAGAGCCCTGACCTCAACCCCACTGAACACCTTTGGGACGAACTGGAATGCCGATCGTGAGGCAGGCCTTTTTGCCCAACTTTGGTACCCAGTTTCACAGATACTCTTGCGGCCGAATGGGCCCAAATTTCTAAATTGCGGTGGGCAGCCTTCCCAAAAGAGTGGGGCTGTTACAGCAGCAAAGGGGGGGCAGCGCCATATTAATGCACATGGGTTTGGAATGGGATGCTCCAGAAGCGCACATGTACTACTTTTACATATATTTTTAATCGAACGAAATGGCAAAAAAACGGACAATATATTTATAACAGTTATGGTAATCTTAGTGTTGTAGTTGCTGAATACAATGTTATTTTTCCTGTATGTCTATTTTATGCTGTGTAATGCCTAAAAGCTCCCGGTTGTTGGGCTGTCTGGCATCTCCGTTGCTTCGTTCTTACTGCACCAAGCATCACACCCACACACCCGCAAAGTCCAGTGTTTGCTGTGATCCACAGATGAAGAAGAAAAAAAAGAAATTACTATGGTGAAATTAAAATGAATTAGCTTAAATTATTTAAGATGCTATTTAAATAACAATTATTCAATTCTTTGAATTATTATCCTTTACTTAAATTATTTCAATTAAATTGATTTACTGATAAAATTATTATAGTCCATCCACTGTACTGTGTGTCTTTTCATCATAGTATTTTAAATTTTTTTTGCGGGAAACCGTCAGTGCTGAGCTGCATCTTATGAATGAAAGGGATCTGAGTGAGTTGTATAAAAGGCATAGGACACATGTGCAGTGAATTTTATATTTTAGCATTTATTTTAGTATTTTAGGCCTTTTGCTGCTCAGAATGTGCCCATTAGATCAATAACATGAAATAATGAACATTAATATCTGTCCAGTGGGAAAGTGGCTGAAGACAACAATTCCATTTTTCACCTTTCGAATACAAATGTTCTTCATTGTCTTCGTAAAATGTGGGACGCAGCTTGTTTGTGGTCAGCTGTGCGGTCCCATCTGCAGTGTTTCGCATTTTGTGTTTAAGCTGCATTTCTAATTTGGCTCTGTGTTAAACACTGAAGAAGGTACAGTATTCCTGCATGTGCAAGCAGTTAATATCCGGCTGCACATGACTGCTTTTCTCTTTTTTATTTCCTTTTTCCTTTGCTGTCTTAACCGCATTAAAAAAGGATCTCGAGAGAAGAGTGCATGTTTATTCTTTCCAGTATTTTTGGCAGCACTTTATGTATTTTTGGTGGGGTGTAGGCGTGTCGCACAGTACCGTCTGAAGCAGGCAGAGTCTGGTGTGGCGCAAAACAGCACGGAGAAGGCAGCAGAGGGCTCGTTCGAAGGAAATGAAAAAGAATCAGGATCCAAAGACAGACTGCGAAGTTTGTCTCTTGCCTGAATCTCCCCCCCGTTTCTTTTTCTAAAAATTGCTCCTAGCCCAGTGACCTTTCAGTCTCTGCTCAATGTGACAACAAGCGCCATCTGAGTAAGCAAGAAATTCCCCCATGCCGGGTCACACCAAATGGTCCTGTATTATTGCTTCTATTAATATGTTATACAGCAGATGACAGTTTTGAAACCTTGATGTATGTGGGGACTGCCAGGCTAGAATATTTCAAATGTTTCTGAACTGCATTTGAGGACAGAACATTTTTTAAGTGTAAAATCACCTTGCCGTGTGTTAAGCACACTCTTGTGGTTGCCTTTTTTTCGAGGAAGGTCACCGAATTTACAAAATAGTAACATTTGTGTAATTTATAGAAGGGATAAAATCCCCATGTTCCTGTGTTCGAAGTGCCCTGAAGATCAATTAAAAGTGTGGAGCAAGAAGACGGCTTACGTTTGACAGATATCCATTGCCGAGTCGGGCGCGCTGGCACGCTCAGCATTATGGCGCTCACCATTTCCCTCTTGTTCATTTTACTGGGGTCAGAAAGCACCACGGCCCATGACCCCAGTGTCTACAGTGATAATCCCGAGATTAATTCTTCGACGACCGTTTCTAAGAAGGCCAACGTTCCCAAAGATGCAGAGTTTTCTGTGCCAGCTGCACTCCGTCTAGCAGAGGAAAATGGAGCAGAGGGAGGGTAAAGAACCGGGTGTGGATACGACTGAAGCGCATCGATTTGATAGCGCCAAGCTGCTGACAAAAGTTCTGGAGGAGATCACGAGAGGGCGGTGTCATTCCCCTGCCTTTCATCTGTGCGGGAGGAGAAAGCCATCTCCCGGCCTCCTAGAGAGCTTTGAGTACTGAAGAAACCCCTGTTGTGTGCACTCCAACGCCAGAGAGATGGGAAGCTGCTTACTGGCACTCACGCTGGTTCAGACAACAAAGAATTAATGCTAAAATACACATTGTTTGTTTGTTTGTGTGTGTGTGTGTGTGTGTGTGTGTGTGTGTGTGTGTGTGTGTGTGAAGTACACTCTGTGTTTTACCATCATTTTTGTGCCAGAATGTATGTCAGCAATGCTAAATTTGAAAATGACAGTTTTTTTTTATTTTATACACAACCTACCAAACACATTTTTATAAAAGTTCCTTTTATGGTCCCAAAAATATGCACAAAATCTCTTCATTTTACAAATAAACTCAGGTGTCATATGCACTTTCGTATGAGTGGTTTATTTCACACCACTTTCGTGATCTTGTTTTCTTTTATTTTTTGGAACGATGTGTCTTTATATTTTGGCCCATTACTTGCACATGTTTATTGAATTACTCGGCGTTTTTGGAGCATTGTGGTTAGTCAGTTAAGAGAAAAAACAACTGCTTTTCACAAGTGTTAAACATATGTACGTGCCCTTGGAATGTGCAAAATCTAAAAAATTATGTTGAAACATGGCAAATTCACAATGAGGAGCAGCAAAATGCAATAAAGAAGCACAGGCCAGCGATTAAGTAAGTGGTTTTGTGATCGAGTCCTTGCAGAAAATATCTTTCATTTCAGGGGCACCAGGGGAGAAGATGATGTGATCAGACTGTGAGTGCTGTACAACCTGTAAGGCAATAGCAGCTGCATAAATGGAAAAAAGTGTGTGAATGAGTCTTGAAGGAAGTAATGTAAAGGCAGCAGTGCTGGCACAGTGGTGTTTGAAAGTTTGTGAACCCTTCTGAATTTTCTCTATTTCTGCATAAATATGATGAGATTTTTACACTAAAACTAGATAAGGGCAACCAATTAAATGACATTTAATTGACATTTGACATTACACTCATTCATTTACTGAGAAAAAAGGATCCAGTGTTTTATATCTGTGTGTGGCAAAGGTTTGTGAAGGTTTGCTTTCAAATACTGGTGCAATTCCCACCCGCAGCACTAACTGCAGCCCAACGTTTCCGGTAACTGTTGGTGGGTCCAGCACGTTGGCTTGGAGGAGTTTTAACCCATTTCTTTTTACAAAACAACTTCAACTCAGGGATGTTGGTTGGCTTACTTGCATGAACTGCCCGCTTCAGATCCTTCCACAACTTTTCTATACGATTAAGGTCAGGACTTTGACTCAACCATGCCAAAACATTAAGCTTCTTTGGTAGGAACACTTGTAAATATAAACTTAGCTGCCAACTAAAGCAGATGTGAGCCCAGTGTAGTGAGGTCCTATCTACCAAGCCTTTGTAACGCTTGTACTGAATCACAAAAGTTATATGCTGTGTTAGGCAAAGATGTCAGCTACAAGCCTCATAATTAAATAAAAAATCATTAAAAGATATTCTTTTAAAATGCTGTATCTTTGTTTGCTCATGAGCTTCTGCTTTTCATGCTACCCAGGATTGAAAGCCCATCTGGAATCAAATGTTTTGCCAAAAGATGTAATGTAAGCATTCATTAACATTTAACAGCATTTCTTCCATCCTGACAAACTGCAAAATAAGAAAAAACATGAAAAGAGTAGAGGTCAATACTGAATTGGAAAAGCAGTAGCAGTAATTCCCACCCATCATTACCTTATGGTCCAAAATGACTTTCCTCCTTTACGAGCGCTTTGCAACCACCACAGCCATTCAGCATTTGCGTTTCTCAACAAAAGAACAAGCACCACAGACACAAGGTTTAAGGTCAGATGTTGTTCTTGCAGAGCCAGGAAGCAAAATTGGACTGCCCTGCAGATCCCCTTGACTTCTTTTGACCCTCGGTGCCTCCTCATTGAAACGTTGCAGGCCCTAGTGCATTTTTCTCTTCTTCTTCACCCCAGCTGGAGTTAAAATAACATCACTTCCAAAATATCTTCTTAGCCAAAGTGCTAGTGAAATAGATAGGGCAGGAGCACATGGAAAGTTCTGTTTGTTTCATCACACACTTTCGTCCTTTGGTGACTTTATTGCAAACACTGACGCAATGCGCTTGTGTGCATCTGTAAGCATCGCCAGCGGAGGACTTCTTGAATCGCGCAGACAGGAAATCTACAGCCACCATTACAGGCTGCTTCCCCGATGAGAATCCCAAAACTGACTCGAGGGACTGCTAAACCGAGACAGCAAGCGCACATAAAAATTGCTTGAATTATCTCCTTTACAAATATTTAAAGAGAGACGACTTAGCGGCGGCATTGCGACTTTTATGCTTATTAGCCCATTTGCTTTGTCCCGAAATTACCAGTCAGATTTCTTTAATTTTTTGAGAACTTCTTTAAAGCTCATGGGGCTTTGCAGCAAAGTACTGTGTGTTAACAAAATTCTGTAGTAAATGATGCACTCAATGTGCTGTCCTTGAGTAAGAAGCAATTCACAGAAATTAATTTTGACCCAGAACACCAGCGCTAAGAAGGTGCAAATGAAGAACTTTATCTCAGTACAATACAGTTTATTCTCATGTTGTGCCCTTTCCAGAACGCAGGCCCACGTCTCTTTCACAGTCAAAAAAAAATGCCAAAAGCAAACAACAAATACCTGACCGAGGCATATAGCACAAACCAATACCTTCTTATAATTTTTTTTCAAAAATCAGTAAGGAAACTGTTAAACAGCCTAAAACATTCACTTGCGTGTTTCACCCTGCACTTTAGTGCCGAGAATTCTTACGTCGAGTGTTGTTTAATGTAATATCTAAATGCGAGTTTATTTGCGCTAAAACAGGAGCGGACGTTTCTGACGCTACGATTGGGATGATAAAGAAGAAACAGGATTGAACAAGGATGAATTAGATGGCCAGGTGTTGACAAAGGTGGTGGCCCATCTGCTGCCTAGGCCAGGCTATTACCTTGCGTGGGTCCTTGTAGGGACACGGTGGAGGTGGAGGGGGAGGGCTGATATCCTCATGACAGGAAAGGACGACACTGCAGAGGAACCGCATACCCGTCGATGCGAGCGCTGCGGTGCATGGTTCAGACACCCGGAGGGAAGGGAAGACCTGCGGTATGAGAGTGGCTAGCCCTCACCCTGGAACACCCAGCAAAGGAGCAGGAAGCTCCGCTGGGGATGCGGTGCTGCCAGGGTGATGATGCACTCCTAATGAGACGTTTGAAAGAAGGTTTACATTCAGCAACAGCTGCTGCCTGTCAGGAGATGATGTACAGCTACGTGAAGCCTGGTACCGCTCTCATTCAGCTCAGCAAAGAATTTCGCTGTAAGATAGGGCTGGAGGTCTAGGGAAGTTCATACCTAGATGGCCTGTTTCTGCACGCCGCATGTTAATGTTAACCTCCACTACGATCTTCTTAGGTGACATCAGCTCCTGCTTCTCTGGCGAACATTAAAATGACAAACTTTTATTTTGTCTGCTTAGTGTCAGTGTCAGTAGACCCACATACTCAACTCATAGCAGATATTCAAAAAGGCCACAGGAGTTAAGAATAAAACACCATGGCTATAAATGTGCACTTGGATGTGATTTTTATACACATTGTAATAGCTTGCAAAAACTGTATGTGTGATGGTTTGATTACTAAAAATATAAATACAATATCTAATATAGAAAAGGGAGTCTTCTATGACACATATACACGTGCTCCCGGGATACAGGTTTGACTGTCATTTTGGGAGATGAGGGGTAACAAAGAGTTTCGGAATGAAAGATTAGACTTTCGCAGCAGCCAGAGAAGCTGAATCATGTGTAGCATTTCTGTATATTTTTATATTCATATAATTTATGTTCTTATATTATGTTATACTATAATTATCAATAATGAATCATCATAATTATTTTATATATTATATTTAATATATTTTCATATGCTTATTTCCAGTATAGCTATTTTATTGCTGCTCTGTCTCTGCTCCAAATTCTCTCAGTGTAGGTAACTCCTCAAATGCATTCCACACATGGCTCAAAAACCCTTTACAGATGAGTTGTGCCACTAACTCTGTTAAGGCTGCTGCATAAATATATAACAATGCACCTTCTTCTCCTTGTATTTGATTATTCTTGCAATGTCTTACTGCAAAAATGCTGAAGATGAAAATTCGAGCACAAATAGCATTAGATTTTAAAAACAACTTTTCTTTAAATTTATTATGTGGAAAACCAGAAACTGGCTGAGCTGGAGCAAATGTTCATTTTGAGTTTGTTTTTTCTGATTGTTACTTTACTCGGTGTTAGATGTGGACTGTACACCATTGTGCCATTACAGTTTGTAGTATACAGTATGTGTGCGTGCATGAGAATCTAAGTGGCAAAAAATGGATAAATATATTAGGTGAATAATATCTAAATATTGGAAAGAGTGTACTTGTGACACACACTTAAATGCTTAAATTTTATTTAGTTTTATGCAGTTCTCTTGCTTCCAATGTGGTAACTTGAAATGTGGCAGAATATTAGACAGCCTTTACGTTCTGAGAATAACAACCCACCAATCGCATTTTTATCAAGGCTCTTTTTTTGACGGTGCTGAAAAAATATGCAAAAATCTGTCTGTATTTTACAAATGTGTTAAATGCAGGTGTCATATTTCTCTACTTTTTGCACAAATTTCACAGTTTATTTCGCACCGCTTTTGTAATTATTCTTTTTCTTCCTTTTTTATTTTTTCAGATTGACGTGTCTTTATATTTTGGCCTCTTGCTAGAAGTGGGGAAAAAAATCCCAACTTAAAGAGATGCCATGTTGTGGCTTTTTCTTTTTTCTCTTCTCTGTCTACACTCCCCCTGTCATTGTTGCCGGTTTGCATACAGCTGTTATGTATTCTGGCCTAGAAAAGCAAAGCTATTTGTTAATAAATTGCCAAGTATATGAACTGTAATCGAAACGCGGTAATTTTTCACGAATGAATACGATCGGCTTCTTTGAAATAAACATCTCACTGCTGCTCATCTCTGCTAACTTTGTCACAGTGTTTAGTGATAACACAATTGATAGCAACAGTGTAAAATAGTTATACCAAATTCTCATATTCGCTGTTCATTAGCTTGTGAGAGATGTTCTGCCAACCCTTATCTAGCCTAACCTAAACCTGTAGCCTCATCATCATTTCATTTGCCACCATTTGATTTAGCGTTTAGAGTCGACTTCCCGTAGCAAGGGTGCCAATGTGTTCCAGCACCCCCTCAGCCCAAACATTAACATGTACATTAACATTATTACGACATGTCAACGCCTGAATATTAAACTCACATAGGCTCTTTCCAGCATCTCGTAAAGCTCCCCTTACACCCGACACTCTGACAAGGAGCGGATGGGTCCAGGAGGGACAGTAGGTCGAACCGTGTGGACTGCCCAATGTACAGCAAGCATAAAACCCTACTGATGTCCCACTAGGACTGTAAGTCAAAAGGCCCTTAGTAGCAAGCATAAACAACAACCTTGGTGTTCCCAATCCTGTTAGCATCTACTGAGCTGTTACTTAGGATCCGTTGTTTTACAGCTCATCTTGCACCTCTGTGATGACTCATGTGGTTGATACTCAGAATACGTTCGCGCTTAAGCTGAAACTCCATCCTTAATATTATGATCCGGTGGTTCATGTCAGTCCCTGTCTTTCCACCACACATGAATTTTTAACCAGAAACAATTTTCCATGTGTTTTAGTGGGGCATTCTTGCTTCTTCTTATTGTGGGCAGGTGAAGGGTGGAAGGAGCCACAGGAACAGGACAAAGGCACTGGAGTGCAGGGCAGAAAAAATATTTCAGTAATAGCAGCAGCGTAAACCCCCCAACACAATGAAGCAGCCGCATTAATGCGTAGACCAACCCAGATGCTCCTCAGTCATCCTCCCACAGTCCTCAGACCACCTGCTCAGGTAGTCTCACCGATGGGCTCTGGTCACCTGCAGCTGGTCACCATTGAGCCCCTTTGAGGCTTGGCAGGGGCACGCAGTGAGGTGCTGTCCATCAAGTTAAACCCTAGCCCTGTCAAGGTGGTACCAGCTACCATGTGCGAATGAGATGGGAAAATGTGCTGCAAAAAGGCTCAAAGTCCAGTAAAAAGTCATCAGATGTTTGTGATTCTAGGATGTCATTCCTGCAGGATTTAGGTGAGACTCAGTAACAGCAGTCAAGCACTACGCCTTTTTAAGTCATCCCTGTGCATTGTGCTCCAGGGTCCAGACGTTAGTCATTTCTCCTGACACTCAAAGCACAATAGTTTCCTTACTGGTTCTCTACGCTATAATCTCCAAGAGTTGCAGCAGTGCAGGACAATACAAGAAACTGGTTCTTTTAAAAAAGAGAGAAATTGCTGAACATAATAATAATAATAATAATAATAATAATAATAATAATAATAAATTTGAACGATCAGACTAATAGAGATTAGAAGCAAAAATAACTTTAAACTTATTTTTAGTCTGACAAAATAAGGTTTTGAAAGAAATTCACTCAAAATCTGACATAAGATTAAATTAATCTTAAATGTGATGAGAGCCTAGTGTATTTTTAAAGTAAACAGTATTAAAACTTCCCAATCGTGTTTTCATGCCTGTCTGCTTAACATGGCCCCTTGAGGTTAGTCGCTGTTGAACAAACTGTCACCCTTATCCAAGACCCTGGACTATTAAAGGCAATAGTCGCTTGTTAAAGGGGAGGCTTTGATACCTGAACCTCTCATAAATGGGAAAGAGGATATATTTGTCATGCTGGCATATGTCTAGCCCCAAAACTAAGAAAGGAGAGCTAAAACACAGAATTTTAGCTATTAAGTTGTTTTAAGACCTTTCGGTAATATTTTAGCCAGTGATGTGCAGATGGAAACATGGAAAAGGCTATAACTGAAACAAAGTTGGTGGTCCAAAGTGCAGAATGCAGTAAGAGGAATTGAACGGTCAGATTTAATGGGGCTCCACAAAACTGGAAACCAAGGTGAGCTATTTGTAGGCAATGAAATTACGGAAAATTGGTTTTAGGTGTAATTCAAGTCCCTAAGAACCGCAGCGAGGGGACCCTCCGGTGGGTGTTTGTACAGTATGCATGGAGGCAGGAGATGCAACAGCATTCTGCTCCACAGGCAGCTGGTAAAGCTGTTGTCCAGTGTGGAGAATGGTGACTGTGCTGAACTCAGCCAGAAATCCAATATAAATGATGGTTCCCACATGGAACGGACCCACCAACTACTACACTGGCAGTCCTCTTTGTTGTACAGACAACTTCCCTTTGTTTTGGACCTCCAGAAAATGTGGACCAAGCATACAGGTGATCTGTCCAGTTCAAAGCACTGAGGATGATTTGATGGAGATCAGGAGACCTGAGGAATGCTGGAAAGCCCTAGTTTGCACAAGGAAGTTTAGACTGTGGGAGACAATCCATATGGGAACTGTGACTATGGAAAGTAATTGACGGAGATTATTCTTTTTACAGTTAAAAGTGGGGAAGTGAATATATTGTTTAATAAACTGAGGGAATTTCAATTTGATATCTTTAGTAAACACCCACACGCTATGATGAGGATGGAAGAAAGCTGTCTGAAGGCAAGCATCAGCCTTGACCTACTATTAAGGGATGGCCATTTGTAAAAGCATGTGAATGTGAACATCATGCTAAGCAGGCGGGACATCACTTGACACAGGAGAGCGGTGAGGGAGCAGTAGTTGGTGGCCTTGAACAATTTACAGGTAGCCTCAGATGAAGCACTGATAAAATCTGGCAAGCTGAGGAAGCAAAAGCTTCCATCTGGGGTCTTCACCAAGACAGAAGTGCCAGTGCTTCAGTTTCGTCAATCACTCCCCTGTTCAGGCTAAGGCCATTTGTCCGGAAGGAAACTGTTTTCACAATGCAAGCACTATTCCACTTTAACAATAAGCTGACTGTCACACGGCTTCTCCAGAACAATCACGTACATGCTAAGGACTTCAACGAAAAGCTTGTGAGAACATCAAGATGTGACTGATATGGGCAAGGGCCCATCATTTTATTATATCATGTAATAACTCATTAACAAAGGCTTTGAAATGGCATTTGCTAGAATGTACAATACATCATCACCTGATACCAGTAATGCCCATGCAAAGCAGTAAATTTAAAGCAGTAAAGTTCATTCCCTTCTCAAGTCCCAGTTAGGATACATGCACTCCTAAAGTTTATTTTAGTAAAAACACTCAGAGTTGGTGGATTCAAGTGCAGAGATTTTTTTTTTTTTTTTTTTTAACGGGACTAATACGCTAAGTCAAAACGGAAGCAAGACTGCATATACTGTTGAGTGGAGCACTAACCAAAACGGCAGCTAGCGGTGCCATCTTAGCAATATGTCTTATCTGTCAGACATGGATGTGTGTGCGCACACATACAAACCCACAACAGCTCACATCACAGAAGCTGTGACGCACACATAAAATGAAGCAAAGTAATGATCCAGAACTGTTCCATGGTTGTGCGTGAGAGGGAAACGGGTGTGACAGCTCGAGAATGAGTTGCGTACCGCAGGCCAAGGACAGGAGGCAGTGCAGAAATATAAAGCAGAGACAGTGCTCCACAGGGGAGGGACCAGAGTGCAAGGAATGCGCACCGGAGATATGCAAGAATAAAGATTACTACAATGTTTATAGCAAGAACATGAGATGCTTCAGACCAAGTGCACCATGCACACGAGCACCAAAACGATAGAGCAAGAGTGCTATGATGAAACGTGCCTTGCGTGGCGTTGCTGTACTGTTAGGATGGAGATGCTGGATAAAAGGAACTACTGGTGAGAGAGTGACCAGGCCTCACAGTAAAAAAAAAAAAAAAAAAAAGTACCCAACTTGACTTAATATGTTACACGTTTATATAATCGGATGTTTCCCTACAGCTCTTCAGATTACTTACTGTGCTTAAGTATCCTACAGTAGGAGCCCCGCTGAGACGTGAACCTGCAGATTAAAGGTTATCTTCAGTCCGTGTCCTTAATCACTGCATTACCTCCTCTTTCTGCCACTATTTGATCTCCAGTGACTTTAGCTTCATTCGACATGCATCCTTTTTCTCCCAGATTTCCGATAATATCTTGGAAGGTACATGCTGTTCAAAAGTGGACATTTTTTCCTGGGCTGCCAGAAATTGTCATGGGAAACCCCACCCCACAAGACAGACTGTCGTTTTGAAGATGCTCTGACCCAGTCATCTAGGCATCACAATTTGTCAAAGTTGCTTAGATCTTTACGCTTCCCCATTTTTTCTTGCTTCCAACACACCAATTTCAACAACTGACTGCTAACTTGCTGCCTAATACCCCCCCTTGACAGGTGCCATTGTAACAAAATAATCAACATTATTTAGGTCACCTGTCAGGAGTTTTAAAGGTGTGGCTGATCAGTGTATTTAATATATTTAACATCAATATTTATCTCCTGTGTATATTCATCAACCCTATAGTCACCAGTTTTTTAACTGCAAAATTACACCAATTATTAGTTTTGTCTAACAGTAAACATTTAGATTTTATCTTGTAAACTGACAATACATGGATTGTTACTCAGTGACAATGAATCTTTTCTAAAGCAAACTTCTGTTAAACCTACCCACCCTGAGAAAATGTCATCATAGGCTGTTTTCCTAAGACTTTCTGAGCCAAACTAAAGAAAACTGTGAATTCTAGAGTGTTTTTTCCCCATCATAGCACCACAGAAGCGCATTCAAATTTACAGCCTGACATGATATTGCGCGGGTCAAGCAGATGAGGAAGATTAACCAGGAACAATTGAAGAGGCAAAAGTCCCTGCCACTGTTTGTTATTTGCCGAGCCTCATTCCTTGGCCTCTAAAATGTATGTGTATGTTTAATTTTTAATGCTGAGACTTCAAGAATGCTGCCTGTTTCAGTCACGGAGAAGGAGGAGAAAAAAGAAAACCTTTCAAGTAGCTGGACCAAGTGTTTCTCATCAGGAATCAAAGCACTTTAAAGTCCTCCTGTTTTACCTTCATCTCATGTAGCCCACATCATCAGAGCTTCTATCAGACAGCAGCAGGAAATCCCTGTGATATACTTGTGCTACGGTCAGAGTTTCATGAAAGAACGTGTATGTCTGCAGAAAGAAGCATGATGGGTCAGTCTCCACAGCCCTGCTCAGCAGTCTGAATGAGGGCCTGCTTTATTCTACGGTTACTGAAGCCTCAGCATTCATGACCAGGCTACACTGCATGCAGGAATCCTCACTCTACATCCATTGTGATACTTAACTCACTGTTCTGGTTCAGCAGATCTGCATTTGAGGAGGGTTAAGCAAAAATCCACAACTGCTACAAATTCTATGAACGTGACTGTACTTTATTTGAGCAGCTCAAATGAAGAAAAACAGTTTAGTGAAATTTTTGAGGTTTGAAGATAAACCAGAGTTTTTGTTCTAGCTTAATGGTTTCTGATGTGCGTACCTGCATTTTATAAAAATTTGCTTTCTTTTATCTTTTAGAGAGGGATCACAAAGGTATAAGGCACATTATTTGGGTAAAAATGTGAATGCAGTGAACTCCTGCTGTCCCAGCTATAGACCAAAGAAACTGATTTCAATAAGTTCTGCCCACTGGCTCCTTCCAGCGAAGCAGTCCGTGGGGAAAGAAGCTCCATAACATTACTTAAATTCTCTACATTAGTGGGATAAGCTACAATCTTTACACTTAAATTGACAGAATAGTTTAGCCATAGGAAACCACAACAATGCAGAAGCAAATGACTCTGTTCTGAGTGAATCAAAGTGCCTCCGATGATCCAATTTCACCAGCGTGGTTAAGAAAGTAAAGACAAATTTCCGAGACGGCAGCCCTCTTTCACCAAAAGCTACTTTCCCCAAAAGCTTTTGAAATTCGAAAGGCATGCTGCAAATTCACAGAGGGAAGGAACAACTGGCATTTCGGAAATTGTACTATGAGGAAATATCACCAGGGGTAACAGTGTTGGCCATGCTGAGGAACATGTAAACGACAAAGAATTTTATTTATGTGAATAATCAATAGAGACGGGACAAAGCATGCAAAGGGGCTCATTGAATGTTGCATTCAAAAACCTATAAAAGGTGAGGTGTCTGCCTTATTTGTACAGATGGCATCCAAGGTTCAAAACTACATGTACAATGAATGCTTGGAGTCAAAACAAGTTGTAGCTCTAAATCTGAAAAATGTTGTGCACAAAAGTATTTTTAATGGTTTCCATTTGGCCTGAGGTCTGTTCCAAAAGTACATGGTGTGAAGCAAGGTATACCTTACATCACAGGGTAGCCACACACACTCATTCACACATATACACACGAAGAGTAACATCAGCCACAAAATTAAAAGCACTGAGAGGTGAAGTGAATAACATTGATTTTCTAGTTACAATGGCACATGTCAAGGGATGGGGGGAAATATTAGGCAACAAGCAAACAGCCAGTTGTTCATAATTTTGGAAGCTGAAAAAATGGGCAAGCATAAGGATCTGAGACACTTTGACAAACGGTAATGCCTAGACGACTGGGTCAGAGCATTTCCAAAACGGCAATCTGTCTTGTGGGGGCTTCCTGGTATGCAGTGGTTAGTACCTACAGTACCAAAAGTGGTCCAAGGAAGGACAACCGGTGAACAGGTGAAAGGCTCATTGATGCCCGTCTGGTCCGATCCCACACAAGAGCTTCTGTAGCACAAACTGCTGAAAACCTAAATGCTGGCCATGATAGAAAGGTGTCAGAACACACATTGCATTGCAGTTTTGCTGTGTATGGAGCTGCATTGCTGCAGACCAGTCAGAGTACCCATGCTGACCCCTGTCCACTGTTGAAAGCGCCTACAATAGGGATGTGAGGTTCAGAATTGGACCATGGAGCAATGGAAGAAGGTGGCCTAATCTGAGAAATCATGTGGGCAGCCGGGTGTGTGTGCATACTTTACTTGGAGAAGAGATGGCAGCAGGATGCACTATGGGAAGAAGGCAAGTGTGATGCTCTAGGCAATTTTCTGCTGGGAACCCTTGGGTCCTGACATTCATGTGGATGTTACTTTGACCCACCTACCACCTACCTAAACGCTGTTACAGACCATGTATACCCCTTCATGGCCATGGCATTCCCTGATGGCAGTGGCCCTGCCACACTGCAAAAATTGTTCAGAAATCCTTCGAGGAACATGACAAAGAGTTCAAGGTGTTGTCCTGACCTTCAAGTTGCCCAGATCTTAATCTGATCAAGCATCTGTGGGATGGGCTGGAAAAACAAGTCTGATCCAAGGAGATCCCACCTTGCATTACACCTTGCAGGACTTACAGGACTTGAAGGATCTGCTGCTAACGTCTTGGTGCCAGAGATCAAAGGTCACCTTCAGAGGTCTTGTGGAGTCCATGCCTCGATGGATCAGACCTGCTAAAGCGGCACAAGGGGGACCTACACAACATTAGGCAGCTGGTTTTAATGTTGTGGCTGATTGGTGTATATTTGTTTCTCTTACCAGGATTACGTGTACATCTACTAACCCTGTGACCCAGAATGCTGACGCATTGTATTTATTTGACCTTGCATAGAAACCAGTTGGAAGTCCATTTTTGTGGGGTCTCACAGAGCGGCCGTCTGCTATCCCAGGGGTACAGCTGGCTATGTGATTGTTTTTGCTACACCTTGCTTTTCTGTGCCACTTCTCTCTTGTCCACCTCTCGCAATGAGCAAATTAGCCACTGATATGATGAGAGTTCCTGCTTCCATCATCTTTTTAGTTTAAGACCTCACATGCAGGGAGAACATCCACAAGAGAAGTGACAACGTTTGTGAACAACCCTGGTCCTCATGCTTAGCTCAGCTGCAGAGGAAACCTGGCATAGTTTGGGTCAGCAAGAGGTTCATTTTGCCACTGTGCGTTCAACTGGACCCCCTTTGAGTTATTTAATGCTCCACTGAGCTTACAGTGTTAGCGCAAATGCAAAGTAGGTGTCAAACCTGAGATTCTTTGGTGCGCAGGTTACTAGTTCTCCTATGATGCAAAAGGTGTTAGTACAGGGAATCAGCCATCCATTATCTATAACCTCATGTCTTGGTCAGGGTTGCAGCCGTCTGCAGTGTTCGGGGTTGCAGCCGTCGGGTGTTAGACTAAGAATCTGCGCTCTGAACGAGATGCCAGTCCTACACATGCATTCCAAAAGTGAATTCTGTGTTAGCTGGTCTTGTTAGGTTATCCTGCAGTTGCTCAGGTCTTGAAGCTCCTGGAGGATGGAGCAGTGAGATGTTTAAGACATATATTGTAACACCCTTATTTAATGAAAAGAATACACTATTGTGTTCCAGTTGGTTTTGGAGCAACAGCAAAGCCACATGACATCTGCCTACATTATGCAAAAATATTCATAATGGCATCTGCATGCTGCATCCCAAAAGGCAATGACATGTGGCATTAGATAAGGTAAAGAAAATGAACTGCGCAGTGACAAAACTAGTGGCCTCTTTTAAAACCTAATATAATCCATGCATTAGCGGCAACCAGGAATGTTGGCTGACAATATTGCACTTCCAGCCTGAGGGGCCACATTCCTCCAGTAGGACCTACCCAAATCCAGCTGTGTAAACTCTAGAAATGGATGTTCACCTCCCTACCGTCACTCATAGCCGATGAACTTAGGTGCCGGAGAAGGTTTGAAGTTAAGTTATATCGCATTGTGTGTGGTTGCCCTGCAATGGACTAACTTGCTATCAATACAGTACCTAATCCTTGCTTTGCGCCCGCTGATTTGGGGATAGGCTGTGGTCTGCAGTGAACTTGACCGGGAAAGCTGGTTAATGAAAACGGAGGGATGGGTGAATGTGAGTATGTGTGAAAATGTTTTAAACCCCTTCTGACAAGAATATCAATGTACTTTTTTCTGAATACAGAGAGCTCTGTGGTAACCCTGGGTAATGTCTGGCAGCTCAAGATTTGGCACTGCACCTTGGCTGGAGTCTGAGGACTCTCTACCAGAGTGTGATGCAGTCTCCACTGTAGGCCCAATTCACAAATGCAAAACTGCATTCTGGCAGTTCTGGGATCTGGAAAGTCAACGCTGTTTTGACAGCTGGTTGGGTTCCTGCTCAATTCCTCCAGGAAGGATTTGGACGGCTTAAACCATAAGTTTGTTAAATGAAGCCCTGAAGGACCATATTTGCTCGAAGCAACAGTACACTAAATAATAAAAATAAAGATACCGATACATTTAATAATGCCTTTCGCAAACTCAACCGGTAAGACTTGGCCACGTGAAACTGTGATTGCTTAGTATTTGTCACCTTTTATTCAATACTATTTTGCGATTCAGTTTAATGAATGCATGCATGGCATGCAATAGCGGTGAATCTAGAACGGTGGTAAAGACGTGGTGACAGCATGAGATGACCCATAGAAAGTTGCACTTGGGGAGACAGTGTTGGATGAACGGCGAAGAAGCAGTTGGAGAGGAAGGAGACGGAGGTGAGACTGCGCTGCACGTACGGCCGAACAAACCTCCCGTGCTGCGTAGGATTAGATATGTGCCTCTTCATCTTATCCTTACCTCCATTTCCAAGGTGATCCTACAGCACAGATGTGAAGCCAGAGTTTGAACCTGAGTGAATTATTCCGCTTCTTTGGCTTCATCACATGGTGCCAGATTTCATCTACACCTGTGCCAGCACACACTTGGGCGTAACGTGTATGAAATAACGGATCGCATCGATGGGAAAGGGAAGAAATATTAACGCTGATAAATAATGTAACGCTGTAAGCCTACTGACAAGTAGCAGAGCTTCCCTTTGGTCTGTTATTCCTCTTCGCTGTGAATTTTTCTTTGGTAATTAGGGCCTATTTCCTTAAGCGGAAAGAAGCGAGACGTGAAGAAGGACCACATCTGCGCAAAACTCAACTCATAACTAATAGGAGAGCAGGCTCATCAATTGTTCCAAATTAGTTTGGCTTTCATTTAACATATGTCTGCGTGAGCTGGGGAAATCGTAACATGTAAATTCATCTCCCTCGTCTTCTCCACGGTCCCTGCTCTGAAGCGCGAGCGAGCCCGAGGACAAGCGTTTCGGCCCGACTCGGGCCGGCTAGTCGGTGTTTACATTTGCGTAGCCCGCAGATGGCTAAACAGATGCTCATTTAAGCGAGTGTCAGTTTTGGGAGTTTGCTTTCATGAGGAAACAAAGCAGTGTGAGAAAAGGTACAGTTCCAGCGTGCTGGCACTCGGGAGTCACTGTAGCCTGAGACAGTCAGACGCACAGGCTAGGTTAGGGGCTAACAGAAAAGGGAAAGTAGGGGTTAAAGATGGCGCTGGAAATATTTTATGTAGATACACAGTCTTGAAACATGCTTGAAAGTGCCACCGAGTCATTACTGACTGCTGGTGATCAGTGACATGGCTTTCATGGCAAGGAGGAACACAGGGGGTTTGCCAGTGCCTTCTTCCAGCATATTTTTTCCTTAGCGGGGTACATACACACACACACACACACACACACACACACAGAAGAACACGCAAACACCACACACACCCTTGAGCTGGACTGGAACCCCAGCCCAGGAGCAGTGAAGCACCAGTTTACCCTGCTGCACCCCACACTAAAAAATTTGAAATCATGAAGGTATTGATGCCTTTAGCAAATGCCACTGCAGCATTATCCCAGAAAGCAACTTCAATTTTGCATTCCTCTCCTCACCCATCAGGAGGTGGGCTGGTGTTCTTGTAACAGATAAAGTTAATCGATGAAATACTCAGGTGAATATGTACAAGTCTATTTTAGCTCAGTGATGCCTCGAGCCAGAACTCGCTTGCTGAATACTGATGACCCGTTGTCCTGCTGTGGGGCTGCAGTGGCCCAAAGTCCAGCATGGACGTACGGGGTGTTTGGCTAGATTAACTAGCTTGGGTAGAGTAGCCTGGTTAGATTAACTAGCTCACATAGACTACTTCAGATAGATTGACTAGCTTGGGCAAATTAACTCTGGACATCTGCTAGTACATTGCAAGGTAGCCACACGCACAGTTTGGATGGGACACTGAAAGGCACTTCCATTATCAGCTGTATCACCAAGCTTCCCTAAGCCAGATGTATTAGAGACAAACAAAAGAACATAAAAATTAAACACATGGAAATGGACAGAAGTTGATGTAATAAAGAGAGCAGATAGCTGGATACTTTATTTTATTTTATTTTTGTTATTCCCAGATAATAATATCCTGACTATATGCAGCAAATTGTCCTGAATTTTGACCTTTGTTGGGCTCAGTGGGCAGAGCTGGTGTCTTGCATATCACAGTGGCTGGGCTGTTTGGCTATAGTCATGAATGTGCCTTTTTAGCATGTATGTTCTCATCATGTCTGAGATACATTTGGATTAACTGGTTTTACATTCTCATGTGGGTGATGGTGTGATTTGTCTTTCTTTTTTGTGTTCATGTGTTTTCAGCCCAGGTCCCTGTACGTGTGAGCATACAGTACTTGGCCAAAGAAATCTGATTCTGATTCTGTGGTGTCTGTTCCAGTCCATGTCGCTCTTCACCAGAGTTCTGCTGTTTGTTCTTTTGTCCTTTGACCAAACACTCCAGGCTTGGCCGCCTTTAAAACCCATGCTGATTTCCCAGTCTACTTCTCTCTCACTGTGCTTGCATTTGGCTGCTTTTTGATTTTTGACATTTTTATTTACATTTTTTTTCTTCCACTGTCACTTGTTCATTCCATTATAATTTGGTTTATTGTTGCGAATTGCATGTTCGTGGTCTTCACTTTGTCCTCCTGGGGATTAGAGAACAAGTAAAGATGCCACGTGACATAAATATCCAAGACATACACTTGGCTACACTATAGAGACACCCTAGGGTAGAGGTGATTGCATACATGATTTTGTTGGCTCTCTGCTACCACTTGCCCCTTTGAAATTGATGTCAAACCCTATCTACCCTTAGATGCCTAGGGTTCTAAGACCTGGTGGCTCTAAACTGACTCTATTGTGTGATTGTGACAGTGGATATGTGTGTGTGGCCCTGCCCCACTATGGGCTGACGTCCTGCCCAGGCTGTGAAATTGCTGCGGTTGAGGTGTTTGTCATTTGGAAAAAACGCTTTTTCTATCAGAGGAATGAAATCCTTTTGACCAGCAACCCAATGACAAATGGGCTACAGAGTGATCCAGGCTGTGTGCAGCTCATTCCGGCTTTAATTTTGCAACCAACCGGTCAGTTATGGGCTCATGAATGGAAAACGCAATACTAGTAAATGCACTTCTGCAGGCAGCTGAACTTCACATGGTGACTACAGCAGTGTTGCAGTGCTTGGCACAGCTCCCTTTTCATTTACCGAACCTCATAACTTGACAGCAGCACAACAGTAAAGGTAGTCCCATTTTGATGGCAATCTGCATGTAAGTCCTCCAGAAGAGTGCAGGATTAAAGAAGACTGTTCAAGTGGAGAAGTGTTTATTTTTGTTTCTGTAAAGGCAAAGCATTGTTTTCACCCATTATCTTGAACTTGTTGAAATGCTCACAATTCATGCTTGTAAGAGATTCATACTGCCCTGTTGTGTCAGCTTGACACTTTGCGCAAATAATTCAGATTATGCACTGTACTCAGCCAGAAATCACCCAAATGCACTTCATCCAATCCGTTGGAAGTTTATTTGTTCCCAGCATCCTATAATGCCAAAGGTGTCTCAGATGCACTAAAAGAATGACAGCTACTTGCTTTCATTCTAATATCGGGGTTTCATGAAAGACACAGGCGTCCAATTAATCCCTGGGACTCTTGGAACCAAGGAGACCCGGGTGGCTCAAAAGCACAACACAGAGGTCATAAATGCTAACTGCTTTCATTTTAATAGTTCATATGTGCTTACACATTAGCGTGCACTAAATTTTTATATTGGAATGGATTCAAAGTACAGTTTTAGGTTTTTTCATTTATTCATTTTTTGTTATGGTTTTTCTGTTTTAATTCATGTAACTGTAAGTGTTTAATTTTAGTCTTGGTTTGCATTTGTACATACAGAGAGACATTGAATTTGTACTGGTTAAAATTAGAAACTCACCTGGAAATAGCTCAATAAAACTGTCATATAATTTGGGCAAAGGTGATTTTTTTTTACCCTCAGGTGTTCAAACGGAATCTCGACTCAGCTAAAACTGATAAGCCTCACTTTATTAAAATAGAGGTTTATTTCGTATTCAGCAGAACTTATAACAATGAAGCGCTACAAATTCTCATTTAAGACTTTACTGCAAAAAGATAGTTCTGCACAGATAGTATATTATAGCTTCAGAAATTCCCGCATATTTAATAGAACATGCTGAAACTGAAAGATTTAAAAGTTAAAAACGGTGTACACGTAATATCTTACAGAATGATATAATTTTACATGGAAAACTTAAGACTGCACTGGATGTCATTGTTTTGTCATTATCCGTTGCAAAATCCATATGCATGCACAATAACTTTTGTACTAAGGTTGAGTTAGGCCTCCTTTCGTCCTACGAACCAGCGCCACATATACCTCGGACCGGTCCAGTTCATCACAAGGCACTCGCACGTGCATACAGACACGCATTAACCTGAAACACACATCTATGCACTGCGAGTAAATCAGAAAACTTGGAGGAAACCCATGCAGGCTCAGTGAGAACATGCTAACAGGATGGAGTGTGTATTATTTAAATGTATACATTTTAATATAATAAAACGTATGCACTCCACAATTTTAATCCTATAATAATGTACTGTTCTAGCCAATACTTAAAAAAATCAATACCATATTATTATTATTTTTAGCAGGTAGCACAGCAGTACAGTGGGTCATTCTGTGACCTGACGTGGGCCGTTTGAGCATATTTTCAAATGTGGCTCGGTCTGTTTGGAGTTTCCCTGTTCTCTGTGTGTGGGTTCCCTCCCACAGACCGGAGATGTTTTTTTTTTTTTTTTCAGTTTAATCGCTCGCTTTAAATTGCCTGTAGCGTGGGTGCACATGTGACTGACTGAGAGTTTGTCTACCCCCCCTCGCCTCGTACCCTGTTCCACCCTGACCAGGACCTGTTGTTGTGAGGATGGATGGATGGATGGATGGAAGATCATTTCTACCCTTCAAAATGTACCTATATGTGTGCTCAACCTCACGCAGAAGCATTGCTATGTTTAACAGAATATCAAGCTGGTTTTAAGCGCTCAGCTGTGCAATTTGTAAAACAAATGTTTATTTATGAAGCAACAATCGCAGCATGGATTCCTGGCACAAATAACCAGAAGATACAGGTGGCGAAAACTGACTAGTTTCCCTTGTCTAACGTCATTACGTAACTGGAACAGACCTTTAATGACTGTAATATTCTGGAAAGGTAAATGATATTCAAATGGCCTTACTTTGCATGAAACCCTGCGTGATTTTAAACATTTTTGACGCTTTCTCCCCAGCTTTGCCCACCTTTCATTTTGCAGCAGTCGCAAGTGTTGTGGCAGGTGATAGCACAGGGTTTCATTTAGGATGTACAGTAGCTGCTCAGAATGATGCATTATTGAAAGAGCCCGGTTATCCCGCATACAGGTATGCATTTATTATTCAACTGTTCTTCCCTTCACTCAGGTAGGTCAGTAATCACATGCCATATCATTTTTTTTCAATTTAGCCTATTAGCTCATAACCTAGGAAAATGCTGAAGCAGACTATGCTCCTGATCTCACGGTTGGTTTGCAATACCTGACTCACCAGTCCCTGAGGGATCTCCAGCTGCCACGTTCCACTAAGGGCCAAAAGGCACCGCTGGTCATTATGAGAGCTCAGAAATAAAAACAGTACACTTCCAGATCAGATATTTCTGAACCAAAACTTAAAGAATATTGCTAAGGTTCCCAAAGCCAAATAACTAAATAAAGTTAAACACCTCAGGTGATGCCAAAAACCTGATGTTCTGACAAGAAATCTCCGTATGGGATTAAAAGCTATGATTTTATTTCAGCGTTTGGCACAAAACGCAAAGACTGAAATGGATTGCGTGATATTTCCAAAATGCTTTGCCCTATGACAGAGTCCTGCGGTGGCTCAAGCCACCAAAAACTATGCAAGCAAAGAAGTCGTGCTCTTCAACGGAAGCTTACAGTGTTAAACTCTGAGGGAGTCAAGTAAATTCTGAGCTCGTGAAGTTGCAAGTTGCTTTTGAACAAAGTGTCGTTTAAATGAATAAAAGTTAGAATATATATACAGTATATATATACTGCTTCACATTGTTTCCGAAAGAAAACAACTTTCCTACTTTGGAATATCTTTTCTAAACCCATCACATACATGCAGATGAGCTTTCACTTTTTTCAAATTATTTTCTCTTCTGAACAGCAGTGGAAACTACAGGGCTCTGTGATTTCCATGATTTATACTGACCCCCCTATTACCGGTTGATCATTGATAAAAATGTATGCACCCCAAGGTTTATTTGTATTACTGTTTCCAAGGTAGGTTGGCCAGACCTTGCGTTTTTCCCGTTTCTCACTTCGGCAAGATGAGCTGGCACAAGCTCTTATTTGAGAAAACCGTGAAGATTAGTTTAAGCGCTATGTTTTGTGCAAACGCCATAAATGCTGTGGTTTCACCTGAATAGCCTGCGATTGCTGTCATCTCACCTCCAGCAAACGTTATTTAGGGGAAGGCATCAGAAGGCTTCACTTTAGAACAAATGTCATTTGGGCAAATACAAGAGAAGAGTTAATGGCGCCAGCTTCATGGCACAGACTTTCAGAAACATCTCGCTGCTCCATAGCTGCTCACATATTAAAGGCTGCAGACGTTTTACGAGATGCATAAAGTAAAGATAGGGCCTCACCTCACACTGCTTATGCAGACTTTGCATACTTTACGAATGTTTGCTTCATTTTTTTTCTGGGTGCTTTGCTTCTTCTGTAAGATTTTTTTATGTGCTAAAGCTCAAAATTGTTGCTCTCATCACTCATTTTTGTGCATGCACGGTGTTTAAAATTGAATGCTATGAAATACAAACACAATCAAAACAAATTTCCTCACTTCCAGTCCACTTACAATGTGAGCCTCAAATGCATTATAAATGCCAGAGCTTTTGTTTACCCAGAACATGGTTTTCCACGCGGAGATCGAGCTCTCGCTCTGTGCTAAAGAGTTTCGGTCCCTGCTAAACAGCTCCAATGAAGTCGGCCCTCTCATGAATAGTGAAGAGCAGGAATGCTTTTGATGAACAGCGGTTTTGAATGATTTGCCATCGCAGTGACTTCACAAACTGATAGGAACTTGAATGAATTGCCAAACAAAGCGGCGGCATGCCGCTCAGGAATATTCAACAAACATATTCGCGAGGGCCTTCGTGTTGTGCACACAAAAACTTTGATGAAAGTGCAATATCTTGCATGTAATTTTCATCTAACTGTGAATTTACTCTTAAATGCAGATAACTGGTGCATGTACAGGATATATATTTTCAATAAACCTATATCTATTTAAATATCAACGTTGGTGCTCGCATACAGATAAATCCTGTACCATGTGTTATAAATGTGCAAATTAATAACAACATGAAGTGTTTTATAACTAGGCACTTAGAGCGTTTTGTCATGCTGAAGTCATCGGTTTATGGCCGTATGCTCTAGGTGTTTTTTTTCGAATGGACTGGGAGCACACTATTTTTTTTCGCCATTTAAGATAATGGCAAATAAACATTCCATGACCAAAAAATTTGGTATCAAACACGTTTTCAGGAACAAATTAGATTCGGATACTGAGGGTTTACTATATTGAAGTGGATGAAAATTATTTCAGAATGATTTTGGTGAATAAGCATCAGCTAATTAAAATATGTGTACATGAACATCTTCCAATGCACAATAAAATGAAAATGCATTAAAACATTGCGGATGTATGCATGTGTGCCACTGTAGCTTCAGGATTGCGTAAGGCGAACGCTATACGAGACCGTGTGCCCACGAGCAACCAGCTATTATCTTCTTGCTCCTGCTCCACCGCAGCCCCTCCGCTCTTCTTTCTTACTACATCACAAATGTTACATCCCACGGACGGGTTAATTCGGCACACATCTTCCCTGTCTCACGCATCTCACAGAGCTGAACTTATGCTGTAAAACCTGCATGGACATGACACTCAGGAGCAGTAAACATCTTCCCACATCCACTGACTTATGCCTTATAATAGCACCATTGCTTCCTCGGTTCTTGGGTGCGTGGCACTGAAGCATTAAAAAAGGTTGTGAAAATACTGTTTTTTAAAAAAGTAAATTCGATAAAGAATACAGTAGTGAGGTATTTAATAATGGTATGATGATATACTACACTCTGGCCAGAAATAAACAAAAGGGGTCAAAAACATCAACAACTGTTTGCAAAGACTGTTTACTTACGGTGGACTACATACTTAGAAATGATTGCTCTGTTGCGAGTACAATTCAACTTGGATCCCTCAGTCAAACCAGCTTGGTTCTTAACCTGGCTGTAAGTGAAGAACTCTCTGTGTATGTATGCACTGTAGACATTTTATAAGCCTTTTCTTATGCATGTATTTTGTGTGCATTAATCATTTTGTCAAAATGGTCTAATCTGTTGTATGTTAGAAACAAGCATAGTTTGAACACTTTAGTTTCATACTATAAATGTTTCTATAAGTGTATGCATGTGTATGTATCCATATACATGAATGAGGAGTCTGTGAGATTCCTGCAAACACTGGTTAATAGCAAAAATTTTAGGTTGTTTACTGTACACTTTCATTCAAACCAGCTTACAGTATTCTCACAGCCAGGTGAACTTTGACATCTCGGAGAAAGAATGTTTCTCAAAGATATTAAAGCGGCGATGTTCTGGTGAACCAAACCAGCTGCATTCAGCCAGATTTCAAGTTTGGGCCTTCAGCCTTTACGCTTCCCGGTGTCCTGCAGTCCTGCTTTTCATTAAACTTGCTGGTGTGTGTCAACCTGGAGTGACCGAGTGGGAAAGCTGCATTCTTTGGGACAACCTCCATCTCCGCTTTGTGTGCTGCTTGCCCGGCCCAGCTGTTCTGAGGGAACATAAACAGGTGTTAGCCTCAAAAAGGGATTCTCCAGGTAATTCACCTGGTCTTCGATGCACAGCAACAAATGAATCGATAACAGCGTGGCCCTCCCTCAGCATATAGGCTCGGGCCAACGGTAATAAAAGCAATTAAAAAGCTGGCCTGGATGGAAAAAGCGTTCAGTCATTTCGGACCACGGTGTAAAGAGGGTTCTTTTTTAGCTCTTTTGGCTGAGGATGAGCTCATCGTTTTTGGGACAGAGGGCAGCCCACTTTGTTCTTCAGGTAAAGTACAATGTACTTACGTGTCATTGTCAGTCCGGCTCTCTACATGTAATATTTTTGCTATCATAAAATATGTTTGCTTGTTCTCTACAGTCACATTATATTTGACACTGTGACAGGTTTGCATCACTGTTTTCATTCAAGAAATCCCTTCAGAGGAGCCATACACTCAGTATGCAGTCCAATATGAGGCTGATTTTTCGTGTTTACGAGTAACAAGAGCCATTTGCGCCATAATGGTCATTACGTCTTCGACTTAGAAAAATTCACCTTACAAGTCTGTTTCCAGGAATGCATTATGCTCATGAGTAGGCGGATGCCTGGAATCCATTCATTATCGCTAGCCGCTTTATACTAGTCAAAGTCAAGGCTGCCCAGAACCTACCTGGAATACCTGGGCCCTAGGCTATGAAAATCAAATCCTGGATGAGGCACCAGTCCATGGTGACCACACACACACACACACACACACACACACACACGTGTGCAAATATACATTATGGGCAATTCAGAGTGATCAACTAACTTGAAATGTATGTCTTTGCATTGTTGGAGGAAACCCATGCAAACCAAGAGAAAACATTCCAAACTCCACACAAACTGAGCAAACCCACATCCCAACAATTCAGGTGCTGTTAGGCAGGAGTGCTGTTTGTGGCACCACAGCTCAGCCCAATCACCAGCATGGACCACTCTGGAATATTTTTTATGTGGTCTCATTTATAGTGGCAATAAAAGTAAAAATACAACATGCAGTGATGACAAAAGTGTGTGAACCCTTTAAAATTTTCTTTGTTTCTCTTCTGTAAGGAGAAATGGGCTAAAATTCCTCCAAGCCGATGTGCTGGACTGACCGACAGTTACCGAAGACGTTGAGCTGCAGTTACTGTTATGGGGGGGGGGGGCACCAGTAATTGAAAGCAAAGCTTCACAAACTTTTGCCACACACAGACATAAAACACCGGATTCTTTTCCTTACTAAATAAATGAACACGTCAGATGTTTTTTGTCCCATTTGTTTAATTGGGTTCCCTTTCTAGTTTTAGGACTTGCATGAAAACCTGATCACATTTATACAGAAATAGAGAAAATTCAGAAGGATTCACAAACTTTTAAACACCACCGCACGGCATAATTACCATATTTTTGACTCACTGTCACCTTGGGGCATGAATGGTAGAGGCAGCAGGGCTACGTTCCTCTACGAGTGTGTAAGCCCTAACGTACTTGATATCTTTTGTGTGTGCGGCTGCATCAGTCCTTTTCGTCCTTGCCTTTATGGAGCGTCTCTTAAAATTTTCATCCACAGCTATGCCAAACTTCGTAATTTACAACACATGCAGCAGGACCATAAATAAATATCCTTCATGCACAGACCTATAAATGCTTCCTCATTAAAATCACGATATGCCTGAAGACAAAGCCATTTGCCAGTTAGTTCCCGTAATCCCAGTGAACGTGTAGTTAAGCATTTAAAATGGTCAGCTGTGACCCACCGCTTTTTCAACAATTTATGGCCTCACAGTGTCATTGTTCTTCTTTCCCGCTTGAGGGAGGGACCCATTTGCTTGAAATACCACGGACCGCTGCTTGTTGCTTCACCATTCCTCTTGATTTAAAACCAATTACGCAACAATGATATATCTGAAAGATGCCATGAGGTGCTGAGCTGCCGCTGGCCTGGCGGAGACGGGAAGACAGGATGAATCATAAAACAGAGTGGGAGAACCTCAGAAACCTGTTTTTCATTTATTCACTAAAAGCTGAAGCATAATTTTGGTCAGAATGTGACAGCTTTATCGAATCTGTAAACTGCATAATCGTTGTTGCTGGCATTGCTAGCTGCCATTTTCAGACTTGCTTGACTGGTAGATTCACGCTGTGTAAGATGTTATTTTTGATATCACGCATAAAATGTTTTTGTATGGTACGTGGCAGTAAAAGTGAGATCAAAAAATTCTGCCAATAACGCAAATGCCAAAGAATTGTAAATCACAATTGCAGAAAGAATTCAACACTACTGTACGTGATACCAGCTGTAGAAAGCGTTCCTTTTCAGTGCAGAGCTAGCAAATTTTTAGTCTACGAATGACTGGCTGAGGAATCAGAAATGAATTTGATGGATGTTAAAAGTTCTGTTTGGATCACTTTATCTTGTGCTTTTCTATTGTAACATCTTGTTGAGGCTACAGTGTCCCTGTCTGCTTAATAAAGACGTCTCCTATTTCATCTATGCATCTTCAATGGAGGCCGAATGCCTTCAGCGGAGAGTCCCAGTCTCTTCCACATGTCATGATGTCGAGAGTCTTTGCGCGCAAGAGTTTCTGACCTTATTATTATGAAGAGACTAATTCTCTCAATCATAAGTTGAATAGGCAATAACAGTTTCTAAAAACCCCAGGCTGCTGAGACAAATGCATTAGCTCAGAGCAAAGAGATCTGGACCCATTTGCGTACGTGGCTGCAAGATGGCTGAAGAAAACAGCACGGCAGGAATATGGACGGTGGTTAAGAATGCTAACTCACATGTTCCCAGTTCATTTCCCCGTCGTACCCTTGAGCAAGTTGCGTAACCTAGCAAACATGTTTTATTGCTCAATTAATAGATTCACGGTAGAAACGCTGAATCGCTTTAGATGAAAATCACCGACAGCCGAATAAAGAAATGCTGGAATCCCATTTATGTGTGGGGGCATTTGAGGTACCTTCAGAACATCTCATGTTTGGGTGTGGGGTCTTCACCCAGTCACCACACATTAAATCCAATGGCCCATTCAGGGGATGGTTGTGAGTCCATCATTATAATTATTCCTAAGTCTCTGTGCCACCCCTCCCCAAACCCCCACATGTTTCCCTGGGGCAGGCAATGTGGGTACAAACTCATTAGCAGCGAAATTGTCCCATCCTTTCTAAATGGATGCACCTTATTTATTCATTCACTTCAGCACAGGATCAAATGAGTCAAGGTTACACCCTGTGACAGGCGTCAAAGGCATGTGCGGGGATCACTAATAATGCCGTCTCGTTCTGTTTTATTTTTGGGTGCAACGCTGAAATGCGTTGTGTTCCGAGTGCAAGTCTGCAAAGGACTGGATGCTACACAAATGAAAATACAGGTTCATACCGTATGAGACTATGCGCTACAGCACGATGGCAGCATCCACACACAGGCAGCAGCCATCTTCTCATGTCTCACACAGTGTTAGTTGTTCCCACTGTTATATCATGCAAAGAGGTTGGCGTGGTGGCTTAATCCTGCACAGCACAGGTCTTCCCTTTATTTGTGCATTTCACAGAACTGAACTCGCACTGAAAAATCCACACAAGTGCCCCCTCATCTCCTGTGCAACGATGCAGTATATCCTGCTCCAGCAACACTGCAACACAAAACAACTGGTGCTGTGTGCAGACACGACAAGCAATAAATACCTCCCCACAAACACTGCCATATCCCCTGTAGCACCACCTCTGCCTCTGCACCATTCCCACCACTGACCAGCCATCAACAAGCTCAGCGGGCTTACAGATGGAACAGACGCAAGAGATCCCGACGCTTGCGCTTACTACGTTTAGCTGTGGTTTGCCACAGAATACTGAAGAATTTTAGTAATATGTCATACAGTGTGCTTTTTAAAAATAAAACTTTGGTAAATAATACAGTAGTGAATTATATAAGAACAGTAATGATAACATATTGTGGCTGGAAATAAAACAAAATAGGTGGAAAACATTAAATAATTTTGAAAAGGAGGATTGCATGCTTAGAAATAATCACTGTGTAACAAGCACAATGTAACTTACAACTAGGCTGCTGGTCCCCAGCCTGGCCTTAAGTTGAGGACAGGATGCATACAGACCGAGACATCCATTTATATACAGCAGGGGTCTGATGTCTACAGTGCATCATGCAGCACTATGTACTGTATGTTCCAGAATTGTTTTGAATTATTTTAAAGGTCAAATGTTAACTGAGAGGAAATTAAATACAACATATTTATAGAGGGAACTTCAGTTGTACACCAAAGCTTTCAAATACATTTCTTCTGCCAAATATGTCAGCATGAAGAACCCGCACTCCGTGACGTCATCAAAACAAGAGTTTAGGTTGTGGTTTAACAGCAAAACAGAAGGCGACTGAAGACTCAAGAGATGTTTATTGTCAGCCCATCCATACACCAGTATACAGTAAGGTTGAAATGGCATTTTTCTGGGGCGCTACAGTCAGACAGTTAGACAGGACAACATAAAGTGTCCGAACAAACTCCATATTAATGGCCTTGAACGGTTGGGAAAATTCACTGTGTTATTAATCGTGCTATCTCCATTACTTTACCTGTTCAAGTGAGATAATTCTGCTGTGCTAAAGACATCTAGCAGCAGACTATTGAGAAAGCATTGCTCTATAATAAAATTAAAGGTTATTGTCTTTTCTTTTTTTTTTTTTTTAAATCAATCCAGTCATTTCCAGAGACTTTCCAGCTAAAGCTTTTAGAGATATAAGCCTCCCTCCTAACAAAAATAACAGCCCAAATGACAAATATACCTGAATACGTAACACTGGGAAGTAGCTCAGCACAGAGGCAACCAGTTCAAAGCCCTTTTCTGAATATGTACACAATAGAAAATAGATACAAATTATTCATTATATGCTTTAGTCTCTTGGAAGATTTGATTCAGGTCTTACTCACTTTAAGGCCATTAAACACTTAACGTGGGCTTCCCGGTTGGTCACAGAAACCCGAGACAGAATATAACGGAATAAGTAATTTAATATAATGGACAGAAAGGAATTGTTCCTCATTTAACTTTATTGCCGAACCTTGGGAGTACAGAAAAAGACACTTCATTAGGTTCCCATTTAATAGGGCCATCCATCTAAATCAGAAAAAAAGAGCTTAATAGTAGCTCACAATTATTTATATTTGATAAGGAGCCTTTAATGTCCCGGTGTCATCGCCAGCCATTGAAATTGGCATTTTAAGTGAGTGTTCTATGTGCACCCTTCAATAGAAATCGATTATTAAAGTTTAATCTGGTCTCCGAAGTCATTTTTAATGTGATTTAATATGAAAAGTGAGCCAAAATGGGAATTTTTGCTCCCCTAGGGAGAATTTGGGCCCAAGGGCCTGAAATTGCCAGTCTGCACCCCAGTTTTTTTTTTGCCCGACTTGTGTTAGAAAATGCACTCCGCAGGTTGTCAGAGGAATTTAAGGGATGCCATCATTTCAAACGCAAGCTTTCGGCCAGTGCCTTTGGCTGAACCCCCCATCCTCAGACCCAGCTCACTAATGCTGTCCTCAGGAGTACAGGGTCAACGTAGGGGAAAATTAAATTGAACATTAAACTGTTTAAACTAGGGATGTTCATAAGGGATGTTGGCTGTAGCTGTCATGATATTCTTTATAGCTGCCTTTATAATCAGATTGTGCTTTGTCAGCAGTGAGTGCACGCTTTTGTATTTCATAACAATATTTAAAGGGGCAAATACGGAATGAAAGGATGAATCCTCGGTCTAATCTTTTTTTTTTTGTGTCGCTATTATGAAGTTGAATAGCAGTGTTAACAGTGGCCACTTACTGTTGGGGCCTGTTGCCTTTGCAACCTGAATCCAAGATGCATAAATTGCGAGAGCTTCGATGCATTCACTATGAAACGTCTGCACTTTAATACATGAAGTGGGTTTGGATTGGAAAGTGCCATTGCACCACGTGCGACTCCTGAGTGACCACTGGCATGGTTTTCAATGCAAAGAGGAATGGGAATGGTTTGTCGGTGCCTTTCCCCAGTATATTCTTTCCTTAGTAGAGGGGTGCAAACACAGAGGTGAACATGCAAACTCCACACACACCCCTGACCTGGGATCAAACAAGCAGCCCAGCTTACCAAGCTGCACCTCCACATCTACCAAAATGGGAGTTCTAATAAAAGATAATCAGCACCATGTCAGGTTTCTGCAAGTTCAGAGAAGTTGTTTGTTAAATATATAGGTATAAATACAAAGAATAAATAAGGAATGTGGCAAGAAAGTGCGAAACTGTCGAGTGGAAATCTCCTTAATTTTGGATCCAAGTTATCATCGAAAAAGACTGCTGGACACGCAATTCACATTTGTAAAGCTCAGAGGTGGTAGGAAATGATGAAAAGCCACCCTTGTTTCCTTTGTATTAAGGATGCTAGACTCACTGAGAAAAAATACTATTTGACCATTGAAAATTCTGAATGCAAATCTGTGTTTATCCTAGAAGTACCACTGCGATCATTTCAAAATGGCAAAATGGTCATTGTTAAACACCAACATTTTGTCACAGGGGTGTTATGACGCCCAGGAGAGGCAGGCAGCCAAATGGCCTTGGACCGCTAAAGTGTTTTTTTATGATTTCTGTCCTTCTTTTTCCCTTCTGAATTTTTAAAACTGCGTTAGACTTTAAATGGGGATCTTGAGCATCGCTCATGTTAATCTTTGTTTTCCTCTCTTCTTCTTAGATTTGGATTCATTGGTAAGCATCCTGTGACAACTTCATGTGAATATGTTACAGCATGGATATGAATATGCATATAATTCATAAAGTCTATGAACATGTAGTGACCGCAGGGGCCCACAGTACTCAGGGAAGGAGACTTGAGCACAAGTCAGTCCATTCTCAGGGTTTCTGTATATTAACGGAGAAACGTTAGCAGGAAAACCATGCACTCGATTTGTCATGGGTTAAACACGTTACCCAAATGTTGCTTTATGGTGATGTAATGAGAAACTGTTGATAGTATAATAAAAACGGTCACAGGCTGTGATAGAATAACTGTGTAGGGGTTTAGTACCGTCGTCTTCTACAAGTTAAACACGGCTGTTAAATTATGCAGCATGAGACACCATTAATCCACTCCATTTTAGCGAGAAAGCTCTGATCCTTCTTTTTTATTATTGGATTTCTGAGCAGCATTGGGCCACGATAACCTACAGGCAGAGACAGTGCAGCAAGAGGCGTCTAAACAAAAAAAGACACTGGGACAAAAATGCAAAGTTCACCTTTGCCTTCCTTCGGTTTGAGACAGGAGGGAGGTTAACCACTTGCTGTATATGGACCGCACCGATCGATAAAAGTGGAAGCAACATGAAAAAAACAGTCCTGTAGGTATTGCTGCCAGCAGTAGATTGCAGGCAACAGCATCGAGGGAGCAGCGGTCAGGCAAGGTAGCCAGAACATTTTTATCAGAGTTCTCAGGTTGCTGAGACCCAAGTAACCTATTTCTACGGCCTTGATTTTCGTAATATATGTTGTAAACGGCGTGCCTTTGGGATGCAGCAGATCTGTATATTTACTGGTCCAGAGATCAATGTTGAGAGTGTGGTATTGACTCTCTTCTGCACCCCTAATACTAAGTGCATTCGATCAATAGTCCCAATCACTGATGGGAACAAGCTATGCTGTAAAACTCATTTCTGCCTCATCTCGTACCTCAACGTGTGCAGCGGCAGAGGATGGCTGTTTCCTTCCTTCCTTCCTCTTATCCCTTTCTACAGAAAGGGAGATCTCGGTGAGCTGCTGACTTTTTTCAAGCAAAACAGATTCCAGACAGACTGTTATTGTGTGGTCCAGAGTGTTCCCCAACCTCATCCATGGGAAAGAGAAGCATTAAGGCTTTTATAGCATCCTTTCACAAACGCTTTTTTCCTTATTCTCTCCACCAGAGAGCATCCTTCCAGCCAGGACCACTTTGGACTAGATGTTTCATCTCAAGTTTCAGGATGATACATGGCACAGAATAATGCTATGGAATAGAGGGAAGCAGGGCCATGGAAACAATTAGCAAAGCATTTTGTCCTTGTTGCGTTTGTTAAACGCTGAATTCATTCACTCTTTTTTTTTCATTCTGAGCACAATCCATCCTAGAGTCAGAGGGCGTGAGGTGGGTACCTGTTGCACAGGACCCTGGTCCACTCCAGAGAACTCACACACATCCCCATGTGACTATGGGGAGGCCATGAAAACTTCCCAGACACCGAGCTGGATACGAACACAATAAAGGGGTGCCACTGCAATCCACTGCACCGCCATATCGAATTTATATTTACTTAATTGATTTATCAAACACATCACTTTGTGTTATGTTCGGTGAACTAGTCGGTGATGACTTTGTATTAGGTCAATTTATTAGGTACATGCCCACCTTCACACAAGTTACAAATTCCATTCCATTCCATTCCATTCCATTCCAACAAGTCATGTTAACACCTAACATGTTAATGTGTTGCGTATGTATAGGGCACGCAGTGTTTTTTACTACACCACACAGTTATTTCTGTGCCTTATAACATTCCTGTGCAAGATGTTGCAGAATCCATGGCCACATGAATTCCTGCTGATCTGAAAGCCTGTCTTTGGGCCTTTACCAACATGCTAGAAGATATTTGTTCCTAATAAACTGGAAACTCAGTGTAGCGTCAGTTTTTCTTTTTTAGCTAAAATGTAATTTTTACATAATATTTTACAATAATCAGTTGTAATATGTGGAATAATCAGCATGGTAAATGTCATAATGCTTCTGCAATGTTATTTTAATGTCAGCCAATTCTCTTGTTCAGCTTTAGTGTAGTGAAACAATTTATTGTACATTTGTTCCTTTGTTTTAATTTGTGGCTGTTCAAACATAGTTAATTAAAATTAAATTAAAGCCTGGCAAATTTATTACTTTACAGTACGTTTTGTGATTTATGATAATCCCTGGATTATGGTCATCTTCTGAAAAACAGTGCCTCCTTGCTATTAATCTAAACCCCTCCTTTTCTCAAGGGTTGTGTTGCGGTTAATTAGCCTACGGTGCTATATAGCGTATTAAGCAGATGCTAGCTTATAAATAACCGGAAGAAGTTTTAACACATTTTCTCAAATGCTAAGGTTTGGTTTTAGTAGGAAAAGGATTCCGCCGGAGTTCTTTTACTTCTGTACACCTAAGCACCGTCCAGAGGTCCTGAGGTTTGTTCAAACTTTGCTGCAAATGTTGCAGCCAAGGTTGATGTGTCGAAAGAAGAGGGAATACGAAGAGAAATATTAGACTGCTTGGGTTATGCCACTTTCCTGAAAAGGCAGTGAACATTGCCAAAAAAGTAATGGCCACGATGTACGGCTGGATACTGAATGACCTCCCGGACAGCCAAGTGTACAAGGTTTCATTTTATTCGAGTTAATGTCTTGATTGATCTCACATAATTCACTGTGGAACTGTGAGGGTTTTCAGAAAATCCTGTCGAATTAGACCCTCGAGCACTGCAGTTAAGGAGAATACCAGCTGTCAGGTATTGGGATGCATTCGCAATAACACTCAGCGGAGTTCTGCTCAGACAGTGGGAGGACCCATTAGCCTCAATGTGCATGCGATGCTCCCAGCCACAGGTCTCAACGTCACATCTGCTTATTCAAATGGATGCTCTCCTGGAAGTCTGATCTTCTCATCATGCACTGACTTAGAGAGAGCAGAAACGTGTTGCTGAATACGTGTTTATTTTTGGTGCACTGTTCTCCGAAAGGGCTTTAATTTTAATACATTTCCATTTGGATGTTTCCAGATGCATAAAAGCGTCACACTGTCATTTAACAGTGGGCATAAATTTAAACCCAGCCAGTAGTCAGTTCTTTCCACTTGCCCAATTATGATCCAAAATAAACTGTAGGAAGCACAGACGAAGAGGTAGGGGACACCCTGGAGGAAACCATCGTAGGACACACACACACCGACAAGCATGCCAAGGACTTTCGGAGCCATCCGTTCAAACAAACTGAGTTTAATCGGTGTGAGGGATGCGTGCCCACGCTGGAAAACGCATGGAGCGATGAGGTGACTCCGTCGTTCCATAATGCCACACCGACACATCAAAGTGACATTACGCTGTAAAGCAGGAGGCATCTCAGGCTTACCGTATGGATGCTCATTCTGTTGCTTCTAAGTTGAGGAGTCTTACTGAAGTTTTTGATTTATCTGACTGGTATTTTATTCATCCATCAGTCGATTTTCCTTAAACACTGAATCCTAAGCAGGCTCATGTTGGACCGTGATAACACAATTGCAGGGCACTGAAACTACTTGTGGATGGGATTCCATCACAGTCCATCGCAGGGTAACCAGTGTTTATATAGAATACTGTTTATCGCTTCAGGAGTTTCAGTTTGTGATTCAGACAGATTTTACCGGTAAACACAGTTTAGATGCCTTCTGCCCTCTAGTGATTTTATAGGTCAACGGTAAAGAATGGGTTATAAGAAGCAAAGAGGTCAACAGTCTCAGAAGCATCCATCTATTAAATCTATCTGAGATGTTGTCAAGGGGCACTGCTGTAACTGCTGGAAATGGTTCTTTTTCGAGGCCCGATCACTGGGTGCTGATGCGAGAGGTAGAAATGTATTCCCTTCTAATTTCACAGACTTTGAACACAACTGCACAGTTTTTACAGACCTTCTGAAACTGAGCAGAAGACAGCTGATCCAGACACCCAAGTTTATGTGAAATCACAAGCTGGCTGCATTTGAGTTTTTTCTCGGGCTCTTCCTTCCTTCTGCACAAAATAAACCGCTCTGTGTTTTTATGCATCTTCCATCATTTCTTTGATCCACGGTCAGGTTGCTTGGTGTTTTTGCTCCTCCGTTCCTTTGCCAGCATTTAAAGTTCCTTAAAGTTCCGCTCACCTTGAGGTTCCGCAGGGAGCGCTAAGTGATGCAGAAAAGGTCACTGGCATCGAGTCTCAGCAAGGGAAAATTTGTGAGCTGAACTTCTGCTCCATTAACGCAATCTGCAGGTTAGCACTCATCCTGCCAATTGATTTATTTAATCCTTGTAGCAGCTATTTATTATGCAGACTTTGCTGCGGCTGATACACGGCTTGGCTGCTATTTAAAAAACAGATGGTCAACAAAACCAATTAACCTTTTCTGCGCTCTGCTTCGCTCTCTTGCCTTCCCCTGTCACCAGCTCACATGAGAGAGCTGCTGAGATTTACCAGGAGCGCCGAAGCTGAAGCTGTCTGAGAAGTGAAGAATATTAGCTGGCATGTGGCACTTAAAAAGGATTAATAGGTGGTGCCTTTTACACTTTTCCGATGGATGGTCAGGTGTCACATCCAAAATAACGTATGTTAAGCTATATTTATCGAGCAGCTGCTAGCATGGTGTATGAAAAAGCAGGCCGGCAACCTAAAGACTATCAAAGCAAGTCCTAGGAGGGGCCTTGCTGTAGTCTGAAGAACTACGGTTCTTCATTTTGCCCTCTAAAATACCCAGCTGTATAAATAGATGAGTTTGTAAGTTGAGAAATGGAACAGTAACTATGCAATATTAGCGTTAGCACTGGGATTGTCTAAAAAATTGCTGCTACTCCATTTCCAAAGCTCAAGAGACATGAAAGATGGCGCTGAGGATTTTGCTGGAGGGGAAAAGATGAGCCTGGGAGTTCTGGTGCCACAGCTACAAACAGAACGTGAATTCCTGTGACTGATGAAAAGATGTCGGAATAGTAATGGAATGACACCTGACAAAAGCTGATAAAGGACTTTTTGGAGAGCTAACTGATGGCGGTGAAGACAACACGGAAACTATCATTATAAATAATGCTTGACCCACCGCTGCGACGGGAAGCCGCAGATCTGCCATTCTTTGGTACTTTTTTAATAATTGAGAGGTAATGTTCAGGCTAATCTCCTTGTCACTTAGCAGACCACCTATACGGGGGTCTCCAGTCTGAGTTCTTCCTCGATTTCATTTTCTGCTTTGTGCAAGGCAATGTTTTTTTTTTTTTTCCTTTTGGCTTCTTGACAACATGGAAAAATGCCTAACATTTTATTTTGGCAGTTATTACTAATGGTCATGTCTTTGTGGATCTTTTTTGCAGAAGAAGCCTATATATCACATAGATGTTTTGTAGAGAAAGCAAATTTCTTCTACAAATTTCTAGAGAAGCACATTGTCATTATATAGGTTCACACATCTCTGGTGGGTACTGATCATTCAGGTTCAGGTTGTAATACCAAATTAAAATCCTGTGGGTTGAAATGTTTCTGCACTTCCAGGAATTCAGTGAATGTGAAGAACTCTAAACTCATTGTCAATAGGGACAATGATCTCACATCTGCTCAGGATGGTTGGATGCAAGCTGTTAGAGTCATACGGGTCCTTTCCAGATAAACTGGAAGAAGGAGGCGAGAAGGAGAATGACCAGCAGCGAGTAGCGTGGTTCCACTGATATATTTAAGTGAAGCACTTGTTAGGGAGAAGAAGCATTTAATTCACACAATAAACTGTTGCAGTGTTATGGTTCCTATCCCTGACTTAGTGATGTGATAAACAAATCTTTCAAAGGACTGCACTGCAATCCTAAACCCATTAGAAGGAGTGCTGTTGTATACGGGTAGGTAGACACAGACATATGTAAAAGTACTTTTATGGTGTAAAAATGGACTCCCCCCCCCCCCAATGTACAGATCTATGGAGGACTTCCTGTCTCTGGTTTCGTTCTTTTACCGACCTAAGTTAATTCCTTCTTGATCACATCGCTGCCCCTGAAAGATCTGCATGATGTCACCTGGAGGAAGGTTAAACCACTTGCTGGAAATAAAATATGTACAAGGCACACAAGGGCAACTACATTACTGGCACAATGCCGGTGGCGACATGGGCAGCAAGACTGGCCCACTGTTTTCAGAAAAATCATTAGCCTTCAGGAATGTGTTTGCACGTTGATGGAATCAACCTGGCTCTTCAATGAGGTGGGATACCGCCCCCAGGAGGGGGGTGGGGGGATTTCCGCTGCTTGCTGAAAGACTGCCGTCAGTCAATACACAAAGGAGTCATTTGTTGTCAAGAGAACTTTTTTAAAGAGCCTTCTTCCAGAACCCACAAAAGGCCAGACACAATGTACTTTAATAAGAAAGAAGTGGGAGTGTGGCAATGGGGTGGGGGTGGGGGGTTGAGCTGAGACTGAGCCTGTCCCCCTTGTGTAAAGTGCTTTCTATTACTGGAAGCGTGTGGCTGAACAAAGGCAGGGTGAGACAGGCACTGGAGCAAATTCGCTTTGGACGAGAGGTGATTTAATATTGAGTGAGAATCGGACCCAACGGATCAATGGGCCACCCAGGAAGGGGGGGAAGGGGACAGAGAGGTAAGGGAGGTGTTCTTTTGCACGGTCACACGTTTCCTGTCCCTGTTTCATTGCAATCCGATTCTGGGCAGCTTCTTTCCCTTTGGTCGCTGACGCTGTGGAAGCATCAGAACGCGTGACCACTCAAGTGAAGTAATGTAAAACAACTTTAAAGCATAAAAATTGTTAACTTTTTAAAAATTATGGTCTAAATTTAGTTTTGTGTGAAATTAATGTAGATGTACTTGGCAAAAAATATTAAACGTTCCTTTTTCAACTTATCAGCTCAGTCTTGGAGAAATTGTCTGCAAACTGTACTTTTAAATCTGAAAGTGTAGCTAAACGGCGTTGATAGATAAAGCGTATTCACAATGTCTCGGCTTTTTTCCGTGTGAGCATGAGCTGTTGGGCTTTCGTAGCATTCTCATACCACTTTTTTTCCCCCAAAAAAGACCTTGGCTTCACACCTAGTGGAAATATTCTATTGCACAAATACATATCGGTGTGGTGGAAAACCAAGATGTTCTTTACTGAGATGAAACTGTTGCTTAGTATAAAAGTGTCCACTAAGTGAGTAAATGTATATGTAAAAGATGGAGTGCTGTGGTTCCACCGTGTATCCAACTCATTCTGTGCCAAGTGCCTGTGTTATCCCCATGTATGCACTTGTTTCCTCTCAGTGCTTTGGTTTCCTCCCACAGTCCAAACCTACAAGTTCTACGCAAACAAATGGCTCCAAATTGCCTACAGCATGTTTGCGTGACTGCCCTGTGATGCACCAGGCTCCCATCTACATTGTATTCGGGGACCCTGCACCGCACAGACATTTAAAATTGACTGATGGCTCTATGGTCGCGCTGCTTCTGTTGGGTTTCAGATGCACTGTGTACACTGAGCACAGTACCGCCATGAAAAGGTTTGGGTCTTTTCCAAGGCTTCCTGCCCATTGAAATACGTAGCTAAAACGTGCACCTCGATAGCCAATTACTTTGCGAAGGAAACCTCCTTCAGCGCAACATCCAGGCTGGGGCTGTTTCTGGGATTTTTGGTGTGGTTCAAGAATCAATGCCGCTGCACCGAAACAGCTGCAATGCTCTATTGACTGCTAAACAATTTCAACATTGGCTTTAATTAGTAGGAGGCAGACAGCCCTAGGGTGGAGCTACAGCTGTCCCCGATTTCGATAAAAGCCTTCATTGGGGGGGTTGGGCGGCCATGAGACAGTCACCTTGCGGCTGTGCCCCTGTCTGGGCGACTTTGCGAGGCTGTCATCACAACGCCCAGTGTCTCGCAATGCTCTCTGTCCGCCAGCGTGGAACCGTTCATGCCCTCTTATCCATCTTCTTTTCCTTCCTGGCGATGCACTCGAGGTTAGACAGCAACAACTTGCACCTTCAGAGCTATGCGTCGCTTCCGTGAGCTCAGTCAAAAGCGCTACGTGAGCAGGCACGAATGACTTACGTGAACAAGCAAAGATCACAACATTATATATTCTATATATAACGTATATTCTGCAAGGGCCCTACAAAAGAGCTCTAACACGTCTGCAAGCTCCATATAATGCGTCTGTAAGAACTGCATAAACATTCAAAGATGATGCGTAGTGTATTGTAGGGTCATAATTGTCCTCTGAAAGATATATAGTGTATAATATACTCTAGTCAGGTTGTGTATCTTGCTCTCAAATATAATATCTTAGCTTCGAGAACTTTATCACTGCTACTTGTAAGAACGCAGTGATTTATGAACCCATTATTTTTTATTCAATGCATGGCTTGCATTTTTGTCCATAGTGGCATGAAATTTGTGATTGAAACTGCATGGATTTAACAGTAAAAACAGCAACACTTTTCAGAGCATTGCCTAGTTTATCTTCTGTCAAGGACATGAGTGATAGACAAATAATTTTAGTTTTACAGGTTTTTTTTTTTGCCAAAACATCTCCAACCACAAGGTATTTTTTTAACCAAGTGGTGGAGCGGCTGCTCCAGAAAAGTGGCCATTTTATTGACTTTGGCCTAAATGGTGAGAGAATTTAGATTGAAGATGCGGCCACGGTGAGTCTTCAGTCAAGGTGGTTTAATTGTCAAGGACACCACACACATTGACATCTAAGGGATCCAAACCTACACCTGTTTTTTGTTGTCCTGCTGTAGTAAATAAGCTTGTGTTTTTACACAAAAGGCATTCGGGTTTTTACAAATCACAATAAGCTAAACCTGGAGTACTCCTCTGTGAATCACCTTGCAAACAAAGAGTATTTGTTTTGCTTAGGTTGCTGCTAGGAACTGCTTCAGCTTATTGTGTCATGAAAATAAATCCAAATTGGAGAAAATTCATCAGACATAAAGTGAAGGCATAAGAACAAACCCTGGAAAACCAGTGCTGGTGAACGCAACAACTGGACACTTTACAACAAATCTAACAGCCTGAGGACCATTAGTTTGCTCACTTGGTTACGTGTTCAGTACATATGGGCACCACGGGGGCTCCATCTTCTCTGCTCTTGACTCCAAGGGCTATGGGATCACATGAGGTCCAAGCTCAGAGTCTGCGGACTTGGCAGACTATGTATGTGTTTACTTGAGTTTCGCTCTATATTCTAAATTAATTTACAACTGTAAAACTGCCTACACTGTGTGAATGCTGACACGGAGTCCCAGGATACACAGTACATCATGCTGCCTGCAGATAACGATAACCCCGGCAGAACAAGAATTTGCTGAATATAGACAGATACCCACCCAGGGGCAGCTTGATGGAGCCGTCAGTAACAACACTGCCTCACAGTGCGTGGGCTGAGCTCACATCCAGCTCAGTCTGTGTGGAGTTTGTGTGTTCTGTCTGGGTGAGCTTCTTCTGCATGCTCCAGTTTCCTCCCACAGTCCAAAAACACTTGTTTCAGGTTTATTGGTCACTCTAAACTGCTCAGGGTCTGTGTGTGTATGTGTGTGTGTGTGTGTGTGTGTGTGTGTGTGTGTGTGTGTGTGTGTCTAGTCAAGCACTGGTTTGTCTGTGGTGGTCCCCAGATCAGGTAAATGGAGAGGGCTGTTGTCAGGAGTACATCTGTTCCTAATTCCTGCTCCAGACATGGCTCCCCACCTGCCACTAACCTGGGGTTCTTCTGGACCAAATTTAATACAAAACTGCGAGAGAAACAGACCCAGCAACTGAAAATATGAGGTAAATTAATCCTAATGGGCCAGGAATGCTGACGTTAAATCTGTTATTTTTTTGGGTGAATTAAATCTTTGAAAGCCAGCTGACACTGCAGTGCTCATAGAAAACAGTTTATATGAATTTTATGGAAAGTCATAAGTCAGTTCCAGCAGATGTTTGGAAATTTTTCAAATATACGTATAATTTATATATAATATATTTATTTCTATAATATATTTATGTAAACAATATGTGCGATATACTGTATATTAAATATATACAAATAAATATAGGTTTAAATATAAATATAATAAATATAAACATATTTTAAAATATTTTTAAACATACATGTAGGATAAAAAACCCTTTTCTTGAATATATTTACAGTTTTTGTATGTGGTTTTACTGCTAGGTTTCCAGACATTTTTAGTAGGTTGCTGTGGAAAGCCTTTTGAGAGAGATGAGATAACAAGAACAATTCTTTAGTATGGATTTGCCAGTCGTGATAAAGCAATACATTTTAATTTGTCACTTTTCTAATTTATCCATGTTGTCTTTTGCACGAATCTCAAAGCAATCTTGCTTTTTTAATCATTAAAGACTTTATCTACACTGCCTGGCCAAAAAAAAAGTCACACTAATATTTTGTTGGACTTCCTTTAGCTTTGTTTACAGCACACATTCGCCGTGGCATCGTTTCAGTAAGCTCGTGCAATGTCACAGCATTTATTTCCGTCCAGAGTTGCATTCGTTTTTCACCGAGATCTTGTATTGATGGGAGAGTCGGACCACTGCGTAAGGTCTTCTCCAGCACATCCCAGAGATTCTCATTGGGGTTAAGGTCTGGACTCTGTGGTGGCCAATCCATGTGTGAAAATGATGTCTCTCTCATGCTCCCTGAAGCACTCTTTCACAATTTGAGCCCCATGAATCCTGGCATTGTCATCTTGGAATATGAAGAAAAATCCATTGATGAAAAAACCTGGTCATTCAGTATATTTGGGTAGTGAGCTGAGCTCACTTTTTGGGCACATAACATTGCTGAACCTACACCTGACTGACTGAAGCAACCCACATCATAACACTAAGTGCAATCCAGGTGGTGACTTTTTTTGTCCAGGCAGTGCATATGTACCTTTCTTGGCTTTATCCTGTAACTTGTACAAAAGAAAGAAAGAAAGTGTATAAGCTTATTTGGAACAAAATAAACTTCATAAACCAGCTCCTATAAAGAACAAATATACGAATTACCATATTGGCCTGAATATACGCAAGATGATTCTGGTTATAAGACCACTCCCTTTTTTTCAACCCTCATCTTCTGAATAACATTTTTGGAACATAATATCATATCTTTAGAAAGCAATATCTTGTTTAGTCCTATTTGCCATATTTTGGCTGTTTAAGAGGGTCTTTTTGGGCTCACCACCTTCAAGCATGACATTCTGCAACTTTATATTTCTTGGCTGCTCGAGAGTTGTTTGATACCTCTTCCACATGAACCGCCATTATCTTAAAATTGGTTTCATAACTCCTGCTCAGTCCTTAGTTAATCTGGCCTAACTTTGAGCTCCTTTTTTCCTGACCATCTTGAGGTTTTGCCATCTTTGATACTCGCTAGCTACTCTTGATCATTTCTGTAGAGAATTGCCACCTACTGGTGCTATATATATGACTTTTATAGGTCCATGTCCTTGAATATAACAACACCATCTTGTTAAGATAGAATTCCCAGAAAAACCACTGTCCAAAATCATTTGGACCAGCACACTATTTATTGATGTTGCTGCAAAATGGGCCCCACAAGTTGCCTGTCAAATGCTCAGGGCATGTGGAGTCATAAAACTGGTGGAGACTGTTAAACAACTGAAGACACAGGATTTGCTTAGCACTCACCGCACGTTGGTCCTGACATTTTTAAAAAACATCTTTAATTCATCTACACGATGTCAGATGGTTGCTACCAGAAGCCACCGATAAGCTCCAGTGGAGTTCAAATCCACTGTGTCAACCTCGCAGTGAAGTTTGCAGGGGAATTCATTTCTCCAGTGCTGTATCAGTATGTTCAATGTATTAATCTAGCCAGTCTTCCCTGGGCTTGTACACCCCTTCTCTGAACCATATCAGCATTAACATCAGTGATTCACTCTGTCCCACACAAAGCTGCGGTGACACTAATAGTTACACTCTAATGTGTAAGAAAGCTGTGTTGCAATGCTGGATAGTAGTGCAGGTTTATCAGCTCAGGCATGCATACAGACCTTGGGGCAAAGTTATACACTGACTTTTGTATATTCAACATTTTGAATCGAATAACTACAATAATGACTTCGCAGAAACATCTTACATCGCTATTTATTATACCCATCTTGGGATGCAGTTATAACCTGGGTGTCACCGGGTGTCGAGGGTGTCTCAGCATCATATACTCTCACCCACAGTTAATCAAATCTCAACCTGTGTGGACGTAGCCCTACCTTGAACCCACAGTCCATCTCTACTGATGCCCAGTCAACCAAATGGTCTCCAGCAGCCTCTGTAACAATTTGATTTCTTGTTCTTTGTTAATTTTCTTAAATTTTGTTTCTACTTGAATCAAATGTGCTGAATCACATGAATTTTGGACCATCAAGATAAAAACCTGGACAAGGATGTGGTCCATAAGGGAATCAAGAGGCACTATTGCCTATTTACTCTACAAAGCAGTAAGAGAAGTTTAAAGAATTCCAACCCACGGAGCCCTAGCTTAGAGTGCAGGCTATGTTTCTCGATTCTCCAGTCCACACATGACAGACGATAGCTTCTGAAGAGGGAAACTGCTTCATGTGTGCACAGCTGATCTTCCAGCTGAACTGAGAAGTATAAACCTCAGTCTTGGAGTGTCAGCTGGCAGATGAATCTTTAGATCATGATGAATCCTGTAGGAACTCTCCTTTATGTAGCCCAAGCTCTTTATACGTGCAGCTGTAAATGTAGATTTTTACTTGTGTGACCATCTCAGGTTCAGTCACACAGCATTTCTGAACATGTGGTTTGCTAATAAAGTTTTGATTGAGCGTTGCTTGCTATCATCCTCCACAACGGACACAGTTGGGAACTGATGTATTTCTTGCTATTGGGCTGTTTCAGGTGTAAACGTATTTGACAACCCCATATCTATGTGGTGAAAAAAATCCTTCAGGCAGGGCTGCTGTCAGGGCAGGAGAGTACTACACGGCGATAATAATAATAATAATAATAATAATAATAATAATAATAATAATAATAATAATAATAATAATGGCAAGAAATATATGGTGCTGAATCAGAAGCATTGCATTGAATATTTTCACTCAACTTACTTTAGGGCTTCACTTGGCAGACTTTCTCATATGGCACCACGGACTTCCAGGCTGAAATTATGCAGAAGAACTCCTATTACCTCCTTTAGGCCTTTGTATTACAAGTGAAAGCTGAGCCTGCTTGCAGCTCATCGCTGAGCACTGAACCAAATCTGACTGGTGACAAACAGACTTTAACAGTTTAGATGACAACGTGTACAGAAAAAAAGCATCAATTTTAAGTAGTGCATTTCATATCCGCAATTACAAATGACTTATGCTGAAATTTACGTTGATGTCAGAATTTAAAAAATGCATACATTGATTGGGGATTCAGTGGTGCAGTGGGATAAGCTGGTGCCTCACAACTCCTGGGCTGCTTGCCTGATGGTTGCTTGGTTTAACCCCACTTCAAGGATGTCTATGTGGAGTTTGCTTGGTCTCCTCTGTGTTTGCAGCCCTCTAAGGGAAATATATGCTTGAACAAGGCAATGCCCAAACCACTTGTGTTCCTCCTTGCTTTGAAAACCATGGTCACCTAGGAATTAGTAATGACTTGATGGCACTTTCCAACTCGCAATAGATTGATCAGTCTGTTAACATTTGGATTTGGAAGAAGCAGAAACTTAGGTGTCCTTTAAAAAAAATTGGGCTGTATTATAGCAATCTTGCATGCTGTGGTTTAGCTGAACAGAACAATAAGCTTCAACCCAATGTAAGTTTTGCCCAAATGAGATGCACAGATACAGCAGACAGTGTGAGTGGCATTTCTGATGCTTCTGTTTCTTCACCCCTTTGGTGCCTCTTGACAGATAACTCTTTTGTTTATAAGTGCAGTTCAGTTGTCAAGGAGAATACTCATTCAGAACAGGAAAGGCCTTAAATAAGAAGCCACTGGTATTTTTATGTTCCTTTCTCTGCCAAACTAGTTCCTGCCTCAAACTGCTTGACATATCCGTGACAAAAGGGAAGGCAGTGTAAGGGTTTCACCTGGTCCAGACTCCACATCTGTAACTGACAAAGTTTTCATCCCATCACCTGAGCTTTTTGCTGGTGCCAGCAGGAAGAGCACTGAGGTCACTGGTGGGACTGCTGGCTTTTTTCCATTGCTTTTTTAATTGGGTTGATTTTATAGCCAGTAGCCTTTATTACTTTTGACCTTGGTCAGAATGAAAGCTCTGATTTTAATAAAGTTTTGCACAACATCATGGATCATAACCATCTTATCTCTTACACATAGATGAAACGACAGCCTTTACTTCTCTCTGAATCCAGGTCTAAGTAGGCCAACCACCTTCTATCCCTGCAGCAATGATTTTGTTTAGGTGAATCACACACATTGCACATACGCGCACATACATCTCTTGAGGGTTCATCTATTCTCCGGGGTGGTGCTTATACTTCTCTTTCAGAATAAGACAGTGATTTAATGACTTCCTTTACAATGTCTCATTATGACAGTGTATGATGATAAGTGGTTTCCTGATGTGTTTTTTCCTGCTTGGAGTTGCTGATCTCTCTTCTCTGGCTTGGGATGATATGGCACACATCTGTATTTTTCTGCAGTCCTCTACAACCTCCAGAATGTCAGCTCTCCTTTAACCAGTCAGTAATGCAGTAGCAATAGGACAGATAGTAAAATGTTTACCTGCACTCAAGAACATCCAAAGCAAACAGATAATTCTAGACTAAATGTTCTTCAGACTGCGTGCCTTCTTGGCATGCTTATGCATTTAAAAAAATGGCTGCTTATTTAAATGTGCAAAAATGCCATTCATTTCCATAGCGGAACTTAGTGAAACATACTCATCTCAGCACATGTCTAACTGTAAAAAGTTAAATATACATTACAGAATGTAGGGTTAAATAGTGGGGTTTGCTTTGGGCAGGTGGCTTTTATAATTATACCTCCCAGTGGCCCATTAAATTGGCATTGACAACGGTGACACTATCACAAGGAAGTGCACAAGTTGAAGAGGTGGAGCTTTGATGCCAAGAAAGCATGAAAATTTGAGTGCGATGAAACACGGAGACCCGAAGACACGGTGAATTGAGGGCATGGAGGATAAGGAGGAACGGGGATCAAACAAGGTCAATTTGAGACAGCAACACACAGGCAGCGAACACAGGGTGCAGCAATGAGGCAGATGGAGATGGTCGCAAGCACCGAGGTTCCACAAGGTTAGTAGGACATGTTAGGGTAGGGCAAGATGGGACTTTATTCATCCCTGCAGGGAAACTCGGCATGCGGCAGCTGAACACACTGGACAAATAATGAAAGGGACTTGCAATAAGAGACATGACAATGAATAAATAACAAAAGCATAAAAATTCTGGACTCACAGAATTAACTGTTGCACTAAATATCAGCAGTAGACTATACAGTACTTTTGGTTCAGTGCTGGATGTGGTCCCTAAGGGAATCATCATATCAGTAAAAGTTTAACTACTGTTTAACCTGCTTAACATCTATTGTTAAAAAATGGCAAAGATGGAATGCAAAACATTACCAACAAATCATCAAATAATAATAATAATAATAATAATAATAATAATAATAATAATAACAACAACAACAACAACAACAAGGGACATGTTCAATTTAAGAAAGTACTGCAACAGATTCATCTGAAGGACAGTGTTGGTATCCTGATTTATTCTTTGACAGCCTTAAATAACACTTTTTGTGCACATTTTAGAGCTATGATTAAATATTGATTAAATATTGACCCTCATTTAATTAAAACATTAGCACTACTGGGAACGAAGAACAGACAAAAATGTAATATATTCCATTTGCTTAATAATTTCATGAACAGAATATTTATCAGGTAAAATAAAATGAAATATCAGTCGAATACTGCATATTGTACACTGGTCTACACCCACCAGAGCTGTGAAGCCCTGTAAAGTATGGTAATATTTTTATTAGGCACCGTTTGCCATCATTTTTTTAAGGTCAGTTGCAAGCATTATAAGTTATAAGTGTATTACAAGTGTTTTTTTTTTTTTTTTTATGTGTCAGTCTGGCAATTTCCCTGTGGCGAGAGAAAAATGTGTGAGTTAGCATGTTGTAACATGTTTTCCGATAACTTCATCTTCTCAGAATATATTGCTGTTGTTTTATGTCAGTAATAAACTCCTTTGAAGTTAACTTTGAGCACGGCAGAAGCACATTAGCAAAGGACTTTACGTTAACCAGAGCAGTAGAGCCACTTGCTGTCTACTCTGTGTCCGCACACATCTATTCATCTCTACTTTCTTTCCGTGTCCTTTCATCTCACAAAGGGTTTGGGGAGAGATGCGCTCTGCCATTATCCAAATGGAGGAAGAACTTTGAAGCAGAAAGCCAGTCCTACCTTTCCAGTGTCTCTCCAGCTATTTTCATTGTTTTTATTTTATTTCCAGCTTCATAGTCAGATGCTCTTTAATCGTACACACGGACTGGGCACTCGCATCCAAAATGTTCACCTTTGATCTGCCTGCCCTGCTGGGTTGCTGTTTACTCTCTTTTGTTTTAAACATGAGTTGTATATCAGGAATTTGACCTCCACATTCGCTCAATCTGATCAGTTCTTCTGCTTCATTCTCATCTATGCTGCCCCGCTTTCCATGCCGTTTCAGTTAACCTGTCCCAGGGATGTGCGCGGAAGAATATGTATTTTTAATTAAGAAATTGGTTTTATGTTTTTTAACTGCATGGTGTTTTTCACATTCTCTAGGGGTTAGGTTCATTATTTTCTTTCTCAGTTTTCTCCCAAAATCCTTTGCATTACTCTATATGGTGTGGTCCACTAACCCTCACTGGTCCTTTGTGGCTCTCGAGTTTCTTCTTTGTTTAAGTTTTCCTGCCAGAGTGTGGGTGGGACTTTGTTGTCAAATTCCTATTTTGGATGGTCAGTCTAAAGGGTGCTTAATGTTCATTGGTCTGCTCTGATCTCATTTAGGAAAATATGTACTTGTAGACAACGCTTGAATTATTCCATTAGAGTTCACGGACTATCTGTCGTGAATTTCAGCCAAATTTACTGTGCAGATCAACAATGTGCAGGCACCCTCAGCAAATCATATCATACTCAAAATGTAGTTCTAAACCTGTGGTGTGCAAACATTTTACATCTTTGTGATTTAGACTATACTTACCTTTTCTCGGAAGACGTTAAATAAGTGATTAGTTGCTGATTTTGGAAATAAAATGTCTATTTGTTCAGGAGACGGTGGCACTGGGGTTCATTTATGAGTGTTTTCTTGTTATTAAGGCATCGTGCTGGGTAATGCTTGCACAGGTGACCTTAATGCGGTTCTTGTTATTTCCGGCTTTGCTCACACAGATGAGAAAAAACGACAGCAGAACTGCTGTCTAGCATTTTTTTCATCCAGTGTATATATGTACTTGAGAAGCTTAATTTTTGTTGTGTTTCAAGCAAACAGGAAAGTCTGAGTGGTCCTTAGTGTGTGTACGTGTGTCTGTCAAGGAGTGTATGTGATTTTCTAAAATGCTCATGTTTTGCAGAGTAGCTATTCTTCTTGTGAATGAAGGCGATTGTCAGATGTGTTGTTGTTCTGAAAATTACTGTATAATAAAATTCTTGTACACTGTAAATCTATATAGATCTGTTTAAACTGTTTATACCCAACAGTGATAACTGCAAAGCTGACCTCACATTTACATATTGCAGGAAAGTTATTTATGTTCATCATTCATAAATAATGTGGGCATCGAGGAAGTATTGATCACCCCATAAGAGATTTTCAAAATTAATTTTAAATCAACCTCAGAATGCTTTTCATCCCGTAGGGACAATTTGTTGCCTGTCTGGGAGACTCAGCTGGAGGGAAGAGCTTTCCCAGCATCGGACTAATGGGTGGAAAGGAAATGTATAAATTACTGAGTACAAGCCACAGCCAGGTGTACATGCGGATACATTAGTAAACTGTGCACTTTTCCCTGTGGACTTGCAATGTGCACTTTGAATTTATGCAAATATTACACAGCCAGGATCAGGCTTTAGCCTTAAGCAGTGTGCAGAACATTGGAATTGCTCTAAAAAAATTCTAGGATAAATCTTTAATTCGGAAAGTCTGTAAAACTTGCAGTTTCTACACATCGCATATATCCTAAATACCACCATCATACAGTATATATCCTAAATTATATAAATTTGTATCATTTTTTGTCTTCAGCACAAAAAAAACAAATATAGGTTTTGATTATAGCCACCAATACAATTAAAATTTACATTTCAGATTTAATTCCTGCCATTCTGAGTCATTCCCACATAAAACAGCATGCTGTGTATGTGAATATGCTGTATTATGAATGCTAAAAGAAAGAGTTTGAACGCTGAGGACGTATTAAAAATGTACCCACTTCCTGCTTAAAGACAGAAATGAGAGTCCATTTGTTTTCCTGTCTGTCCACTCAGCGTTGCGGCAATGTGGCCAAGAAGCTCATTAGATGTGCAGCTTCTCTGAACCATTCACATTCTCCAGCCCCTGACTCACCTGTTTCTGGTATCCACATAATCCTGCAAATTGCATTTCTGCTAAAGTATTTCTGTATTAATGCACCCAACATGGCAATTAATCTCCCAGCCCGTGGTACCATCTGGCTGACCCAAAAAAAAAAAAAAAAAAAAAAAAAAAAAAAATTATGTTTGGTATTAATGATTCAGATGAATGGTGGAGGGTGCTTAAAATTTTAAAAAAGGAGGAAAAAACCGAACTGAAGCATCTTCTCTATTCCAATTGTTACAAATTAGAATGGAAACAGAAAGGGTTTGCTTGCAATGCAAGAAATTTTCGAGGGATTTTTTTTTCCAGTTTGATGTTGCTCACCCAACTACTTTCCAACAAAGAAATTTGAAATGAATAACCACAAGATGCCATTCCAGTTTTTAAAGACCTACAGAGCATTCCAAATAGGTACGATTCCCGAAAGAAGGGAACGTGCAACAAAATGTTTAGGCCACTTCTCCTGTCAGGAAACTGTGGCAAAAGCCTCATACTGAGGACTGACAGTGAACACAAGCTTTTATTAAACCCCTAAACCTCTGCATTTCTTGCATAAAACTGGCTAAGCAATGCCCATGTCAACATGATGACCATGCTGTGGTTTTTACCCACTTGAACATTTCTATCAAATTCAATTTTTGTTTAATCGTGCAGTCATTTCCTCAATAAAGTCTGGAAAAAAATGTACCAAACCACAGTGACCAACGACCTCAGCTGCAGCAACCATTTCCATCGTATAAACGCACAGCTTTCATTCTTTCATTACAGAGCGGCCATCCATTTTATTTGTACCAATGCCAGTAATGTCACTGATCTCCAGAACATATTAGTGATGACCAAACAGGCAGGAAAAGAAAGAAAAGAAAAGGTACATTTAGAATCAAACTTTGGCTACTTATTGTCCCGTAAAGATCAAAGATGCACTGAATATTGCATTGATTTTGCAATTCCATCACCAGTTACAGCCATTATATTTCCTTCATTCTCCTTACCTTTGCCCAGGTAAATAATCCCAAAATAGCCACAATAACCACGGCAGTTGTCCTGCACCAGATTTACTGTGTTTACATTAATATTCACAAAAAAACCTTTACCTACTTCTGACATAAATAAGCAGTGTGTAAACTTGATTAAAAAATGGCCTTTTTGCTCCTTTTCCTGGAACTTAATAACTAACTTTAGTGCTGTTTAACATGATCCACTACTAAGAAAAGAAAGAATCACAACACAAGTCAGCTCTGTGGTTTGAATGAAAAATGTTGGGTTTATTTGACCTGAAAAAGTGTGCTGTGCTCTAAAAACATAATTTTTGTGCTATTATTTTGTTTGAAAAAAATGATAACTATCTAAATAATGAGCATGCGACGGTGTCATGAAATCCCTCTAAAAAAAGGACTGCTTTGGCAAGTAGTAACAAGCAATGATCTCATAGCAACTGGACTCCTGCCAGAGCAAACGTGGCATCCATCTCATGTGCAAATAACCCTCTGGTGACCAAACCAGAAACCTCTCAAATCATATCTAAGTCTGTGGTTAATAATTGAACCCTAACAAATCATTTATAAGGCAACGGTGTTCCCAGTTGCCCAAGGAGTGGGGGGCTAATTGTAGAGGACCTTGGTGGGCAGACTTTCTTCTGCTAGAGGCAAGGTTAGAAGCAGCCGAAACCCGCATGACCCGAATGCGCACCCGTCGGGCAGCGGACCTCCACGCGGGTGGGGTGACGCGGACGGGGAAGCCGTCTGGACACAAACGTACCGTTCTGCCAGCGCGCGTGAGTGACGCCACACAGTTGAGTTCACCCAGCTGAGACGGTAATCGGCCCAGGCAGGTGTCTCTAGCAGCTGCCGCTAATGGCCGCCCCATGCTGGGAAGACAAGGGACCCGCGCTACGCTTCCCACCTGACCTTCCATCGTCCGAGGAGTGCGGCGCGGGGTGCATCCAAGCGCGGTGCCGGCAAACAGGCCTGGCGTCCATAATGATGTTAAGTTTTCGAAACAGGAAAAGAAGATTACAAGGTTAAAGACTGCAGACTGCTCTGATTCAAGCTTCTGTTGATTTAAAGATGGTTCAAGTGTGCAGAAGTTAAAATTGTACGACTGTGAACAAGGGCTTTGTCTGCAATATGACAGGTAATTTTAACAGAAGTACAGAAATGGGATAAAAGTTACTAGGAGTAAAGGCATTTCTTTAAACATTAAGTGCTTGTGATTTTTGGTCAAGAATAAAAAACAAAACAGAAAAAAACCGATAATGTGAGAATTTTTTCACTTTTTATTCGGTATACCTGTGATACTGCAGCCTCCTCAGCAGTGCTCTTTCCTGCTGTTCATGCTTTACCCGCAGATTATTCGTGGCGCATTTTGCCACGATAATAGAGGACAATGAGTTTTTTTCTTTCCTATGAAAGCTCAGGAGCCGTACATTTTACGACAACATTGTGCTCTTGCTCTACCAACTGCAGGCTCACAAATAACAACCACAGGAAGTAAAACTGAAGCCAGGCTCAGCAGGTACCAGCGCATTCCAAATGACTATTAACGTGGCCTAAAGAGGTTGATGAAATATTGTAATTCCGAGATTCTGAAATTACTTTTACTGCGGACGGTGGACAATTTCACATCTCATTCAGCGGAATGGGCTTATTGAATACACAGGAATTATAATTTTGTTTCTTTACACTTCACTCGCATGCGGTCCGATCGAGGATTGAAACGGTGCTCGGTGTGCTTTCAGCCGCTCTCCGACACATGCCAAGCGTTCCAAAGGCAACTCCTATTGTCGCGCATAATGGATTTTTTTCCTAAATCTTCTTCCTCTGAAAGGCAGGCAAAAGACACCATTTCACCTAAGATCTGAGAAAATAAATTCTTAAGGGCAAAATGACTATAACATTGTTTTTTTTCTTTTTCACCTTTAGAAAAGGTGAACACTTGCGGCCATGCAGGGGGCGGCCTCCTCTCCTCTCACTGATCCCCGTGAGCAGACTGGCAGCTGGGCTTTTCTGTGCTAGTGAGGCCGAGCTCAGGTGTAGTTCATTATAGAAAGTTTTAAAATAAGACCGCAAGTGGAGGAAATGCAAGGTCCTGTGTAACAGCTGCATGTGGGCTTTGAGCCACCACACAGCGAGAAAACCGCCATCTCGCTTCTCTTTTTTGCTTTTTCTTGTTTGGGGAAATAGCAAATAAAAATAGCGCTTTGCTTTCCAGCATTTGATCACTTTGTTTCGAGCATGCCTTGATGTGCCACATGTTCTTGCTATTTAATTCTTTTCTCCACTCTTGTCCAACTTGTTTTACCAAAACTTTTTACCAAACTACACACTTACCACATTTTTAGTAAACTAGACTACTGTAACAGCAACTTAAGGCACACTTGTCTTATTTTCTTTGTTAACATTATATTAAACATTTCTGTTAATATACATTTCCCTTATTGTGGATGTGTTAAAATTTGTTTGCATCCCTCTGCTATGTGCTATGCTGCATTTTGTGTATTCAGTTTTTGTGCACCTGGGACGAGAAATAAAAGTTTGTGCTTGTGCCACAAATTCACGCCGTAGTTAAATAAAAAAAGGAAGATAAAAATGTGAACTTTGTGGCACATGAATAAAATAACACTTTCTGGTACAACCCTGGTTCCCTGCATTGTCCACTGTTGCTAAACACCGATCAGCCACAACATTAAAACCACCAACTGGTAGAGTGAAGAGCATTGATTATTTTGTTACAATGGCACCTGTCAAGGGGTTGGGGGGATACATTAGGCAGTGAGTGAGCAGTCAGTTGTTGAAGTTGATGTGTTGGAAGCAGGTAAAATGGGCAAGCATAAGGATCTGAGCGACTTTGACAGGAGCCAAGTTATGATGGCTAGACAATTGGGTCAGAGCATCTCCAGAACACTGGCAAGTTTTGTGGGGGATGCAGTTGTTAGTACCTACAGTACTAAAAGTGGTCCAAGGAAGGACAACCGGTGAACTGGCAACAGGGACATGGGTGCCCAAGGCTCGCTGATACCTGTCTGGTCCAATCCCCCAGAAGAGCTTCTGAAGCACAAATTGCTGAAAACCTTAATGTTGGCCATGATAGAAAGGTAGCAGAACACACCGTGCATTACAGTTTTGCTGCGCAGTTGCCGCTGACCAGTCAGAGTGCCAATGCTGACCCCTGACTACTGCCGAAAGCACCTACAACGGACATGTGAATGTCAGAACTGGACCATGAAGCAATGGAAGAAGGTGGCGTGCTCTGACAAATTGCGCTTTCTTTAAGTTTGTGCAGATGGCCAGGTGCGTTTGCGTCCTTTACCTGGGAAAGAGATGGCAGCAGGATGCACTATGGGAAATAAGGCAGTGTGATGCTCTGGGCAAAGTTCTGCTGGGAAATCTTGGGTCCTGGCATTCACGTGGATGTTACTTTGACCCACGTACCACCTACCTAAACATTGTTGCAGACCACGTAGACCCCTTCGTGGCCATGGCATTCCTTGATGGCAGTGGCCCTGCCACACTGCAAAAAATTGTTCAGGAATGGTTTGAGGAACCTGACGAAGAGTTCAAGGTGTTGTCTTGGCCTCCAAATTTCCCAGATCTCAGTCCAGTCGAGCATCTGTGGGATTTGCTGGAAAAACAAGTGTGATCCATGGAGGCCCCACCTCGCAACTTGCAGGATTTAAAGGATCTGCTGCTAACGTCTTGGTGCCAGAGACCACAAGACACCTTCGGAGTTGTTTTAGTGGCACAAAGGGGATCTATGCAATATTAGGTAGGTGGTTTTAACATTGTGGCTGAGCGGTGTATATTGGCATTGGAAAGTCACATCTGACTCCTGGGCAACCTCTAGTGTGACAAGGACCGGTGGAAGTGGTTTGCCATTGTCTTTTTCCGGCATATTTTTTCCTTAGAGAGGTGAGAATATGCGGACTCCACACACTCCCCTGAACTGGGCTTCAGCCCCACGTCAGGCCACGTCCAGGAGCTGTGAGGTGCCAGCTTACCCCATTGTGACACTACAGTCATATAAGTATCCGTATATTTACTATGTCAAGCACCTTCATGCTGTTCAACTATGAGCAATGAGCTAAGTTCTAACAGAAGCGGCTTCAGGGTGAAAGGTAAGCACAAACTCGACAAACACTTGAGATATTCCTCAAGCCACAGTCATCGCTTCTATGATTTCAAGCCTTTTTTGCACACTGCCTGAGAAAGTTTAGATGTAGATTTGCATAACCTGAAAAAGTTTTTGTAAAGGGGCCTTATTGCTGTAAGTCTGGTCTCCATTTCCACCATGGAACCATCTTGTGTCCATTTTAGAGCTGGAGACCTCTAATGCCCCCAATTTAGCACCCAGTATATGTAACCTGCCATAATGGTGACCTGTATGTCCCTTACTGCTTGTCTGTTTTTGCTGTATAATTTCTTAATGTTGTACTGTGGTGCCTGAAGGCTGTCTGGCAAATTTCCCTGATCGCTTCTGCATCGGTGTTCCTGTTGGGTGACCTTTCCTTCTGTCTTTTTCCTATCAGCCGAACAGGAACTCATTAAGGAGAGTATGCCCCGACCTTCACCCTGTTTGTTCTCCTCCTTTCTGATTCCTCCAGTCCCGGGTCCCATTTGAACCATCTCCTCATTTACTCCATGCACACTTCTATTAACCCAGAAGAGACTCTCCTATTCCATATATAATAAAATTTAGGAAAGGCGTGGAACGAGAGTAAAATTGACAGCACAACAGAATGAAAAGACTTCGGAGCAATGTGCTTTTGATGCGCAAATGATGGGGGAGGTAAGGGAAAAAAGTGCAGCGATGAGCTCATACGAGCAAAGTAGCAGTAATTTTGGAATAAGGAAAACAGAAGTGCTAGCAGCATGACCTTTTTCTTATGTAATGTAAATTGTTGAAATCTAGCTGCTGCAATGACTAATACTGAAGTGGAAGGAAAAGCTTTGCATGTAAATTGTGCACAAAACATTCACAGATAATGACATATTATTCTGTTTGTTGAAAAGTTGGTGAGCAACCGAATGGGGTTCCATCAAGAGCAACCATGCGTGCCCTGTGCTTTGCGGGACGGCCACCAGATCACCACATCCCTGGCTGTATAAACCAGATAATCCACCAACAACCCCCCTACCTCACAATATTTTCATTTCAAATGCCAATTTTGTAAAGCAGGAAAGGGTTGTGGATGACTGTGAAGAACTGAAGGCAACTCAGGTACAGTCCATCCTGCTGGGTTTCATGTGTCTGAATGCCATATGAATGTCAATTCACACGGCTGTCAAATAAAAAAGTGAAGATAAAAATTTATAGTTTGTGCCTGTGCTGCACTTTGTGGTGCATGAATAAAACAGCACTTTTTTGGTACAGCCCTGAGTTTTCCATTATCACAACATTATTCTATGCAATATAGGACAGCTTTGCACTCTTGCAAGTGCAGCACTTGCCGAAATATTATGCCGAAATATTATGCCTTTTTACCGTGAGGGTGGGCTGCCATTTGTGTCAGCCTGAAGTTCCTCCTAAAGAGTATGCGGTGTGCTGTACAGTCGTACAGACCACACATTTTGCCTGACAGATTAACCATGGGCAAGAGCGCACAGAAGTGCACAACATTCTCATTACTCATAAAATAATCTTATTGCTCTCTTCAGCTATCTATTATACAGTATAAATTTAACTCTTCCTGTTCATGTACATTCACTTTTGGGGTGACTCACAGGACTATTCATAGGTAGATCATGTCACAAGCTAAAGCCCATAACTGACGTGTTGCTTTTTAAAATATTAATGTGATTAAGCAAACAGATTTGCTCCTTCTTTATTCAAACATAAACGTCGCCTCTCAACCGTATGAGCGAATATAGGGTTATGTTCGTAATAACCAGCTAGCCAGGACTTACTCGCAATAATGTGGCTGTATTTTTACGGGCCTGGAGTTGCTTTTGTTGTTTGACTCTTTATGCTGTTTATTGGGGTCCAATTCGGGGACTCGGGATTCGAACACGTTTGTTTCCGTGGAACAAAAAACACAGAGGAAGTTTGCTTTTCTCAAGTTCGCGGTGTGCGTCTGCGCGACATGCTGGAGCTTAACTAGCACAGCCGTGATTATCATCCTCTGTGACTGCAAGGGGTTTTGGATTTCCTCTTTTGTGATCCCTGTAAGCCATCATCTGCTGCTTTTTCGGTGTTGCCCGCCGCATGAGATGCCTCCCAACCTGCACCGAAACGGCTCTCTTACATTGCTCGACCGCACAAACTTGCTTCTGACTCAAAGAAGCCCTGTGGTCTCGAAAGGAGGTTTTGCAGAGTTGCCATTACTTCATTTATACTGGCAGCAGCTTCCAGACTCAAAAAGTTTAAGGAAATGTTACTATAATTTGGCCGAGAAGCCCATCACACATTTTGGTGACTTCCCATGTAAGCACATTAGTACTGCCCGTCAGAAATGCTGTATGGCATGATATTTTCCCTTAGAGTCACAAACTATTAAAGCAATTTTTTTTACCAATATCTTATAAGGCAGTCTCTCCAGTGTTGTTTCATAACACAGTGAACACAAGATAATATAAAAAATAAAGTCACATAACTAAGTTCCCAGTAGTCCAAGGATGCTTTAAAGGACGTCCTTTGTGCCCTCTTCTCCCAATTATTTGTAGCTGTGACAAGTGAGAAGGGACAAACACTGACAAACACCTTCTCCATTGTACCTTCTGTGAGGGATCTGCTTCATTTCACCCTACAGCCAGCTTTGCTGGGTGATGTTGCACAGCAGGAGGAGAAGGTTGTCATATGTTCACTTTTATCTGCGGGCCCGTGGGCCTACAGCAAACAATGGACGATTGGATGGGAAGTAGCCGGCCATCTCACCTATCCCCTCGGCACAAATATCTCTCATTGTCTGTTAAAAGCACAACATAGTAGATAAAATGCCATGATCAACGCTTAACTTCACCAGCCGTTTTCTATGTTATTGAATAAAGTCACACATCAGCACGGCCCACAGCCATGTGACACTACTGATGGACTGGCAGCTGGAGCAGTGCAGGATTTTATTATCTAATAACCTTTTAATGAGATTTCAGAATATATTCCTGCGCTCCGTGCTTTCTGCAGAGTTTCAACAGATGGTCAGTTATCATTCGGTATCCGTTGCAGGTGTCATTCTGCTTAGAGCTACAGAACTATTGATAAAACTTTTTCCTTCGCCCTGCTTCCTTAAAGTTAACGTCTTTGTGCACAGTGGAATTAATTTGGGTCTCATTGTCATCCGTATTCTTGTCAGGTGAAAGTCACCAGGTCACCTTACAGCGCACGTACAAGGCGGCCTTTGATCTCATTTCAAAACAATCCAAATATTTTGCTCCGAGTTATTGTGACTCAAGAAAATCACAAGATGCGCAAGATAAGATGTGCGTGCGCTTGGCCCAAAGAGAAGACGATTAAGTCTGCGGTCGTTGCCCTCATAGTAATTGCCTCAAAGTCTCTTAAAAGGCCTCTAAAGTGACAGTGAGTGCCCTGCGTCTATGATGGAGTTCATATAGGGAATCGGTGCAGCAATACATTGCAATGTCGTTCATTACGTTCGCAGGAGATTAGACCTGTTGGCGTATTTGCCTCAGAGGTACAACCCATCAAAAAGTGCTCACGGAGGACCTGCCTCACAAGTAACACCCAGCTTAGTACCATGACTCCTTCAATTGCCCACTGCATTATCGCCAGATCGATAGTCTAGCGCTTGTTCAATTTGACAAGCATCTACATGAGAAAAAAAGCAATCACTTACCTCCACTGGGTCTATGATATTGACCGCCAGAGATAAGGCTGCCCCTTTTCAATCACACAGGGTGACTGGGTTTGCAAGATTAAGGGTCGAGGCAAGTCCACAAAGCCTGCGTGCCACTTAGAGAAGAAGCTGAAATAACACAGCAGTTTATTAAACCTCAAAGTTCCAAGTTGCTGCAAGTCAGTGTAACTGGTGCAAATGTTCTGGTGGCACAGTAAATACAACTGTCAGAGATGAGCAGAAACAGCCGACGTGCGTGCATGGGCAGCGCATCAGAGGCCAGGTGGAGGAAGAGGAAGAATTTTTTTGAGCGAATGACCATGAATAGGAGTCTGCAGCAGAGTTTTGCCCATTTAGATCTTTTATTGATAAATGCTTGCTTGCAAGGGCTCCTTGGAACCCTGGGTAGTGAGAATACTTGTTCTGGGTGTGAAACTCTTATGGGAGGTGCGACTGACGTGGCAAAACTTCCCAAGAAGGTAAAATTGTCAAGACAGAATCAACTATGACCCTTTTAATCCAGATGTTGGCTATTTATGATGAGTTTTTTTTTTTTATAATAGCACAACACTAAATGACTCCAAAATTGAACATTTATTCACCTGCATTACTTTTTCACAACCTATATTTATTCATAACTGCTGGAATAGATAACACGTTCTTATACACACATTTTTTTGAGGCCATTAATCTGGGTACCTTTTTTAAGAGTGCAGCACCACAACCTTTCTTAGGGTCCAGGATAGAAATTCCTCCTTCTGTAGCACCTGCTGTTATAACACTTTAACGTCTGGGGAATAATGAGGAATCCATGACTCTGTTACATTTATATGCTTCCCTCACATACAAGCTATACAGTACCTACGTACTCAGATCGCAATACAAAATGTAACAAAAATAATCAGATGCACGATGGAAACAGTCGGAGATTTTTGGATTCCATTCTGCATGGGGATTACTTCGCTGTTGCAGAAATGCACTTATTAGCATAGAGGACAGAGACGATTTATTCCAGCGTCCTCTTATCCCATGATCTCAAATGTCTGTACATGCCCAGGAGTGGTCTGGGGGAATGGCAATCGATATCAGGTTAACAAGTCACCTCAGAGATAAATACATGCCTCGCATTTGCGGTTCAATGCTGTGAACGTACGGCCCATATCTCCCATTGTATGGGTGGGACAGTCATCAAAGTCTATTGATGAAACAATGTGCAGACAAGGGGAATTACAGCCTTGCTAATGATTTATTAACATTTATTTCTTCCGAAAGCTCAAGCTGATGGACTACAATCAGTCATGTATCAATGGTGATGTCCAGGGTCAAAAAGAGGAAGGGTAGAAAGGTTAAAAGCAATAAGTTGCATATCGCCAAACTTTATCACCCTAAAATGCAATGTATAAGTACTGCTAACATTGTTGAATACGCGGAGAGCAGCAAGCATGCAGGGTGTGTTTAGGAGCAATCCTGTCTGCTGGCGTGCGTCATTCACATGTGTGCGCGTGACTGTTTGTGAGAGCCTTATACTCCCTTGAGAACCTCAAACACACAAATGGCACGTTGTTAAGCAGAAAAGTAAAAGAAAGTAACACATTATATATCGACAAACTTTATAACCCTTTAATGGGTTGCACTTAATATATAGAATAGTTATGTATTGACAGTACCGTACAACGCTGTCCCTCGATGACCCAGCTGTCCCATTTATCCTCATCCTGACAAATTACCTGATCGAATTTGAAATTTTCTAGACAGAAGTTTCCTTGGAAAACAAAGCTGTGTATGAAGAACAAACAGAAAAACAGGTAAACAGAGAATGAGCTCTGCGGATATATGTTTGGAAATAAGTAGGTAACCAGCCGTGTGCATAAGTTTGGGGGCTCCTTGTCAAAGTACATGCTTTGCTGATTTGGAGTGAAAACAATTAACCTCTGCAGGGAAAAAAAATTAAACATTTTTCTGCAAATTTTAATTTTAATGTACAATTGCAATGTACTTGATGAATTTAACAGGTTGAAAAAAAATGTTTTGTGTGCAAAAGTTTGGGCAACCTTGCTGCTGATCCACTAGTGTTAATTTTTTTAAGGCCTCAGAACTTAACTGTGTAGGCCTTAAGGTGAGTCAAAGTGAAGACTACTTCATGAATTCTCTTTTCTTTTGAACCTCGGGGTGTTCTGCTTATACTCGTCTATTGGCTCTGTTTCTGTATACAATTATCTGTATAGCTATAAAGCCCAATCTTCATCCATCTGCTTGTTTTTTATGCACAACTTTGTTTTTCAAAGCCCCAGCCTGAAATTTGGCACACGGGTATTCCTTACATCCAAGTTCATCACTTCAAATAATCATCACTCAGTTAAAAATTAGTGTTGCTCTGGATAAAAAAAAAGTGTCAGCAAAAATTAACAATTTTAAATGTTTCAAACTTGAAATTTTTAAATTTGCAGGAGTAGTGATGATAAATTTACATGTACGTCACATGGCACACATATCCCATGGCTAGCGGATTTTCTAACCAAACACACACACAGGGCGGCAGACACCACATAGATTATGCATGCCTGTCTAACAGCACTAACAATACTTACAATATGTACTAAATACAACCACTTAAATGTTAAAACAGTTTGGTGATAGATAAAATATGTAGTAACTGTTTTCCTTTCCACTGCTAACACCTTTATGACTCAGGCAGCACTGGGTAATTTAACTAGCAATAAATATACCTTTTTGAGGCAATGTGACAGAGCAAGACACCGTTCAAATGAAAGTGAGTAAATTTGATTATGTCAACGCATTTGTACTCTCTCACTTTAAAAATGAGCAAATACCCCATGCAAGCTTTTCGCCTCAATTTCTGAATATCTAAAAAAACACATTGTTATCTGTTTTAGCTATCTATTTATAGCTCTCGTGTTCAAAGAGCATTTTTTACGGTTTCATGGATTCTGGAACGTTAGATAAGTTTAATACATAGACCTGTAATGTAAAATAGATGTGTAAACAGTGAATTTTTATGGAACTTCATTTGCCGGAGGTAAGCGGAGATTCACAAAACATCGGCAATTCATTTGTGTGTACAATGTTCAACCGGCCATTGCATATACCAGATACAATGGCTGAAATTATGAGTTCAATAAAATTCTGAACTTTACACATAATTAAGTACCATTAAGACAATGGAGCATTATGCAACTATACTTTTGGCAGAGCAATGCAATGCCACAGCAAGTAGCACTGGTTCCTCACACCCGATGGGTCTACTGCTGATGACTTGTTGGAATCTGTTTCAGTCTGCACCATCTTCCCATGTTCACGTGGGTTTCCGCAAATTCCAAACAAGGTTGCTGAACCTAATTTTTCTCAGGGTGTCTCTCTCTGTGTTACGTTACAGCACCGTACAAATGAGTGAATGATTTTAAGGAGGTTTACTGATGTTATTTGTATGGGAAAAGGCATTACCTAGTTAAAAATTGGTGGTGCTTGGGATAAAACAGTGTCAGCAAAAATGAAAAATTGTAAACGTTTTAAGCTTAAACTTCAGATCTACATATGTCCACAGGGTGTCCCTCTGAAATGGTGAACTACAGATGATCTCTGACGCATTTAATTTGGCTCAAAAATTCAAATGACACCATTAAAAGCTGGCAGCAGAGGACATTAACAGCAATTTTAAAGCTACTTAAATGACAAAAAAGCATATTCAGTACAAGTACACTTCCTTAGTAACGTTGCATGCTGCAAAATATCTTGAATATTTATTGAATTCTGAGTTCTGTGCAGTTGTCTCAAGGCTTCAACAGCTAAGTAACAAAAATACTAAATGCGAGGGGTGAGAAACTCATGTTGGGAGTTAACTGTAATTACATGAAGTGACGGTCAGGCCAACAAATCTTCGGTTTAATTTAATGCACAGAGAAACTTCAAAGTCATGAAAACACCCAACTATTTGACAGTCTACGTCTTCCAAACAGAAGAATTTATGAATATTGCATGTAAGCTGAACACATGATTCAGTGCCCAACCTGTACACTTGCACTCAAAGGAGAGCTTGAAATTTTCAGAAAAATAAAATATTTGCCTCTAGCTAATAACTGAGGGTGAGTTGAGATGAAAATGGATTGTCAGTGCTTATATGTCACGGGGCTCGTGGGCCGGAGGGCATGGAGGAAGCAATCGCGGGACACAACCAGCTTAGCAGACAAACGGGGTGCTTTACTCAAAGGTGCCAACAAAACATGGGTGCGCGTAGTGCGAGAACGGAAAGAAGTCAGAAGCTTCGGCAGTGAGGCTGGAGCCACAAGAGAAACTCAAGAAACCAAGGGTACAAAACAAGGGGCAAGCGTCGCATCGGGCGAGCTGCGAAAACAATGCAGCGAAAACAGTAGACTGAGCACAGTTAAAGGTCCGGGCGAGTCTTTTAAAGAGTCCACAATTAAATGCGCTGCCTGCAGGCGCTCGGTCCAGGAGCGGAGCGGAGAGACCGCACATGTGGCGTCCTCGCAGCACCCGCGGGCGTGACACTAAAGAAACAGGATGCGTTCAAACTACTACATATGTCATTGGTTTTTTATTACTAGTTATTCTACATCTTGAGCCAAGAATCAGAAGATAATTTTAGTCAATTTTCATATAACCTAGTGTAGATATTTACATTTTGGAAAAAAGTTATGTAGGTATTTGTTGTTGTCCACATTACTACTTTTTTAGACAGAAAACAATTTGTACTTGGAAAATTGAAATGATAGCTGGATTAAATGAAATTTAAATGTTTCTAAATCAACTGCTATTCAGTTAAATCAGTTTGTCAATTTTGCAGTGACTACTAAGCATGCTGTTAGATCTGGGTGCAAAAAAACCTTAAAATCCCTTCCATCCATTTCGTTTTTTTTGCTTGTTTGTATGCAAAATATATTTCTTGCACAAGATTTTTATTGACCATAAATAATTCAGATTGTACAACAACCTTGTGAACCTCACTATCAGTGCATGTAAATCAGCCAATGACTGTCATCTATACGTACATTCTGAATACAGCATGACCGCTCATGTTTGCTGAAATAAAAATAACCTAGAAAGCATTTATTTAATTATGAATAATACAGGTTTTAGTCCACATGTAGAAGATAACAGAGTATTTTTGATTTTAGTCAAGGTTCCTGTGGGCCCCAAAATGTCCATTGCTGCCAGCCTCGTGAAGACAGTGTTTGAACAGCTGAGAGGAGCTCCAGCTTTGCACTTATCTCAGACCTCCTTAGCCAAAATAAAGTCTCTAGTTGTCCAGGAACGAATTTCCCATTCTTACCCCAGACACGGGGGAAATGTAGAGGATAATCGTCATCTTGTCATATTTTAACACAGTTGCCCCTCCTCTCATCGCTGGTGAAAATTGGTTAGATCAAAGCAAGAGATTAGCAGTATGTGCAGGTCGAGAGCAACCCCCCACCATCTGTACTACTGTAATACTGCCATAGACCTTTTTTGTCAGCTGTAGGGAGTTTTGTACACTAATGTTTTAGATGTTTATGGAGCTTACAATAGTCTTGCAACAACATTAATAAAAACAGCAATATTGATAATAAATAATGGAATATACTGCACATCATATTTTCTATTACTCTTTTATGCACTACATCCTACATTACATTATGGCACTAGTGGAAACAGCTGATAAAGTGCATAACAGCACGATGTGTAGTATTTGTTCCAGTAAATTCAAATGAGCATGATATACCCTGTATTAAGTAAAAGAAATTATTTCAATGAAGTCAAGCTTTCAATTAATCCTGCACTTCACCAGTGTCAGTGAAAGACTCAAATTGCCTTGAATGTGACATTATTGTTCCATCACAGCCAAAGCAAAGTGAATAGGCACAGGTGGTGAGGTTAGTTCACCTGCCGAGTGTCAAGTGCAGTGACAATGAATAAAGCAGAAAGCAGAAAGTAATCCATATGGTGCACCCACCAGGCAAGCACCACCTCCATGTCATCAGTTCACAGAAAGTTGGGTGAAATCGTGACCAAAAAACAGAAGAGGGAAGGTACACATGCTTATGTAGAAGACATTGCACATGAAGTTGCTTCTCCAAAACATTCATCCAATAATTTGTGGCCAGTTGAGGTCAAGAGGCACCCACATGCGCAGGAAAAAAAGACGTCAGATAGCAAGTGTCTAACAAAAGAATTTAATACTACCAGTTAAACAATCCCAAAAGCAATAAAAGAAGGCAACCACATTATCACGTCCAAAAAAAAAAAGAAGCAAAAAAACCACCAGCTGCTATTTTAGTCTCTTACTGATGGGCTCCAATTGTTAGCAGCTGGTTGCCATAAGGTGTGGCTACAAGAAGATGTCCATCAGAGGGTAGTGCTGCCCACAGACTCACACAATTTTCTAGCTTTTAACTAGTGGCTTCTTGTGGTTCGAAGAACAGCATCGTAATGCATCTACTGCTCAAAACAAGAAGGCCTCTGAGTCCCACATCTATTGCTTCACCAGCATGATGACCTTGTTGCTCCAGACACAGCAACCTGGATGATGATAGAGGAGGAAGAGGGGAAAAAAGAGGTGAAACTGATTCAATTTCTCTGACAACAGCCCTGTGTCACAAAACTGAGCCTGGCCAAAGCCCCTGGCAGAAATGGCTGAACATTGCACAGGTGAGCAATATAAAGTCCCATGGTGAAAAGAAGCCTTCTAAGCAACAACTGTAGGTTCCTGTCTGTTAGCATAAAATGAATCACAACAACAAACCTGTGATTTTTCAAGATATGCAATATCCAAAATACTGTAGTTGTGACGCAGTCACATATTTCAGTGCAGAAAAAAAATTTCACTCTGTCATACTTTTGTGAATTGTTCTCCCGGCCATGGGACATCTGTCTCTCACCTGTTTAAATTGCTCCCATCCCAGCTGGGACTACAGCAATGCTCAGTTTCCTGCGACAGGTTTGCTATATTTAAAGAAATTGTTTCCCTTCATTAGCTTGCCTGTAGTACAGTATGGCTGTTTACCTGAGCCTACCCTCTCTTTCATTTTCTCACAGCATTTCCAGTCAGCTAGCTCACCTTTTCATACCAGGAGAGTTGAAAAGACCGATTATTTTTCCCTGATTTTTGACCCAAATCGATCTTGCGTGTTGATCTGCCCTTCTGTTTAATTCCGAGTCTCTCGTCATAAGGAAGACTATCAAATGGCTTTGCCAAAATCAGGTCGAAAATATTAGCACTGTCTGCCATTATGTACAGCTAGCTAGCTGGTGGGCTATTCCGCCGGCAACCTAGTTTGAAATAAAGAGCGAACTCAAGAATGCTATATTTATTTACAGTAGGATATGTTCAAGTGAAAATAGTGGGCTATATCACTAGCAAATAATGGACTACATGCAGTAGCTTGTCTCATGACTTCACTTGCCAAAAATTCATACAGGATTGAACTTGAAATGCTCCGATGCCAAAATGCTGTCCATCAGAAAGAGGTCCAGCCACTTTGACAGTTCCTCCAATCATCATGTAGCAGCACAGCATCCTGGCTAGCCCACTGCCCTGTTTCGTCCCAGAGATGCTGAGCTTCCCTGGAAATGATGCTTGGAAGCATTTGTCCAACAAATGTCTAGCTTTGCTGCACTGAAAACAAAGCATATTCTGAAGTGCCATTGAAGTCCGGTGAAGCTGCGCTTCAATGGGTTTTAATGGATCGTGCTGCCATGGGAATGTATGGGGGGGGATTGTGTTAGATGACCTGCAAGAAATTATTGTTGAATCTAAATGAACCAGCCATGAAGTTGAGCACACTCTTTGTAATAGCAATGTAATTACAAAAGTGTGCTTTTTTTTTTTGACATTTTAGAGGAGGCAGTGCTTCCCTTGTAGCCTTAGACCTGTTGCCTCTGCTAGCTACCCTACACCAACTACCCAAAACACTGCTGACTCTCAGGATTCCTGCCTGTATGGGGACTTTTGGCTGCCTTGCTAGCCATTCTGTGCATTACAGGGTCATGTGCTCCTGTTTACTCCTGAGTACTCTTTGCCCCAACTAACCACCATTACCTCTTGTGTTCTTCCAATGGCCTGACTCAGTTTTATTGTGCTAGGTATTTAAGTCCTGTGTTTCTGCTAGTTCTTCTCAGATTGACTTTTCTTTATGATAGCATTTTTTTTGCCTGATTTGGATTCTTTGCTGCTTGTTTCTCTGCTTTTTGGCTCTGTTTCCTCTTGACCCATTTATACCTGACGAATTGGATTTCCCTGTATTAAACCTACTTCACTTCATTGAGCCTGTAATTGGGTCCTGATCTAAAAGCCTGACAGCTGACATTCACTCCTTGCCTGTGTGGTTTAGACACTTAAAACAACTATTCAGTAACTGAGGGTCACACAATGTCTTTACCTGTTCTATTTCTCCCCCCACATCACAGTTAACACTGAGTTTATTTGAACAACACGGGACAGATCTTGGACTCAAATGAAGAACACATGGACATACAAGTAGAAAAGCATGGAAGACAAATAAGCGCAAGCAGGCAACCCAAATGTGAGAAGCTAGATGAGACAAGCAGCAAAAAGCTGAGCACAAGAGTCCAACACCAGCTGTCTATAATTTTTTTTTTTTTTTTTTTTTCCCCCCTGCCTTGATTTTCATTGCCTGGGAGAATTGTGATGATGATGATGATTGACCAAATGAAGGACTAGTGACAGCTGGACACATGAACAATGAAAGAAGCTGCCAAACACAACAGGAAAACAGACCTAGCAATGACACTCAGTGTTTATGTATCATATTAACACTTAAGCTAAAAAGACAAAGAAGCAGAGCTGTGACAATATAAGGAAACTACAAACACAATGCAAATGAATGAATGCTCACCAAGCAAGTTAACGTTGCTCGTGTAGTCAAAGTGAGACAGGACTGCTGAGATTACAACAGTGAACTTAACAAAAGTGGAGGTTGAGAACTTAATTTGCACTGCCTGATATAAGTGCATCATGGCTTAATTCTACCTTATCCATCTTTTTCTGCTAACCATGTCCCTCACTAGTTAGTCTGCATCACTCATTGGTGTAGATGACCATTTCTGTGTATCCTTCGATACTGGAAATAACTTTCATTTCATTTGGTCTCATGGTTAAATGAAACAATATAAATTACAGCACCTAAAACCTTCATTAAACAGCTTCAGACTCCAGCTGTTGCCCAAGTAAGTCATTTCACAATGTAAATGTGGAAAATGCATAGAGTAGCAGACAGCAAAATATGAGGAGGCACATTTGGGCTTTTTGCAAGCAAATGCCCAGGAGACTACTTTGTCATCATTGTTGTTATTATAGTATTCTGTTGCTATGGAATTGTTATTGTGTTCTGTTGACATGATTTAACAAATACTATGCTGTCAGAGAGACAGATGTTCTTGGACTTATTGTAAGCAACAAACTGAAATGCATTTCAGTTGCAGGAAAAAAAAGCTTTCAGGGATCATAAAAAGAAATAAATGCTAAATGATTGCTAAGAGTTTGAGCTGCTGTACACATAAACCCATCATCCTAAGGTAGTAGTACCAGTATATGAGTGTGAAAAGGAATTTCTTCACAAGAGGCAAGTCTAATTGTTGTAATTTGTTTCATTGCAAAAAATATGGCACAGTTTTGAGTAAGAGGCAATGATATGAACAGAGTCCTTCTGAGGATAGGCACCAAATACCAATATTTCATCAATACCACCTCCTCCTGCCCAGAGTTCTGATGCAGGGGTGGGCTGCTCCAGGCTGTCTGTAAGATTTGCTGAGGAGGAGAAGTGTTATATCCCATCTGGGCTGGGTTTAGGAAACATCTGCTGGCTGTCCTTATTCCTGCTACCATGTACCCAGAATACAAATACCCACTGCACTACTCCGATTTCTCTTCTGTCCCTCCCACCACCGCACAGTCTCGCTGTCTCACTTTCTTCCATTCCCTTTCTTTAAAGTATGGAGAATTGTGTCCAGCGCTAATGACCAACAGCAGTGGGATGTTCATATGTTCTAATCTTGTATGGCTCCACATGCACAGCTGGTCTGTTTTTATCTGTCTTCAGTGTTGACCTTGATGGTCCCTGACTTGTTCTTGGGTAAGTGGTGCTTCTTATTGCAGACATGGCATGACCTCCCCTCGCATTACTGGAGGCTGCACTTGTTGCACACATGCATTTGTTTTGCCCCATAACTGTTCTTACACTTCGGGAAGCTTATTCATAGACCTTTTGGAGCTGTGATGGTACTCTTACAGTTAATTTACCACTAGTGTGGTTGGGAGAAATTGGGTTCTCTATTTATTTATTTATTTATTTATTTATTTTCCCCCCACTTTCTCAATGTGTTCTTTACATTGTATGCCCTTATAAAACCTCACACAAATTTGACAGGCGAAAAACCACTAAGCAGCCGTGACCCCACAGCTTTATTGTATTGTTCGATTACACCTTAAGCCCTTTTAACATGAAAGTCTGCATGAACAAATGTGACAAGCAAAGTGAGTGAAACCTTGCCAACAAATCAAGAGATGTTGTGATTTATGCTATGTTAACTTATAGTTGGTCATAGCTCTCGGTCTGCAGTATTCCTCTTAATTCATGTTCATCACAGTGAAAATGATGCATCTTCATGAAGCAAAGCACTACTTTTTACAGCAAGTGCCAACTGAACAAAAAAAATCTTGATGTACAAACGTCACTTTCTGCATTTAAAAATGTTATGCTTTCTTGAAAGGTTTATTGTCTTTTATTTTTTTTATAGAAGTACCCTTAGCACATTGTAGATAAAAATATTTTACTGACGGTCACATCGTCTAAATTACATATACAGTGCCAGTGAAAAACGTTATCACACCTGGGTGAGCTGGGAAATATTTGTTTGTTCGGAACTAGACGATAGGACGAAGGCTTAGCGACCCACAAGTGTGCTGCATTTCTGGGAAAACATGGCAGCTCATTTCCTGATCGATGTTTTTAGCTTAATGCCTCGAGGAAAAAAACCCATTGCGCCGTCTCATCCTGATGCATCCGTTTGCATTTTAAATAAAACGAATCTGACACAGGGGGACCGATGTGTCAGACACCCGGAATAGAATGACACGGAGTGTCCTTTTCCCTCTTGCAAGAGGTGTTGAATTACAGTTGTGCTTAGGTGCAACACCTGAGACAACTGAAGCTTCTTCAGATGGTCGCTGCATACTGCCTCTGCATGCCTGAGATTTCCCAGTGAGCGCGTAAGCCTCTTCTGCAGCTGCCGAGAGTTTTTTTTTTTTCTCCTAATCTCAGAATCAGTGACACCTTCTCTGTTTCCTGGAGCTGGAGAGATCCCTCAGATTGGTGCCATCCTGCCTTCCGGTGTGGCCATTCACAATAGATTAGGTTGCAGAAACAAGGGGAGGGAAGCTCTCAATTATTAATAGTCTTACATGGTGGCATACAGGTAGGCTGCTGGGGGGAAAAAAGAACCCTGCTACAAGGTTGGTGTGAATTGCTGCGCTGCACAACAACGACAAGCCATTAATATAGATTTATCAGAGTCCTGAGGAGACCTGAATGGAGGGCAACATAGGACATCTGTCAGACAACAAGCTGCCGCTTCACTACACCTTTGTTTGCTCCATGGTAAAATGCTAGGGAAGTTTTGTTACTGCATTGTCTAGACAGTGTTTTTAACTCTATAGCATCTAACTGAAGCAAACAGGCAGCTTTCACCAGACAGCACAAGAGCAGCCCCCTGGATTCTTGGCCCTGTGTACCCTTCAGATTTCAAGCCCAGGACCTTAACAGCTATGCTATTTGCTATCCTTTGTAGATGTCACCATTATTCTAGACTTAGAAAGGCTGAAAAGGCTGACCTAGTTGTATAGTGGTGGCTGAAACAATAAAAAGTAAATCCAGTCTTTACAGACAGTTTAAAGTGACCTATGAAGGACAGCTCTTATTTTTTACTTGACATGCTTTATTACAGAATGGACTGCAAGGTCAAATACACAGTTAAGCAAACTGGCGTACGTCACTCATTATTCCTTCACGGGCGATGACACCCATTATTTTCATGTAAATGTGTTACCTTGCTTTTTACCTATACAGTTAGTTAATGATGCTTATTTTTGGGGTAGAGTAGTAAATAAGGCAAATTTTTCATCTAAGTTAATATTATGCTGATATCACATGAGTTACTGTTTTATATGCAGCCTTTTTAATTTGCAAATGCAAATCCAATAAACGTTTTTATCAATACCATGCAGTTTTATTTTATTTATTTTTTTGCGACCCTCACTTATGTGCCAAGAAGTGCTACCAAGTTTGCCATCAATGCCTCACAAGGCTACTATTTTAGCGCCAAGGAAAAATGTGATTTCGTCATGGTTCCCTGTAAATCAGTTTTTTGGAATTTAGTTCATTGCTTAAACATGAACTTCCACTTATGAAATGGAATGCTTTGCGCCATACGTGAGCTTCGGCACGGCTCAAGTTCCAAATGACTGAGGCTGCTGAGGTCTGAGCAAACAATTAGGTTGAAAGATCTGAGTCAGCACAAATGAAGCAAGTGGGAAAGCAGTCACCCCCGCGCACTTCTCAGCAGGCTGCGCTGTGTGTCTCCTTTGCATGCATACTACAGAGACCCTCTAATACCCTCTTTCCTGTTCTCTTTGTTCTTCTCTCTCAAGTCACAAGTCCTTCTTTCATGCTATGGGGGGTCTTTGAAGAATAACAATGTTGTCTTGACCCTACGGCTGAAGAAGGCTGCTGTGCCAGCCATATCGTAAGTTTGTTGTCAATTAAAAAAAAAGGCTGTCAGCCTGTGCCTGCCCCATATATATATATATATATATATATATATATTTTTTTTTTTTTTTTTTTTGTTCGCTTATTTGTTCAAAATACTTATTTGTTCAAATGGTTTTTCTGCTCATAATACACCGCAGTGCGAGTGACACAGCAGCACAGCGGGGAGTGCTGGTGCCTCACAACTGCTGAGCTGTAGGTTTCGACACGGAGTGGAATGTAACTTAGTTTGTATGGAATTTATATGTTTGCATCGTTTTCATGTTGGCTTCCACCCACAGTCCAAAGGCATGTGCTTTGGGTAACTTGGAGAATTTGAAACTCACTTTACTGAAGATGCTGTGTGAATAAATTTGGCGTTTCATTGCCCCATTGTACTCACCCACTCCCTAGATAGGGGCATCTGTCCTAGTCAGGGATGTGGAAGCGCGGGCAGCAAAGCTAGGAAGCAGTGTACTAAGGCAAAGATGCGAGTCAATCGCAGGCCTCATTGTATAAATGCCTGCGTAACTGTAGGGCTTTTATGATTTTTACATCTGGCACTGTAGTAACCTAAAACACAGGCATCAGGAAAACGCAAGTTACTACCAGCTAACTGAGCTGACCTCATCTCTTTATTACTCTGTTCTACTGAAGGCCGACTGCTTACAGGTAGTGTTAGGTATTGCCTGGCAGTGGCATCTGATGCTTTATAAGACGATGGGATCACATCCAGATGAAGATGTACCGCCTTTTTCCTAACTGCCTGCAATGGTGCACCGAGTGAATGGAAGGCTGGATGTATCTCTGTAATCTTGGCCTTTTCTCTCAGCTCCTCTCATGTCCATCTGTTGTTCTTCAAGAATGGGGAAAATGATAAACAGCGGACCATGGTGGGTTCTCATCCTACAATCATGCCGTTCTCGATCACGCAGTGCCAGCTGATTTAATATAATTTGCCAGTTCGCACTTGCTGATGAATGGCAGCAGCTCTACATGAGCGCTCATGGGCAAAAGGGTTTGAAATGAACCATATTCAGTGCCTTTGCATTTGTTCTTATTTAAGTCCTTAAATGAATTAGGATTAGGCAGAACATACTTAGTTCTGTCAGTGTGTCAAGTATAAAATTATAACTGCAAAAAAGTAATAAATTTAAATCTATTGTAACAGCGCATACTGAAAAATGCCAGGAAGATGTGTTTCAGGGATGACAATAATTGCAAATGATTCTTTTTAACAACACCGTGGACAGAAGATTGGCAATTTCCTTTTCAAGGTGCTCAGTGATTCTCAGTCACGTAAGTTCTTGAATATTGGATGCATTTTTTTTTTCCCCAGCACGCAAGTTTGCATTAATTGTAATCGGGGTTTAGTTAAATGTAAGATTTATGATGGATGAGCTGACCTTGGTTTTCCACATCTTCCATACATTTAATTTTTCCTGCAATTTTCTGCATTTCCCATGTTTTTCTGAGTGATACTGAGAACACCCATAACTAAAAAAAGTAGAAATTTGTTGAAGATGCTCCTCTAATTTGGACAAGTGTGCATTTTAAAATATGTAGCTTTTTGTCACTTGGACACAGATGCCAGTAACAACTGGGACTTCAGTAGAAAGAGAGAAACTCCTGCAGATTCTGTTTATTTTCGGTGAAATTGTACGCCCACAGTAAATCAAATATCCCTGTTTGACATCCCATCTATTCAGATGATGTGTTACAACCCCTGGCTCGTTCCATAAAGCTCTCATCCACAGGGCAAGCCTGATTTGCAGTGGGGTGAGGGGGTGCTCTGTCTGTAGCCATATCCTGCTACCTCACTGACGGGCCTGGGAAGGTTTCTGTCGGCTCCCCCCAGTTGTAATGATCCCACCTTCACGCCCCTGGCACCCGCCAAAAGCCGAAATTGAAATCCGATTGCTCTGAATAGGAGTCAGTCGCACGTTGTGCGGCTGGGCATCGCTTAAGGATACGCTGCGATGATCCCAGCATCCACTTGGTTTGAAACCCACACAGCTGTGGGAGATTTATTATTATAATTCATGTTTTATCTTCTTTTTACTCAATTTAGTCATAGCCAATTAGAAAAATTTTACATCTCCATTATGAAACATAACACCCACACCAGCTCAGGAGCTCTGAACACATACAGACACACACAGCCTTTGATGTACATCGTGTGACAATGCAACAGGCCTGGTGAAGAGCATTTTTTTACTGCTGAAGAGGATTTTTAGGTTAAATGAGCTTATTTTATCTGTGAAAAGTATCAGTCTGAACTGTGCTCTGGTGTGCCATAATGAGAGATAACTGTTTTAGCCTAAATCTGAGGATTTGTGCAGTGTTAATGGATCTGGAGCAAGTTGCACATGAGAAATTCTCCACAGTCTGGACCAGTCCCATGTATGTATGGCCAAAAGTATGTGAACATCTTCTTCTAATGGCTGAGCTGTTTCAGCAGCACCCACACAGTATACAAATGCATTCTAGATGATTCTGTGCTTTCAGCTTTGCAGCCACAGTTTGGGGAAGAAGAAGCTCCTTTCTTGCTCCAGCATGACTGTGCCCCCCCCCCCCTCCCATGGATAAAGCGAGCTTCATAAACACACGGTTGACCCATGTGTTGGTGTGGAAGAACTGGAGTAGTTGTACAGAGCCCTAAACCCTACTAAAAAACATCTAGGGTGAATTGAAGCCAGGCCTTCTCCTGACATCGGTGCCCGACCTCATTGATGCTCCTGTGGCCAAATGGGCACAAAATTCTAAAATTTGGTGGAAAGCCTTCCCAGAAGACTGGAGGCTACTATAGCAGCAAAGGTGGAACAACTCTATATGAATGCCCACAGGTTTGGAATAGGAGATTTAACAAGCGCATATGGGTGTGATGGTCAGGTGTCCACATACATTTGTCCAGGTAGTGTATGTAATTGTTACAGCCTTGCTCAAAAGGCCTTTAGTATTCATGTGTCTGTGTTCTACCTCCCTAGTTAGCCATCTGGAAAAAGGCATTTAAGGAATAAATACACCTGGAGAAGAAGATCTGAGACACGAAGGTGGAGGCTGATGCCAGGAAGAACAGTATGGTTTATTATTCAGTGATTGTTGGTGAATTGTCTGGTTTTGGTCTTCTTGCACTCAGTTGCTACCAGAGTAAGCAATGTGGAATCTGTCAGATTGTGAAGCAACTGCCAAATTGCAGTGAGGGTATTTACTTTGTTCAGTTTTCTCCTGGATTTACCACGGTAAAGGAGCCAGGGGAGAACATGGCTGTACTTGTGTTTGATTTTGCTTGCTAGGGAAGTTAACAGCAAAAGGAGAGTGATTTTTGTTTGTTTTGCTTGTTTAGCTCAGCCCTGGAGAAAGGGCTTGAACTGGGTTGCACTAATAGTAATAGCATACAAAAAAGAAAGAAACTTCTCATCAGGTTTTGGTTCCTTTATGGTTGGGTCAGTTCTTTCCTTAATCCCTGTGTTACATCACACTTCTAGACTGGGCCGTAGCAGTCATGTATGCATGTAAGAATTTGTCTGTGTCTGCAGGTGCTGCAATATTAAAAGGCATGTTTATAGCTGCAAGTTGTTGTGAAATAGCCACTACAGTTTAAATGAATTGTAACTTATTTTGAAGAAATGTGCTGGATTAACAACAAACTAGTTCTGACTTTTTTACAGCAGACTTATCTTATCAACCATCTTAGTCTGGATAAAATTAGAACAAGAAAAACAAGTTTGAAAAATATGAGTGCAACAGTTGCAATGAGCAGAGAAAGCATGAGCGTTTGCACTTTTTTTTTTTTTTTTTTTTTGGAAATGAGAAGAAAAACATTAAAGGCAACAGAAGGAAGGCACAAATACTCGTGTCTGCTAATGAGACTGATGTGGGGCTGAGAGCATCGCGCCATGGGAGGTGGCGAATCATTACCTGACATCGGCAGCAGGATCCGAGCGTGAGCTGTCCAGCCAGCATCCACACAGTCGGAGATGCTTTGGACAGAAATCTTATCAGCGCTGGTAGTCATTCAAACAAACACTGTGGACAAACAACGATTTTGTACATGCCAGACCTTCACTACTGCCCTTACTCCCAACACAAAGGCCTGTCGATGGCGATTTGCTCCCCAGTGACCGAAATGGGGACGGCTTGTACGGTTCAGTTTTGCAGCAGTTTCAGCGCTAAGAAAATGGTGCTTTGAAGAGCATCAAGAAGCTTTTGTGCACCTGATCTCAGCACAAAGAAATCTGGTTGAACGAGAAGTGTGCCAGATGCTTGGCAACTGATTGCCTCAAACCAAAAAGCCACCTTCGCCAGCATCTGTGCAAGCTGTAATATTATAGTGTGGGCTCCAAATATAGCTCTTATATTCCAAGCAGTGGTGTTTAGGATGGCAGCTTAGCAGTTTGGCTTTGTTTGCGCTTGCAAACAATTAGCATTCCTCTATTTCTCACCAGGAAAATGATTCCCACCACCTTCATTCCTATGAAAGGTTTTTACATCTATGAATCTGTGTTAGAATTTTGAATAATGATCTCTGTATCTAAAAAGCTCCCCCTCTCCCTCTTGGTTCTTCATGCACAACTTTGTTTTTCAAAGACTTGAAATTTGGCACAGTGGTACTAAGTTAAGCTTTTTCTCCAGTCCGTTAAACTTCCAAAAGTTTATTTTCCGTTTTAAAATTTACAATTCAGTCTCTGACAAGGACTGGAAAAAGTACTGACGTCACATGCAGCATGTGGTAATGTCACAGTCAGCGTACAGCGGGCAAAGGGGAATTTTCTCGTGTCTCTCTCTCTCTCTCTCACACACACACACACACACATTTTCTCACTCACAGACAAATAGGAAGGTAACAAAGTTTGAGATGTAATTGGTGACTACTGTGTAGATGCTGCACACACTGGGGCAGTTTCATACTGAAACACACACATTCATATGCTACATAACATTTAAAGGCAAAGTTTAGTATAGTTTGGTCACATTTTGTTTTTTTTTATTTACCTTTTAACTGGCTTACTATTTATCTTTTTACCTGTTCACTTTCTGATCTGACCCAGGTAACTCAGTACATTTATTAATCATAAACCTAGTTTTTTTATTCAAAATAAAAATCATAATGGTTAGTCCCAATAAATAAAAAAAATACTTTCTTAATTTTGTCAAGAAGACTGTAAACAATTTTTGGAACAATAGCACAAGATCAGAACCAAAGAAGCAAGTTACATTCCGGTCTTTGTTCCGTGCAGTTATTTGTGCCCCCAGCTTCCTTCTGAAAGCTGTATTTTTTTCCCTTTTCAAATTGGCACACTTTCATAAATTCAGTTGGTAAATTCAGTTCACTTTATGTCTGATTCTCCTGTCATGAGACAGTGGAGTATCAGCCAAGCTTGTGCACGGTGATATGAGGTAATTTGTCACTTTCCTACATGTTTTGGAATATAAGTAGTTACTGTAGTCCTTGAATTATTAAGCATGTATTGTATCCGAATTTTCATCCTGTGGACTGGTTTATATTTCTGCTCTCTGCGAAAAGAAGTAACCAGCCCACATCAGATATTGTACTTGAAATGTGTATGAGGGAAATGAAGTTTATGGTGAATCAATTGCTCTCACCTGGGTGCTGTATAGTTGATTTAATCTCCCTGGAAATGGGTTTATGATAACAGATATTGGCTAGGTTACATGCAGCCAAATGTGCCAGGGAAAATCTTGCTCTTACATACACATTTGTGGTTTCTTTTCCTTCCTCGGCTTTGTTGTCTGGCATCCCTTAGCTTGCTTAGTGCTCTCTATGCTTCTGGCTTTGTCTCTAAACCACCAAGTACAGAAAAAAATGGATACTGATACAAAGTGAGTCACAGAGTTAATTTTGGGATTTATTTATTTTTTTTTTATGGCTTTCATTTTTTTCTTGGGTTTTTGTATTACATCACATATTCTACCATCTTGTTGCCATTGTTGTTGGTTCTAATACGCCAAGCTTGTATCTTTTTTGGAGTCTCTTTAACATTTTAAGCTTTTCAAGGCAACCCATTGAGAACGACTTTAGCAAAATTATTAACTGAACTGAGCCAAGCTAAAGTCTGATCACATTCTTGCATAGAAGTTGCATAAAATGACTGAAAATTTGAAAACCACAAATTTTATAGCACTGAGATTAAAATTGCAAACCAAGACTCAGTCACCTGAAAAAGCTGTACAACTATAATATTAGCACATGCTCAATTTTGTTCTGTGTTTGTTTCAAATTACAAGTACAGATTCCAGACCAAATAGATCAATTGCAGAAGAATCGCAGATCCTACAAAATCAAAGTTGTTGCCCTTGGGGTGCCTAAACAGATACACATAGAGCTACTAATACCTTGGAAGAGTGAAGCTCAGGGAACCTTTTAGGAACCCTTCGAAGCATTTCTTTGATACCGTTTTACTTAAAAGATGTAAACTGCTGCTGTAGGCTGCAGCATGAGCATTGTTCCTCTTGCCAGAGTGCCCTCAGTATCTCCACTCCCCATCTCTCAACCCTGTAACTTCCAGTAGCAGCCCATATAAAGTTCAAGTGTCTGGTTGCAGTCTGCAGGACCTGATAATTCCCAGCAAGGGCACCAAAATTGTCTACCTCCAGCAACCTGTTTCACAAGGGGTCCAAAGTTTAAAGTGTGCTGGTGCTCTATCTTGGTCAGATGTGATGGCGCAAACTCCCAATAAATTTGTAAAACCATTTGTCCATCATCTTTAACCACTTGTCCTGGTCAGCGTCACCATGGTCCGTAGCCTACATCAGAGACCATCTCAGTGTTTGCAGAAATTGGTGGTATGAACAAGTACACTAGATTTGCTTTTAAAATATTTGCAGCTGAAGGACTTTGTATACAAAAAAACAAATTTAATAACAGACAGTTTTATGTCAAACTGGGGGAAAAAAATTGAAAAAAGCATAGATATAAAAGTAATACACTTGTGCCAGACAAAGAAACTCACTACAAATTCATGTGTAATTGTTCATCAAATTACTTTTGTAAAAGCATAGCAGATGCTCCAGCACTAAGTCACTTTCAAGTTATTTTTTTAAACTCTGCAATAACACTGCATATTCAGAAGATAGTATTGTATCTCTACATCACCTAACTCAATGCTTCTTTTGACAGAACCTTTAAAGCCAGTCCCACATGAGGTGTGAATTGCTTTTGTCAGTTGCCTAGCAGCGGATGTAGGAAATGCTACATTTGGTGAAAGAAATGATGGTTTTGTATAATATTAAATGCAAGTTTGAATTTGGAAAAAAAGAAACACTTTTAGTTTGTCCTACTTAAGTGATTTCTCCTTCCAGGCACTCTGGGCTTGTTTGCTCCCTTAGGGCTATCGTATGGAGGTGTCCTTTCTTCTCTACTCTTCTCAGTTTACGCACAGTTACTTGCATGAGTTATAGTGGGACAGTCCTTCTACCCATTGCTACATGAATAAGTTCATTTAGGAGGAGAGGAATATGTTTCACTTTGGATTTCAGACATTCTTCCTCTGTGAAACAGTGAAGCTTCACAGTAAATACTTTCTAGAACTTACTGTGCACCACACAGGGCCCTTCAAGATTTTTACTTGCTATTAAGCAAGCGCTACATCTGAGCACCAAACAGTTATTAGGATGTTTTGGAGTTTCTATGCCACTGCACTTCATCTAACTGCCACAGATGACAAAAGAAACCAGGAATTTCCTAATGTAGTCATGGATTTTGTGTTCTCTGCCCTAGATCTGTCTGATTCCCTACCAGATAGACACTGATGCTGACAGCAAAACAAGACCCACATAGATACAACCGTAGGGTTATTGGAACCTCAGCTCAGACACATTATCTTTTCATGTAGGCTTCTGTAATGCTTGTAATTGTGCTTCTGGAGAATACAGTTGTATTATTTAATAATGTATTCTAACAAACTGGACAGCAATACTATACACAATGATCACATTTTTCAGCTACTGTAAATAGTAATGAGAATGCAGGAGCTACTTCTCAGCTTGGTATTTTTTTGCACTGACAAAATTGTAGGCGCTTATTTTTTTGTAAAAAACGGTACATATTTTTTACAATTATTTACCCAATATACTGTACAGTGAATACCATTTAGAATCTCCGGTTCTGAGTGGAAGACACTATTTAAAACTTTTCTGTTCAAATTACAATGATAATCAAATGACTCTTACTGCATTTAAGGATTTTCACAAATACAAAAATAAGACAATTTACTCTTATCAAAGAAGCCAACTATAAGATCATGATGGTGAACCGTAAAGACATTAAGTTGTAGGTTCATGACACATACAAAGTACTAATAAAAAGACTAGCACTTCGGCAGACCCACAACAAACCTTTCTAGCTACAAATCAATGCCACCAAAGTTAGCCAACTACACACACAAACCTACACGGTATAACAATATGATGGTTGCCAAGCGGGCACCTTCCTTCGAGTTAGGCCCAGGATGCTTCTAGAAGGCTCAACCACAGTTCTGGTGTCCCAGAATTGCTCCCTTCAGAAACTGCGCACATCACCTAAGCTACCCAACTACACAACACAAGCTGTACATCATTATTCCTTGCTAACAAGCTACACTCTTCATGCTACCTGGCCATTCAGCTACTTGTTACCTCCTTGCAACTCCATTAAACCACCACCAACTTTGCTACACGTGCGCTACATTCGGTAACTATTCTGCAGCAGTACGTATCAATCCAGCCACATGCTAACAATTTACTGCTGCAAATACCTACAGTAAAATAAAATATATCCATATAGTTTTTTTCACCTCCAGATGAAAAACATAACCGTTGTTATAATTTAACGTAATAGTGCCTTAGCGCTAAAAGCAATGACTAGCAGGTTACTGGCACTCAGATGGCTCTACTTAAAAATAAAAACATTTTCAGCACAGCCTTGCATTTTCCAATCTGTTTTGAACTTTTCTGTATATTAACTGCAACCCAGTAGTTAACTGTAAAAAGAAACTGGCACCAAGTGTACTGCAGCAGCACCAGATAGCTTGTAGAAATGTCATGCACAAAATGTGGGAAATATAATTAAAAAATGGAAAAAAATATACAAAGTTGGCTGAGGTGGAAGAACAACCTCTTGTCAGCTCTATATTTTAATCATTTCAAGCTACTTTACCAAACAACAGATGCTTCCAAAGCTGTGCTTCCACTTAGCCTTATGCTTTTAAATGTATTTAAATGATTTAATTTCCTTACAGCTGACTTCTTCAGCATGAAAGGAGGGACAATCCACGTTTGTTTTGGCTGCGGAGTGAAACTTTCTCAGTTTTGCATTGCAGAAGAATCAGAGCAATAACTGCGTGCGCTGAACTTTAGGAGCCCTCCAGGGTAATCAAATATACATCTGCAATTCTCAAATGATTTTTTTAAAGGTTTTAGTACCATTAATAATTTCAAAAAGAACATAAAAGGGCTAATGTAGCTTTTGATGTATCTTAACTGCTTCAACCAGATTACTGGGAGTTAAGAAGGTTTGGACTAAGCGCTCTGGGAATGTAAGAGTCAGCTTGCAGATTCACATTTTTGAGTACTCGCGCCTCTAATGATGAAAATGAAAAGCACTGAATTTTAAAAACTTCACAGAAAGTGAATGAACTTTGGCCAAAGTTCAACAGAAATTCAGTTTTGTGTATGTGGGGATGAGGTCAAGTAAATTTAATATGCATGGGGATTTGCTTCTGGAAGGTTTTGCCATACTAATATTTGTTCCCTGACCAGGTATTCCTTTTATAATGGATGTGTTTTGTTTCTCAAGATCTGCGTGCAAGTCAGTTCTCAAAATAAAGAAACAAAATTCATCACCATTCATTTAAATTGAAAAACTGACAACACCTTCCTGAACTGCAGAAGGTTTACCTGTAGGATTGCAACTTGAAGCTGACTGCTGTCGGGGTGCTCTGTTAGTTATGATGCAGGATGTCTACCCTGTGGGCACCAAACGGGCCTGCCTGGGGGATAAAAGAAAGAAGTGGAGTGTGTGATGCAGTTTATGGCAGAGTAATAAAAATTAATGTCTGCACATTGCCAAAGTCACTGCTAAGGATCACACACACGCACCCTTCCACAAGACACATGCAAAATTCCTGCTTTATCTATCAAACCCAAATTAAAACCATGACTAGAATATCACAACTGCTCTTGACAACTTTCAAATCAGGTGACCCATTAAAGTTGCTTGTAAATAATACATTTGCTCCTTTTTTATATCCCATTTTGCTTCTATCATTTACCATAGCTGCCTTTTGAATCTCTTTTGAATTTTCGAGTACACTTTTGTATTTTTTGCAGAAAAGCCGAAAGGGTTGCAATGATGTTTTACAATCATTTTGAAATTGTATTTTAACAGAACTATCACGTTTTATTTCTTTTGTCTTTTCAACTTTCAGCAGCTTCTTTAACCCCTGGATCATTTATAATTGTGACTGATGATAAAATGGTTTCTTTTACGGTTATTATAAGGCTTCATGACATCCCCTACGCTATAGATCAGATAACACAGGCCATAAGACTTCTGAACCCGGACATGCCATCACAATCCTCACAAACCAGGGTCTACAATATCCTTTGACCGCTCCCCTCACTGTCACTGTCCTTCCAGTGCACCTTAAGGTTTTATTTACTGTTTTATTTATCTATTCATTTATGTACTTATTTATCTATTTGCTGTTTGTTTCTTGTCTTCTTGGTGTTTAGTTGTTTGTTTTACTCGTTGTAAATTTTTCTGCACAGTCCCCTATCCTACTGAATCAGAGCACATTTCACTACATGGTATACTCAGTAACCGTGTACGTGACAAACTCTTTTGACTTTTTTTGACATAAAATTAATTTCCATCCATTTCACTGAATGCTGCCTGTTTTATTCACATTTTGTTCATCTGTTATGCAATATGTGCAGTCACATCTAGCTGGTCATAGGAAATGAACAGGTGAGACTACAATAAAGAGCAAACAGTATCAAATACAGAATTTGGGAGCTCATACACAAGTACCATAATTTGAGGTATGTGAGGTCTGTCTCAAAATTAAATCTGTTTGTTTGTCTGTGTGTTTGTTCTTTATACACAGCTTGTTTTTCAAGCCAGAGACTTAAAAATTGGCACAGTGGTATTTTATGCATAGTCACCTTCATTAAATGCAAAAAAAGTACTTAGTGTCTTGAAAACTTTTACCTCAGTCTTTAAAATAAAGGTAGAACATGTACACAAAGTGGGTAATATAGTTTAGTGATATGCAACTTATTATAAATACAGAAACACAACTTATGCAACAGTTTTTAATGTATTTTTGCAGTTTTTTGGTTTTTGTTATCCTCTATTTATTGTCTATTTCCTGCACATGTCCAATGGTGAGAGAAGACATGGGGGTAACACAGGAGAGTAACTGAGTGGCCCCAACATGACATGTAAATCAGACTGTGTTTGTTTTCTAAGCTTGAACGGAACAGGAAGCAAGAGCGATGCTGAAGAAGCAGAGGAACAGGTGATGGGGCAGGAAGGCACTAGCAGATAATTGGTGTAAAGGCCTGAAATGGTGAGAGGGTGGGCTGATCAAAGGAGTGTGCTGGTACAATGGAGCTGAACTGGCAATAGGGAGGGGTGATGGGGAGGTTTCTAGAAACAAAAAATACTACTGTTGTCATAGTCAGTCATCATGAGCAATGACAGAAGCCAGCAGCTATAATAAAACTAAGAATGCGATAACACCTGTTCAACAACACCATGCTACAAGCAACCACTTTCACGATAATATAGTTTGGTGATAGATAATTTATTATTTTTTACCTTTCCACATTATGACCCATGTGGTCCCGGGTAACTCAGCTAGTAGACCAAAAAAAAGTGTAGAGCTTGCGGCATAGGATTAGAAAATTCTTCTTCTTCATCATCTTTTGGCCGCTCCCGTTAGGGGTCGCCACAGCGGATCAACCGTTTCCACTTCTTCCTGTCCTCTGCATCTTTCTCCGTCGCACCCACCACCTGCATGTCCTCCTTCACCACATCCATACATCTCCTCTTAGGCCTTCCTCTTGCCTGGCAACTCCATCCCTAGCATCCTTCTCCCGATATATCCCGAATCTCTCCTCTGCACATGTCCAAACCAACGCAATCTCGCCTGTCTGACTTTGTCTCCAAACCGTCTAACCGAAAAGTATGTTCTCATAAAGTATTTCCAATGAGAATTGACAGCTTGTTGCGCAAATTTTTGAGTACAAATATGCCGTGTTTCTCGCAAAAGAAGTCTTAGTCACAAAAGGAATCATCTAATCTTATGGCTGCTAGCTTTTGGCAGACCTTCAAGATCCTCTTCCTGTATTCATCAAGCATTCTGAAACCATACCTTCCTCTGCCTACACACACACACACACACACACACACACACATACCAGGAAGCATCAGGTCACTTAGTCAAGGTGTTCTTTCTCCCAAACTCCCAATTCTGCCCAAGGAAATGTGGAAATGTCACAGTGTCCCTAGCGATAGAGAGCAATGTTGGAACACGCGGCCGCTGTGTTTTTCGGGCACACTCTGTTCCTGTCCAGCTGTGTGGGGGGCAACAGGCTCCTCTCCAGAGGAGGGACTAATTGTGCACATTATTGACTGACAGCCCGAATCACTCCCTCCCAAGGTAAATGAGATTGATGGACTTGTTATTTTGCAATTGCATGGATACTTTGACATTCTGTCTCCCAGCATGTTAGCGTGCTTCAAACTCTGCAATGACATTAGCCGACATATCTGACAGGCCACTTAAACCCAACGTCTGATGTGAAACTCAAGCTTAGACAAAAACCAATATTGTTGCTGGAGGATATCATTTTAAATGCCATAGAGGACTTTGACATTGAGACAACAAACCAAGAGGGAGAGATTGAACCTTGCGTGACCCAGCAGCTAGGCAAGCAGACTTTCCCAGAGGGCAGCTTTGAACAGATTTGAATGATTTTAAGAACAGCTCAGCTTTTAGAAATCCATAGTACCGGAAAGCCATTGGGCTGTCTGAGGGCTAAAGAAATAAACCCAGAAACTGTTTATTTCTTATTGAAAGAATTTCTGTTTAAGCGTTCCTGCTGAAGCTCAGAATTTCATATGCTGCTGATACAGTATAATTCAAAACTCTGTTCTTGAACCGCTCCCTTCCTCTTCACTTGCAACCTGCGAAGAGACCACAGTCACACATTGCTGTGGTGTACGTGCTGCTTTCTCAGCCACTAATGTGCCATCTATTTTCTCTAAAATATAATTGTGCATCTGACAAAGGAATTGAAAGTTAACGGATTATGTTTACTCTCAGAAAAGAGCTTATCAAAGCATCATTAAGTCGGGCAATGCTCAGCTTTTATATCTGGAGGTAATGATCCTTGTAATGTCAGTAATTTTTCCCCAGGATATGCTGTGTTCTTCAGCAGGAGTAGAGGCTGGCACGGGAGCCCAGTGTGCGTCATGGGAAATGACCCAGTGCTTTCAAAGGCACAAGAAGGGGACAGAAGCTCAAAGAGCTGAGACATTATTTCTTAAAGTGTGAGCTGAGGACTGATGGTGTTTTACCGCATATTGTAAAAAGAAAGCTGTATGTTACTTAAAAAGCTAATATGTTCTAAATGAATTCTCAAATAATACTATGTATTTTTTTTTAACTTAATGCTACATCTTCCAGCAAAAGGCAAGTTATCAGCTATTTTCATTGAGGAGAAACATTTCATTGAGGGTATAGGGAAGGTGATAGAAACATCAGGAAGAATGAATGTGAGAAGTTGGAGAAACACTAGGGCTTGAGTGAAGAATCGGAGAGAATGTGAAAGGTGAAAACCAGAGGTAGTCCCACAGGTGATGGGAGCACCTCATCAGATCTCAGGAACAATAACTTCAGCCTCGGTCCGGAAGAGCGCTATTGCAGGAAAAGCAAAAATGCCAAACCATATCCCCAAACTGCCAGACCTCTGGTAGGAGGCCAGAGTATGAGGAAAGATACCACCCACACAAGAAAACTGCAAGAGAAAGATTTTTTTTTTTTTTTTTGAATTACACATGTGTATTTATTTTTCTTTTTTTTTAAGGGATGGAATTCACTTTCCATGACAGTGGTCCACTCCACTGAATAAGCAGTGCACCACCCACAGACAGAGAAGAGCCGCTAAGCTAAAGCATTTAATAGCAAATTGCAACGGTCGTGATGAAGCAACAGCCGTATTTTTGGAAATACTGGGTTGTGCTGATGGCCTGGTGTGAACACAAATAATTCAGACCACACAAAGAAGCAACAGTACATATGGCCGAGTTCATAGTAATTAACCTTGGTTATTAATTACTTTTATGCCTGAGGTCCCAGAGCTTTTCAAGTTTACGGTAAAGTAATGCGAAAACTTATTTTGTTTGAGATTCTTCTCGGTTTAGTTTCAGTGTTGCTTTCCAAGCAAAACTATTACACTTTCTTAGTAATGATTTAAAAAACTTTACTGTGGGTAGTGTTGGGATTTTAAAGCTTTTAATTGAGGTTTTTGTACCCGGAAAGTTTGTCTAATGCTTCCAGAGTGCTGCTTGTGGTCGATGGTGGGCCAGCATGCTGCCTGTTCTGTGTACCAATTGCAGTCTTTGGCCCAGCACAGCCTGTGTATCACTTCAGTGACCCAACAAATGGAATTCCCGTATACTGACATGTCTCTACACTAAGTTGGGGTCTCCACTCTAAAGCACAACAGGTTGATCTCCCAAAAAACCTGCAAAAGCATAGTTCTCATAGTGCTGAAACCTTTTGTAACATTCCATCCAGTTTACACATTTCCAGTACTTTGTTTTCCCTCTAGAAATCTTTGTATACCCAATGGAAAGTTTTTTAAATGGTGCCTTAAAAAGGAGCACTTCATGAAGTGATAGAAAAATAAAGGTAGTTTATATTTTTCCTATTTTGCACATGCAAACACAAATTAAAATGTGAACATTTGTTTTGCCATAAGGGTCAATGACAAAAGCACGAACACACCAAGAACAAGGGTGGCCAACGTTATACTGAACAGATTCAAGAGCCACATGTGTAACTATAGCGTAACTGGCTGTATTACCTGATGCTGCTTGGTAACTGTACAGAGTTACACTTAAATTTATTATTTTTATATTTATTTTAATACAGGCATGCGCTGCATAGTGACATGTCAGCCAACGACAAACCACATATATGACGGTGGTTCCATAAAATTATTTGCAGTACATAATACTTGATAATGATAATAAACAATTATGTAAAACTTTATAAACTTTATAAAACTTGATATTTCTTACACATTTGGTCAATTAAAAAGGTAAAACTTACCTGTGTGTATAATGACCCCATCTGGGATTTTTTTAAACCCACTTATTCTACAGATTTTTTAATTTATGATAGCCAGTCACTATTTCTTCTTTAATATGAATGAAGCTGATAGCAGCATTTTTATTGAAATTTGACTGTGGGTAGAAAGTACTGTTTTGACAACTGAGGCCGCTTCTGTAATGAAGGATCCTTTTAATTCTTCTAAAAGCAATTTGTACCATATAATTACCATAAATAAGGTATCGACTTAGAAGAAATGCTACACAATTACATAAATTTTGAGACCATATGTAGTCTTGCTTATGTTTAGCACCAGAGAAGGAGCATAGACTCTCCCTTCCTGGGGCATGGCATCTCCTCTGTTGTCTGATCTGCATTCCCACACACAAGAAACTCCAGATTATTGTATCTGTACAATTTATAATAAGGAGCCCCAAAACAAAAAGTTTTAAAAAAAGGGGGGGGGGGGTCAGAAGGAAAACAAAGCTTCATACCTGAAGTGATCAAACATAACTTTGTGTGATTTGATTCTTGTGACTGTGATTTCTGTCATTGCAAATGGTACTTTATGACAGTCTTACTAGAGAGAGATTATCAGTGATATGAGTGAATTCAACAATAATAATTATTTTATTAAAATAGTTCTGAAAAGCTTTACAGTGAAAAAAGACTATCTGGGCTACAACTATAAAGAAATCCATTATAAATAACAGTGTTTAAAAAAGTCTATGGCTATAAAACTCAGCCTCTTTGTTCATTTTGTTCTTTCTTTACAACTTGGCAAATCTTGTAGATTATTAAAAACCGAAAGGCTATTTTGAAAATGTAAAACTCGGTCTCTGACAAGGCTTGGAGAAGCGTGAGTAGTGACTTCATGAAGTAACGTGAAAATAACGGATTTTCTTGGCAGGCACACACACACACACAAAATAGTAAGTGATGCTGATGGATTTTCTTGCTCCACACAAGCACACACATGCACTTTCGCACAGACAGGAATACCCAAGCCACCTCCAATGCCACACACACACACACCACATATGCAGTACATGCATCCTGATATAAATTGTATCACACACTTTTACACACACTCTATTAATAGGATTAATGGGAAAACAGTCTGGAAATTAGAGGATGTGAAACACATCTTTAAAAACACATCTGTAAAAACTACGATTAATCGTATCTTGTTGGGAGCAGCCTTCAAATATGAAATCTGTTAGCTGTGAAAACCAAAATTAGTCCAAGCCATTCTCATAATATCAAGCTGATGAACATAAGCAATATTGTGTCTCTTTTCACCCCAGTGTCTTCTTGGTGAGTCACTGCTTACTACCTACCTGGAAGAACTGCATTCACAAACTCGATTTGTTCTGGCAGGTCACATGCATTCAGGGTTTCTTCCATTTTTCATCCTTTCTTTCATATCTACAATACAATTGCTTATAATAACTTATTGCTCCTCCCCACACACAAACCCACACCATTTTAGAAAGATGTTATTTCTCCCTCCCCACACATTTTTTTTCTGAACAGTTGAGTGCTCTATGGTATGTGCATCTAATAAGAGACTACTCCCCTTTATGAGCTTGACATTAATTTAAAGTTCCAAGTCAGTAAACCAAGGAAAGTGTTTGGTAAAATTCATCAATGAACGCATTAAATCGAAGGATGAATAGTCCATGCCTTCCATGCCCATGGAACAATATCTGGGGGAGAAGTAATGACTACACATTAAAGACCTCTTTCAGCCCGTTCTTGAGAAAGCTCTGCTGTGTGGCATCCTGCATTTGAAATATTGCCACAGTGCCCCCCATGGTAGGCATAGGCCTGTAGCTGCACGTGAGGAACGGCCAACTTCAAATGATGTAGGGATGCATAATGCAATGACTATTGTGCTCATCCATCAGTCGGGGAGGGATTGGGCGGCAAGAGTAGCCACATGGCTCCTAAATCAAGGAGGGAAATGCTAAAGCTAAACTGCTGTATCCGTACACATAAGGAAGGGGGCCCCAGGAAACCGGGGAGGGATAAGGTGTTGTAGTAGGGAAGGGCAATAAACCTTTGCTCACTGTGAGCGATCAGTCACAAGCTTTTCCCGTTTCAAATTTGATCGAGACGACCGATAGTTTGCAGCCATTTGTCGGCGTGCATCTTGCTTACAAGGACAGAAAAACCAGAGCTGTGTATCTGAACACATCGAAACTTGGCTGACAGCTCCTTGCAAGCAAATTCAGCGGCCTCCAGTCCTGCCCGATGTTGCCCTTTGAGACTTTTTTTTTTCCAAAAGTCAAACTGCTGCTGAACAGACAGCATTTTTAAAAAAGTTTTTCGTTTTTTGTGCTGCTCTGTACACGATATGTACAGAGCAGCACAAAATGAAATGTGCAGAATAATCTGTGAGTCAGTCTTAGTCAAATCTGTAAAAGATCCATAGTAGTCAGTTGCTGGCCATGCTCAGGTGGGATGTCCCTCGGTCTGCACCTAACCAGGCAACCGCATACTAGTGGGTCTAGTAGTTTTCCTCCGCTCAGCCAGAACCTACTGACACCTTGTTTGGGATTATCAGGCTTTGAAGTAATGGTATTGAAAGGATTTTCTGTTTCAAATATTGTCCAGAAAGAAATGAAATAAAGATTTTCTGAGCATTCAATGATATCAGCTGCATACCACATAAACCCACATATCAGGACCTCCCACAGCTTTAACATGGTGCATTTCCACGGTTATCGTTCCTTCCCTATTTACATTCCCATTTATTCATTTAGCAGATGCTTTTCTTCACTGCACTTTGACTTTATGAATACAGTTTTAGAGTTTTTTCAGCACAGGCAAATTTAACTTGGTAGTTTGTGACACATTGAATGATGCTGCGAGTTTAAAATATTAAATGTTGCTTAAAGATTCTGCCGCAATATCTTGCTAAGAAGTTGCAACAGAACCCTTTAGCCTTAGCAAAGATTCAGACCACAGGGAATATGGCATGTGAAATAATTACGATTTGACCTGCATTGCTGTTATATACCTGATGGTAGGACCAGATGATAATTTGCTTTCGAAAAATCAAAAAGAATTCCAGCGCTACCGTTAATCTAAAATAAAAACAAATGGAAGGCCCCAGTTTAGACCCAATGACAGCTTCACACCAGGGCCTGCCACTTTATTTATGATTTGCACTTAATTCTGTTTTTCTTCTTGTATAGTTTATTAGTTTTTTTTTCCACAAGATTGCCCTTCTGTTCAGCTTTATTGTTTGATCAAATCATGCTTCTTTCTCCACATCTGTCATTACGTGAGTAAAACGATTGTTTTTGAGAACAAACCGCTATTAAGGTTTGCCTGTAAGTCAGCTTATTTAGCACCATAGATATTATAGCCATTGCCCTTTTAATGTGAAGGCCTCTAGGCAGATTGTTGCTGCCATGGCATTATGGGTGTTGATAAGAAGAGGGCAGTCTGGGGCTGCTGTGAGGACAGCACATCTTCACATCTCCTCTCTTTGCAGTCTGCCTGTCTGCCTTGTTCATTTTTACGTGCAAAATTATATGCTATTGTCGTTCTGCCCTTGTCCATCACCGTGATGTTATTTGGAGATGCCAGCACATTCTAAATCCTCCTCACAGCCATCCAACGAGTGTTTTGCAACCTGTGACAAAACTGTTGTAATACATTCATGGATTTTTTTTTTTTTAGTCTTAGCACCAATTACTCTTAGCATTGATTATACAAATGTTCAAATAATGTGAATTTGTATGGCAAAAGTTTGATTATTACAAGCTGAAGGGAGTTAGAGTGAACATTTTATGCTTTCCATGCTTTCAGGGTGCAGGTTTTACTCAGAGCCTTGGTGCCTCCCCCGTGAATGTGATATATTGGTTGTAAATAAGAGCAGGCGGAGCACCACGGTACAACGCAATAGCAGTCCCTTCATCTGTTACTGGTGTCTCATTGTCATCGCAGGCTCAGGCACCGTCAAATTGTAGGCCGTCGTGGATACGGGAGGAAATGACCAAGGGAAATGGCAGCTGTGAAATAAATCACAAGCACGGCTCCCTCCCTCCGGGGGCGTCCTGGAGCAGCAGAGACACTGCGGGCACTGAGCTTACATTTCTGTGCCAGGCCGAGGAGGGGGGTAGGTACGGTTGGTTGATGTAGGTAGAAGGTAGACATTTTTGGCAAAATTGAGCATGACACATTTTATGCTTGACCCTCTTTGCGATGGGAGACAGTGGGGAAGGCAGAGGTAGAGACGGATGAAAGGACTTAAATAGACTGGAGGCACAATATATAGTAAACTTTTTCAGAGGTAGACTTTTATGGACACTGAACATCCCTTCAGCTTTTATTTATTTATAAACTGAAAAACACAGAACTCTTTCATGCTCTTTACATATGAATCTGACTGAGGGAATTGCCATGGACAGACCAAGAAAAGGATGGCTTTGCGCTGAAAATCACCAGGTTTATCCTAATAAGGACGTCGTGCCACTTAATGGAGGCACCCTGTCCAGGATCTCTAAAGTCCTTTTGCGATCAATTCATATTTGCACCATTTAGACATGATGAATCACCTTCTCTTGAACACCCTCACTGCTTAACAAATAGGCTGAATGCAGTTGGATTTATGAGTAGATCTAATACACTCTTGTCAATAGCAATCCAAAAGGCTCAAATACCTGGCTCAAATGAAAGGGGAAAAAAAAAAAAAAAAAAAAAAACATGTTTCATGCCTGTGTATTGGAGCCAGAGCTGGGGAAATGGAATCTGAAGGGAGCAAATCTTATTTTTTGATTTTTTTCAAGATTTTTTTTTTTTTTTTTAATATCCGTTTCAAATGAATGGCATGTTGCTCTGTAAAAAAGTGGTAATTTTCTCTCTCGGTTCTTGGCTAAAATTCTTTAGCTTATATGGCGTGGTCCACCTAACCCTGACTGACTGTAAATAAATTTTGTAGCATTCAAGTTTATCCTTTGTCTAAACTTTCCCACCTGGATGTGGGCAGGGCTTCCTTGGTTTTATTTCCGCTTTAGTTGGTCCGTTTAAAGGATACGGATTTTTCACTGGTCAGGTCCGCTATCATACACATACCCTTTCACACCTTATATAAGAACTTTTGCGCACAGAAAAGGCAGAATCCTAAACATTCTTAGTTGTGTTGTATAATTAAAGCATCCATTAGAATGGTTTGGCTTTTTGTTTCTTTTTCGATAATAAGATTCTTTCACGGTGGCATGTGGATCGAGGACAGGGTCACATAACCTGTGCTGCTTCAAACGCCAGGTGTGATCAGTTTGTTTTACGCTTACAAAAGGTCCTTAAAAGCTCTGGTATGAATATCCATCTCTATAGACTGAGTAAAGTGCAAGTTAAATCACTTGAAGACACTTGTTAAGCATCAACAAACACCGATCATAGGATTTTACTTTAGTGATAGAGCTTGAATTCTACCTTCACAATTTCTGTGGTAAACACCTGGGATGACGGTCTTGGCCCATCTCATGTGTTATATCCATGTTAACAAGAGGAACGCATGCTGCTCGGTAGAAAATAGTCGGTAGAAAATAATGAAGAATATCTTACTCACAGCTACAAATTTTGTGCTTCTTGATGAGCAGTTAGGGACTTACAGTAAATATACAGCTGCAGTAAGAGAACCGACAAGACATGTCCGATACCTGTCACGTGCGCACCGTTGCATAAAAACAGCTTTTGCTGCACATCTGCTTAACTCTGAGTTGAATATTTATTGGAGTGGTTATTTTATTTCCTCCTAAATGAGGAAATGGAGCATTTAAAGTGTTTGCTTTGTTTTTATAGTCACTAATACTTACTGTTATCACAGGACTTTTGTTTATTTACTAAATTCCTAAAGGAATCAGAAAGTAAGTGGGGAAAAAAGGGCCTTTTCGTTCTTGCTGCCATCCTTACTGTACCTGAGAAAAAAAGCTTCTTATCCAGAATGTCAAATTAAATCTGGATGCTTTGTTGTGGATAAAGTTCAACTGTGCTCAAAACTTCTACCATGAAGTTTGTAAGAACCAGACCTGTGAAAAAAACAGCAACAATTTTAAAGAGTGCTGTCAAGACAAGAAGCAAAGTGTGTCAGAAAAGGCAAGGAAACATGCTGAAAGGTTTTCACACTTTGGAGCAATTGCATTAGTCTTGAACGTCATATCAAAGGCTTTTACAACTATCTCACAGATCACAGTTGTCAAATAACGGAACACATAAAAATTAAAAACTAAAAAATAATGTAAAAAAGTTTTTTTTTAAATCGCATTTTGAAACCAGGGTTTTGCAGATGTGAAAAAGGCTCAAAAATACACGGTTCCTTAACTAGGATCCATCCATCAATAGTGCTGCATTGGAGGAACAAGAATATAAGACTGAGAGGTGTTCTTCTCCAGCATGACTGCCGCTTTTACTACCAAAAGGCTGAGGGAACTTTCAGAGGACACAAATTTATACCGTCCACATTTTACAAATGGATATGTCAGTGAATTCTGTACCAGGGTGATTACTTTGCAATGTCCCAAGGAGGCCATGCTGGAAAAATCACACATATTTGGGGGTTTTCATCCAAGCTGTACCAGGCTGAACACTATAATTGTAAGTATTAAATGCAGAGTGGCTGTGAAACTGCTGAAAGTGCCTGTACTCCCCCAGTATTGGATGAAGTCACCATGTATGGGTTTAACCATCATAATCTGGGTTCCGCTGCAAGCGTTGCCCTCCCTCCCACTCTTTAGGCTGCCAGCCTGCACCAGTGAACTGATCCAGTGGTACCACTGAAAGAGTTATTTATTTTCCCAATAAATATGAAATTGTTCCAGGCACTTTTAACAAGGTCCAAATAATGTTACCACCTTCTGTTGCTCCGTGAGTACTTTTGGTCTCTCTTTTATTCGTTCGGTCAACAGAAAGCACAGACTTCCGCGGCCATTGAGAGAATGCGATAGGACACCTAGCAGAACAGTATATTCACACTTTGTTCGTCTTAATTTAGTAAAAAGTAGTGTGCATACCGGGGCAACTTAACTCTAAAAGGCTTTGCATGTATTCAGACTTACTCCAATTCATTATTTACGCACGGAAGGAGCAGTGCAAGCTACATGAGTTTGCGAAACCCGATCGAGGTGAATATGGAACCGATTTTGCGCATTACTGCTCTTTTGACAGCAGCGTAGTCTCCAAAAGTGGTTATTAAAGTAAAATCCTTTACAGCGCGTGGTTGGTTAGGCCCCTCGCCGGACTTGAACCAGCACCCTTCAGGTCATGAATTCATCTGCGTTTGGCTGCTCATTTGCCCTTCCTCTTCTTCATAAAATGTACTCATCCGCTTGCTAACTTATCTATTTTGTACTTTCTGCCTTTGCCATTTATTTACCGTTATGTGTCTCATGATACGCACGGCGTAGAGCAACTTTCCTGGTGGAGATCCCAAAAGTGCCGCTCTATCCCAAGCTCGAAACAAAGGTCTGACTGATGCACGCTTGTGGCTCCCCTTCCCCCTTGAGCGCCAAACTCAAGTCCCAGGTCCATTAGACGGGAAGCGTCCAAGTAAGAGACACGGAAGGCCGCTCGCCGCAGCTCCTCTTGTGCTCGGCGCGAATAAAGCAGGGCGCCTCTCCCGCCGCGGACGCGCGAACGCGCAACGCGTGACGTCAGACTTGGAGCGCGCGCCGGGGCCGTAGAAATAGGACGGGGACGGGGACGTGGCCGGGCGAGCGGAGGGGCCGGGGGACGGCGCGCTGCGGCTGACGGCGGCCCGACGTGACGTCTCCGTGGGCTGGGAGCTAAGCGTGTTCGTGCGTGTGCGTGCGTGCGTGCGTGCGTGCACCTCAGCTCAAGGCGCGTGCGAGCGCTCTGCTTCCGGCGGCTGTGCATCTGTCCGGCGGTGGAAAACTACAGGTAGGGAGCACCTGTGTTTCAGCTAGTTTTTGTTCAAATTATCATTATTGTTTATCATTATACGCCGATAAATGTGCTGTGTGGTCGAAGACGTATCGGTGTTTCATGTGTACAGTTTACGTTATTTCTTCGTTTAGTTCTCTCGGAAACCGTCTGCTTTTTACCGCCCTTTCATATTTTATTTAATCGCGCGCCTTTCTGTCCAAGTGCTGGAAAAACACACACACACACTAAAGACATTTCACAAATGATGTCACATCTTTAAATGTATTCTTTTTGGCGGTCCAACGTGACACTTGCGTTGTGTTCAATTTCTTACGTGCACTTATTTATTTATTCATTTCTCACCTGAAAGACACATTTCCTTCCGTGGAAAACGCACGCACGCACGCAGAGCAGCAAGCCAGCTTCACCACGCACTCCGCTGTCGGGCACAGGAGCGATGCCCCGTCTTCAGAATGTGTTTTTGCGCCTGTTTGACTGAACTTGGCGCAGTCCGAGCAGCTCGGTGTGATTCATTCGCTCGCCGCGGTCTTCTGCGAGTTTCTTCCCGGCGAGTTGCAGGACTTCCCGGCGAGTTGCGGGGGAAAAGTGCATATGCGACATTGAGGAGAGCGCCCGTGCGTCCCACTGCGAACTTTGGCGACGTGCGAGGGCTTTTTTTAATTTTCCTTTAAGCATGCGCGCTTGCCGCGCTCAAACGGTAAGATGGGCGTGCGGGCGCCTCCGTCCCTGTCCATGGTTCCGAAATCGGTGCACGAACTGACTGACGTGGACCCGCACAAGAGAAGCGGCGCTGCCTGCGGACGTTTAGGCACCAGGGAGCAACACCGGGAACGACTGCGGCGCAGAGCCGCGTCCGAACGGAGAGGGAAACGGTGCGGCGCGCTGCTGTTGCGCTCTGTGTTCGTCGTAAACGTCGCTGTCGGGGCGCCGTCGGGTGTTTTTCTTCTTCCTGCAGGTTCTTCTTCCATTGTTCACTTGAAGCAGCAACGCATGTTAAAAAGTTACGTATGTGTTGACGGAATGAGAAACGACTATTTTTATGTCTTTCCATTCGTCATTATAGAGCCGTAGACAGGTTTGATTTGGAAGAAATATCTTATTGCCGCTATAAAGTGTTTAGGTTCAAATATTTATTAACGTGTCACTTGGCGGGAAAAAATATCCAAAGAAATCTGCAAATTATGCAAAATGCAAAGGCTGTGAAGCAATATTGTTCTCCTACATGGAATACTTTATGTAAATTTGTCGGTATTATTGCACAGATTTTTTTATTTTTATTTTTCCCAATTATTGCGCCCAGTTCAATATGCGTTTTCCTTCGAAAAGCTTGCAGCTCACACACACACACACACACACACACACACACACACACACACACACACACAGAGCGCCTGTCTGGCAGTTAGAATTCGCCGAATGTTAAAAACAGCTCCCTATAATTCAGCCTCCTCACATATGTTTGTCAGTATGGGGCAGACGATCAGTAGTTTTCCAATACGTGATTTATTTTTTGATGTGCGTTTTTTAGCAATTAACTTCACAGCCTCTCTCAAGAAATAAATTGAAATGATGTGACGGCCTCTGCCACAACCCAGTGTGTAGTAACAGATAGGAAGGATGCTTAGTGTTTCTTCCTGTTTCTTGGCATCTTGGCAGTTCTGCTTCACAGAGTGTTTATAACAATTAGTGCAAGTTGGAGTGCAGAGCAGCAGTTGCGTGCACTGGGTTTCAAATATCTGTTTTCAAAAATACATTTAAGATGAAAATCTTTTTTGAGCTAAAAGACACCAAAAACAAAAGAAAAAGATTAATTTTTCGTTTGGGTCATTTTCATGTCGCTGATTCAGGGACACGGAATACAAAAAGTGAGTTGTACGTTAATACAGGCACAGGCTTGGCTTGTTTGGTGAGAGCTGTTTTGTCATTTGAGAAAGTCCGGTATTCGTTGTGGTTTGTGCCTTTTTTATGACACACGGTCACATATTCATACTTCTGTTACGTGTACACCTGAACGTTAACAGATGCTGCTGTCGACCATAAGTGGTAAAAATAATATGCGCTGTGCCCTTATTTCTGCACTGAAAAAAGTAAATGATGGTCCATTATTGCATGGCCAGAAATTGAGTGCTTTTTGCGAAACTACTTTGTGCCCATTTATGTGGTTTATTTTATACCTGTAGTGCATGTGTGTGTTTCTCAAGTGCTGGAGTTATCGCTCCCTTGCCCTGGGGCAGACTTTTTTGTGGACTTTGTGCAGATCTAATACAGAACATATTTCCTTTTTTCTTCCATGGACAGCAGTAAAGCCACACATTTCCAGCTTATGTCCTGGAAGAACAGGCTGCCAAACCTGTTTTTACAGCAAAGCTATAGGAGAGCTGTTTATGGTTCTGTGGGCCATTTCCAGTTTCTAAAAACAAACTTGTCATGTACTGTGTGTTTAAACATAACTTAATATTTTGCAACAGATACTGATAAAGATGTTGCGAGCATGAGTTATTCCAAATAAACGTCCATCGATATAAATAGGTCAAATATTGTAAATCATGCTAGATAAAGCCATCGGCTTACCTTAGAATGCAAACAGTTGTTGCATATTATCTGCTGTCTTAGCAATTCATAGTAAGGGTGTTTTTAAAAGTGCTGCTTTATATGGGGTTCCTTACGAAAAAGAAATATTAGAACCTTCTTGGCATCGGTGGTAGAGTCATGTTTGGCAGCCTGATTACTCCTTGCTGTTTTACTTCTCATACGTGGGGGAAAGGCCGAAGAAGATTTTGGGGAGGTGATAATTGATATGTGGAGCTCTGAGGAAATCCAGTAAATGCTGTGGGTCTCGGTTCCTGCCGCTGGAGGGTTTTATTCTCCTGTGCTACGTTGACAGTTCAGTGCCCCGTGAACAAAGTGTCATTATGACCATGTTTTGTTCTTTTCGGATGTTATCATCAAGTAATGCTTCTGTATGAACGTGGACTGAGAAAAGGAAAGTCCTCTGCTATGAAATGGCTCTGGATATAAGCTTTAACCGAAACTATAGTGTTGAACTGTATTTTCATCCGATGTTACATTTATAGGTCTTTACTATGCACCTGTGGTGGCTACAGGTATTGATGGCATATAAAACGTGACAAAATTTTGGTCTGAAAACACTTTTGTGGAGTCCTGTATATAAAGAGTTTGCATAAAGTGTTAACAGTTTTATACTGAGAAAAAACCCACTGAGGTTTTATTGTGAATAGCATTCTGCATTCTTCTGGATAAGATTATCAGTTAAGTAAAAAAAAAAAAAAAAATTATATAGATATATATTTGTAAAATGTGAAATATATTTCATGAATGAACAGTCCTTGGCTTTCACAGATTAAAAAAGTCAGCATACTTGAAATCCGGAACAAAACATATTTTAAGACATTCATCTCCTTTAGCTTTGTCCGCTGTCGTCATTGTGCCGGTTGCAAGCGTACATGTTTGCAGGCATTCACGTTATGAAAAAGAGAAGTTTGTGGCATCTTATCTCCTTGGTGCCAAGGCTATATACTTCAAAAGAATTGGGATTTATCACGTAGCTTTGTCATATAAAATTTCAGGAAAATTCATGCCGTTAACCTGGTGTCAAAGCGATAGCAAGTAAAATACGGGTCCCTCTCTCATGCTGATGCACTGATTTCTCTGGTTTCCTCATGTCTGCTGTGGGCCCCTGGGAGCTGAGGTGAATGGACAGCTTGTCCAAGCCTTGCAGCGGCAAAGCAGTACGGCAGTCCCCTGACATGCCTGTGCAAAGTTATGAAGTCATCCATCAGAAAATTTTTTTGTTCAAGCTGACCTGTAACCTATCCTTATAGCTGAAATGTTTGGGAGCATTTGGGAGTGAATTGGCAAGACTCGGTCATACAGATTATGCAAGTTCATCCTTGCTCTTTACTGTCATCTTTTACAAGGTTTATTTGAGGAAGTGCTGGTGTTTGCTGATGGATGGAGGGGTGAGAAGGACATGCCATACCTCCACCATTCACAAAGACATAATTTATGTTTTTCAAAGCATTTAAATGAATGCTATGTGCTCCTTTAGGTATGGGCTTACTATGTGGATCCCACAGCTCAGAACCATGGGACAGGATGGGATGCAACAGCCACAACACCATAAAAAATTAATGACATATAAACCCTGGTTGTATGTTTTGTTTGTTGTGCTTGGATGAATCATGCAAGGTCAAATGAGCTAGCTCTGTAAATCGATGAGAAGCACAATAAAATAAGCCGGAAGAAAATTATTCTAATTTGAGTTGTAGAAGAAAGTATTTTTAAAAGGTTTTCTATTATTCAGATCTTAGGATCTCAAATTAATGCCAAATAAACGGCTTGTTCCTGTGTCCTATACTTACGATTAACTTAAAATGAAGCTTTATTTTACGGTTTAATATAGAGGTCCTGACATTTTGGCTGCTTCCTATGAAAACAAAATTTATAGGAAAATCAATTTTTCCAAATGTATGTTAACATTAGCATTTCCTTCCTGTTGCAAAATACATGCCCAAACCATTTGTTGGGGAGGACTGTGGGGGTACTGTTGAGGGACCGCATGTGTAAGTTCCTTTGTTGTTTTTGACAGAGTTCAAGTGATTTGCTTGAGCTGTGGGATGGCATGATGTGTGTGATGTTTTTGTCATAATTCTTTCTGACAGATTGCCATAGATGGGCTGGATTGGTCTTTGGGTGGTCCTGCTGGGGGCTGGGCTCTGTCCGACTGAAGGATGGAGAAGGCCGGAGGGGACTCGCGAGGAAAAGAACACCACAGCTCCCCAGCTGACGGTAAGCATACCTTTTCTCTGTCTCGTTTTCTTATTAAATTAATAAATTTAATTGTAACTGACATTAAAAAGGCAACCAAATAATTCAGCAGTATTGCAAGTAATGGTGGAGTTTATGATGGGGGGAGCTTAAAAACAGCAGGTAGCGCTTTAGTTTCGAAACAGAACATGAAGTAGACCTTGTGATGTAAGGGTTAATCTCACTGGTTTAGCTGAGTGTTGGAATTTGAAGCATCACTTTGTGCTATGAACCAATTAAAAAGAACATCAGGCCCATGTCAGAGAATGTGAGAAAGGTATGAATGATTTTCTTTTTGCTTGTGTTCAAGCCCCTCCTCTGCTCCATTCATAATGCAGTTTAAAACCTTGAAATCATTACGTCCTATCCAGTAACACTCCAGTCCGCTGGTTGATAAATTTTGATTGAGATTTGGAAAATGGAGATTTTATATGGCGGTTGAGGTGAGAGAGGATTCAAAAGCACTTTTTTCCTTTCCTCCGAGTCTCCAAATGCGCAGTCTGTCATGCCGTGGATGTGTAATCATGCAGTATCTTCTAGATCAAGTGCAACATAGACAAGCAAAGGGAAGCATTTATGTTTCGAATGAATGCACTGCATGGGTCATAGTGGCTTGTGGTGTACTCTATAGCGATGCTTTCCAGGGGGCTTTAATTTGGTTGCGTGGAATGCAATGCCAAGTACACGCTTGTCCTGCTTTCCTCCCACTCGCCTCCTGTTTCCTAGTTAACCTGCTGCAAAACGTCCAGTTGTGAATTATGATCAACAATCCTATCGGTCACAGTCAGCCTCTTCGCCGTAAACCGGCCCGTTGCATCCATGGGTTTGCTGTGATGTTCCCTTTCCAGACCGTGGTGTTCAAAGTAGTGCTTAAGCACGAACGATGGTGAAATATAATTGTTTCGTGTGGGCACAATCTCGGTGAGTGTGTTGCCACTACAGATTTACATGTTTTCTTGCTATGTTGTGAAAACAGGCTTCCAGAAAGGCAGACTCAGCTGCTTTACTATTGATCTCTTCAGTTCAGTAGTCAGTGGGTAAGATGTACAGTATGCATGTTTGAATACAGCAGTTCAGTGCTCAGGTGTACTGTAATGTCTGCAGGACGTGCACACCTCCAGATGCATTTTACTGCACTCTTTAAAGTAAGAGGTGGTGTCTAAATATACTTTAAATGTAGTAATAGTGTACTGCATATTTACTAGTTATGGCAGTTGTAAATTGTAGTATTATTGTTGTAATTATTTGGTATTAAAATAGCAGTAGTAGTGGTGAAAGATAGTGCTGCTGTTGCTAAATGAATAATGAAACTACGGGGCAGCACTGTGGCTCAGCGTGCAGCCCTGCTGCTTGACAGCACCTGGGCTGGTTTGGTGTGACTTTGAATCCAGCTTTGTCTGTGCAGAGTTTGTACATTCCCCTCTGTATCTCTGCAGGGTTACTCCCACAGTCCAAAGGCATGTGTTTCAGGTTAAAGGGTCACTCTAAATCGCCTACTGTATGCAGTCACCTTGTGATGGGCTGGCATCCCATCTGGGAGAATGGTTTCATAGCTTAGCACCTATTGATGCTGGGATAGGCTCCAGCCCATGTGGCCCTGCTTACAGTTAAGCAGTTAACAGCAATGAATGGATGGCTAGACTAATTCCACCTCTTATTATGGAGGAAATAAAATTAGGCTGCATTCATATTACTGAGCTCAGATGCACACACGGAAGGCCTGTTATTCCCTTCAAGCTGATGTAGTGTTGTTGCATGGAAATGCGCTTCCTATCACGCACAAAGATACCATTAAGTCATCTCACACGTGATGGTCAGATTACAAAGCGTGAGATTACTTGTGCTCAGCCTGCAAGTGTTTGCCCTGTCATAGGAAGAGAGGGAAAAATGTTTAGCTTTTAGCAAGGCCTCATTGCCTCTCCTTCAGAACAGTGCTCTTACGAGGGTGACTTACAACAGTGAAACATTGTAGTTGGGCTCTATGTATGTCTATATAAAGAACAATTACATTGTTTTCTTTCAATTTGAAATGTATATAGTATTTGGCTATACAGCGGTGGAAGAAAAATTGAAATTAGTAACAGAGAGAAAGGCGATGTTGGCAGGGTTTCGTATTTGGTAAGTTTTTGAAATAGTGACTGAGGTCCTGGAACATACATAGTTTTTGTGGGGTACTTGGCCAATGTCATGCTGATGCACCGAATCCACGTTCTATGTTTTTAATTTAGTCTTTAATTTTGTGTCCCTGAGCAGTCTCCGGTTGGTTACAACTTTGCCACAGGTCAGACACAATATGTTCCCTATTCCAGCATACGACAATCATTTCCATCCACAGACCTGACTGGAGTTTCACCTGATGCCTTCTTTACTTCCTGCTGTGCTCACACCAGGAGTCTCTCTCATAGAGAGCGCAGTGGAATGCCTCACTTTCTCTTAAAGGAGCATCCTAAAATGCACTGGATGCCTAGAGGGAATCATTTTAATCCACTGAGGTGGTCATCCTTAACATTTTTGAAATTTTAAGTACAACGAGATTCTGTATGTAAAAAGAAATGGAAAAGAGAGATAAAGAGAGATAAAGAGTTTATTTGTCACTTACATGGTTACTGAGTGTACCATGTAGTGAAAAGTGAAGTAATTTGTACTTATCAAATTAATATTACTCAGTTGTACTTAGCCAGTGGTTTTGTCCTAATCTACTTACTGCAATCTGTTACTCATTTATAATGTGGCATTTTTACAGGGATGATATTTTCTGAATAAATACCTTGCTCAAGGGTTTTAGATTTGGCACCCATTCATTCTCTGCACTATGCCTGTGCGTGTTTATTCCAGATTATGTGCATGTCTCAAGTGAGTGAAGCAGGCTTGTCAACATATTTTCATTGGCATTTTTTCACTCGTGAAATAAATTTTTCTTTAACATTGTTTTACTCACTTCTGCATTCGGTCCATTAAAATATTGCTGAGCAGGTTTTACACAATGTCACCACTCACAGTCATGATTTCAATTACTTAAGAACTGGTAAAAAGTGCCGCTGTCTTACTAAAGCAGTCTGTTCATGCATATTCCCTTTAAATTAACCTTAAGAATTTCAGGGAAATCATAAATTAAAAGAAGGCCAGAATAGGCTCATAAGCACTAACAGCAGAAAAAAAATGTTGAATATCTGACTTCGCCAAATTGCTTTCTTTCCTTATACTCTTTATTTAAGCAGAAGGATTGCATTGAAAGCATTTGTTTGCCAGATTTAAAATTAATATACAGGTGGTCCCCGACTTCCGATGGAGTCACGTTCTGATAAACCCACCGTAAGTCGAAAATGCGTTCAATACAGGCGTGTGTCACTTAGCGATGGGGATTCGTTCGGAAAATTGTGTCATTAGGCGTTTTCATCATTGCCCGAACATCATAGAGTGCACGTGCGCCGGATCATGTCCGTTTTGACTTGTATACAGTATAGCCTATTGCTCCTAGGCACAAACCACTGTTGTATATGCAGTCCATCGCTGAGTGACATGTCATTAGGTGGCACATACCTGTACTTCTAACCTACTGTCATGCCTGTTGCTGCTTCAGCAACGGACTCTAGGCAGTCTCTCTGCTCCCGTCTTCAGACTGAGCACTGATGGGACAATGTGAACCGATCGTGGACAGGATTTAGTTCGTACCCGGACTTCCTGTCGGAGTTTCCGCTTTCCCTTGTGAACTCTCCTGCAAGCGCTCTCTTGCTAAGACCTTTTACTTTGTTTAATATGAATTGTGGCATCTTCTGTATTTTGTTTACTGCCAGTTGCTATTGCTTAGTGCTAGCTTCCGGCTAATGGCAACACTCTGTCGGAAACAACTCAGTAAAGAGTTTAACGGAACTTAATGCTAAGCAGGACCATCGTAGGTTGAGGACCATCTGTGTGTGTGTGTGTGCGTGTGTGTGTGTGTGTGTGTATTTTTCATTATTTATATATGTCAGATTGTGTACTCAATAATGATTATGAATGGTTGTGTATCATAAGACCCCCAAAGATTTGGAGCAGCTCAGTACAGGGGTCAGGATAACTAAGGAAGCACAATACATTTTGTATTCTTAGGCTAGTAACTGCATCATTGTACGTCCTTTATCCAACATCTAACGTCGAATTACCATTTCCGAAAGATTTCGTATCACAATTAAATACACACGGCATGAAAACACAGAGCTGTTTAAGGTAATGGTGCTGGGTAGCCATCTAAACAGAGTATCTTGGATTATTTGCAGTGCGAATGCAGCATTTGTCATGCATTGCTTGAGGCTTAATGAAATGGCCCTCAATGTACATCTGATTTCAGTGTATTGTACGATATGAAAACACTCAAAGCAAGGTGGAGATCCATCACTACCTATTGTAACAGCCATTTCATGTTAGGCATAACCATAGCAGGACTTGAATTGTGCCACTCATGCTGTTATTTATGTGTTTAAGTTTATGTCTCATACACCATGCTAGTTGGTTAGGCTCTTTTAAGTATAATTTTACTATTTATTCACTTGCTCGGTTGTACATATTATGACACAATTCAGGTGCAATGCTACATATTACTTAACCACATATCAGTCCCCTCATATCACAGCTAATTTATCTATTATAATCTGTCTGTAGTGTGAATATCCAAATACTGTAAACGCTGTTCTTATTATAAGACATATTCTTTCTTATTTGTTCCCAGACTGATACCAAGTTCACAAAAAATGGCCCAGTACATGTATACTTCCATTAGTAACATTATTCAAAGCTCATTTTATTCTCAATTTATTACCATGTAAAGAACATCCTCCATATTATCAAAACAGATAATGCACTGCTGTCGGTGCACTTTTACTGGAGTGGGTGTGTTAGAGGTATTCAGAGTAAATAAATGTGATTTAAACCAGGGATTTTTGAGATCAGAAGACAAAAACCCTAACAAAACACTTCCCAGTGGATATGAGCAGTTTTTTTCTTTTAGGTTTTTCAGCTCATACTTTCTTAAACGTGAAATGACAACTGTAACTGCATTGCCTCTGCCCTCATCTGTGGTTTAGGGTTAGTGGCGGTTCATCTGCAAACGTCTTTCAGGGTTTCAGATGCAAGTTCCTCCCCAAAATTTGTAATTCCAGGAAAGAGTTGTCGCCCTCTGTCTTTCCGGCAAACATTTTCGTCATAGTTTCATCATCGAGACCAATACCACTCGTTGCCTCTGATGCTTAGCTTCTTTAAATGAGATTACTGCACAACAGATTTACCCCTAAAATGCCTTTTTTTAACTCATCCTATAAGCTTCTTGCATATTTGGATGGAAGAAATGTAGGAGAGCAAAATGGTATAGAGGAGTAAGGCGAAAGGAGAGACGAGGCAACAGAGGATGCTGACATGAGTAAGGTGATTAGAAGACTCCTTCAAGTAAAGGTAGAGAGGTTCTACAGAGTCCTAGGTAGTAGAACGAGCATGTTTAAACCTACAGAGACTTCATGTGAGGTTTTATTTCTTGTAGCATCAAGAACAGTTGCAGGTACCGATAGCAGGTGTGGATCAGTGTGCTCAAGGTCTTAGCCCTAAGTTGTTCTGTTCTAGCCATGGAGCGAGCCATCTGATTTGGCTTACTGTCTCGACAGGGCCAGTTTCACCGGACTTTGTGTTGCCTAGTAAACCTACTGCCACTTCAGGACCAAGTTGAAAAGCCTTGATGTATGTATTAAGGTTACTTTACAGCAATATCTTGCTGTCAGATTGCCATTGGACTGACAAGCATGTAGCTGTCAACTTGTGCTTCTTTCCAAAGCTGTTTAAAAATCTTTGTATTTACTTTAAAGGCGTAATGTATGCATGACCCATGTTGGTTTCAAATGATATGCTGTTCTGTTTATTTGTGTGCTATGTATTAGTCTTGCCGGTATCTTATGCTTGTTACCGCCTGGGGAGTCACAGATACCAAATTATTTGATTTGCTTCTCATGTTCTGTCATCCTGTTGTTTAATAAAACGTGGTAGGATATGAAAAGAAAGCCCATGGTTTTTGATGTTGATCCGATTCACAAGCTTCAGGCTAATAAAAGCCGCTTCTCTGCTTCCTGCGCTGTGTTTATTCCCAACGCTGTTCTCTGCCAAACAAGTCCAGAATTTTCATGCAGTTCTGTACTGTCAAAGGGGAGACTGAATGAAGTTGCTGTGAGTGGCCAGGAAATTTGGATATTAGTAGTGAACATATGTTCCATCTCCCTGACCCGTTCTGGCCTCTTGTTGAAGAACGATTAGCACATTAGTTACTGCAATATTTGTGCATGAGAAGGCTTTTAAGGCTGTCCAGTATAAATCTTTTGTCTCAGTCTTCATGACATACGTGACTCTAATCACAATAGAGATCCATTTTGTTAGCCAGATTATGTCACTGAATCTCACTTGAGTGACGCAGAATGTACTTTTTGCGTAAAATTTTAATTTTACTCCTGGATAAAGATTTATGGACAGCAGTGGAATGGAATCCACAGTTAAGTTAAGAGAGAAGGCAGTGTTGGTTGTTTTCGATGTGTTGTTGCTTGCTTTAGGTTCTGTACAGAATCTGGTAACAGTCCAGAAATATCTAACTAATGAAATCCCCGGCTTTCCCCAGGATTCCATGCGACATGCATTTTGTCTGTACCTTTCGGTCTATGCATAAATAAACTAAAATACATTTTACCCAGACCTTTTACGCTGAGGAATTATGCCGTTTGCTTCATGCCAGATCACACCACTGGGATTTGGAAGTGAGTGCATGTGAGAGCGAGAAAGATGTGGATGAGGCACCGTAGTGCCCATGGGATGAGGAGGCTGGAACAGACACCAGTGCTTTAACAGCTCTATTTTCAATATCTGAGGCAGGGATCACATTGTGGGAGGTTAGGCCAGCTTGATTTTAATACTGAAACTTTTAAAAGGCTCTGAGTTCTGTCAGGTATAAAGGAATGCCCTCCTAAAAAAAGCTTCTCATTTAGCCACAAGCCACAACAATGCAGATTTCACTATGGTTCATGTTCTGTATTGTGAAAAGATGATGTGGAACTCTAGGCCCTTTAAGAATTTACTAGCTCTTTAACAAAACAAAACATTATACCGACTTTACTTCGGGGTGGATCTCAACATTTACTTTTGGTGTGTGAATGTATGCATCCCCGGGGTGGACTGGTATACCCTGTGAGGTGTAAAATGGATGGATGGCCAGGCAAAGTTTAACTTTGGCATACCAGCCTACCAAAAGATGCTGAAGACATTCAGAGATTAAACCATTTTTTCTGCTCAAAGGAGTTAAAAATAATGCATTATCAAAGCCTGTTTGCCAACTCTTCCAAATTCTTGCAGCAGCCTGGTGGCACTCAGCTCCTCCGTAAGACGGCTGTTCCATTACCGTTCACCCCAAAGACATTCTGTTGAGCTGACACTCATACTGTATACACTGTACTTGTAATGGAACGGGTTTCACCTGTCTTTCCCATTTACATGTAACAGATTTTATAAAAATGCATATCAGTTCATCTTTTCATTTGGCGTCGCTAATACTCAAAGTTCGGGTTCTGCAACATCTAGTGCATCTGAAAATGTAAGAAAACACAGTATACTTTCTCTCTGTTAGACAAAAGCATCTTGCCTTCAGCATCCATGCACAAGTAGAGGTTCTGCACTCAAATGAGTGGGCTGAATAACAGGAGCTTGGTCATTTGTCACCTAATGCACTCTCAGTGCAGTAGTCTCTTTGCGTTGGCACCTTTTAGTGCTCTTTTCACAGTTCTCACACCTTCTGCTGAGCAAGCATTCCTCAATCCACAGTATGTGACAGCACTATCAACAAGGAATTTGTTATTTCTGCCTGGTTGTTACTTCTCAATATGTTGCCAAGTTTACATAAATGGTTGAAAATCCATGAATAATAATAAATAAAATCACAAATTTACTTATGTCGCATGCACTTTTGGTGATCACGTTTACATCTTACAAAAGCTATAATTTATAATCTTAAAACATATTAAAATGGTTTGAAATTGAAATATTATTAATAGAAAAAAATAAACATTAATTCCTAAAAGCGTTAACTTCCATACTTTTTTGTTACATTTAGTAGTAGGTCTAATGTACAAGTTTAGCATATCTTTGAAAGTTTCCTATTTGCCCATCCCGCAAGAAGTGCTACATACGTTCTGGGCATAAAAATCATACGGTCTGTTGTCTAGCCTGGAAACTCCTTTGTGGCTGTAATCTGAATGAAGGTTTCAATGCTGCTCTGGTTTCAACAGTATTGAATTCGTAACAACAAAACTATGCTTGAGCACTTGATGTTAAGATGTACACTCGCTGGCCACTTTAGTACTCTTTCTGGCTGGTGTCTGGGGCTTGAAAGGGTCAACTTGTTTCTGCACGGTTCTTCTTCCAAATACATTATGCTAATGCTGCATTTCATCTCATCCCAAAGATGCTCGGGGTGTAGCGGTGCAGACCACTGGAGTAAAGTAAAGGCGCTGCCACACTTGTAGAACCGTCCTGACACAATGTGTATGCTGTGATATGGCACTTTGTCTCTGTGGAAAAAATAAACTATTTGGTACTTTTCACTATTCAAATGCTGTTTAGCTGGTACTGGAAACCTAGTGTGTATCATGTGCACTGTACCATCACCAGCCTGTAACTCTTGCACCAGGCAGGGTGGGTTAATGGATGCATTCTTTCTCATCCAGTTTCTTGTCTTTCACTCAGCTGAGATTTTACGGAGCAGGCATTCCTCAGGAGGAGATGAACCTGGCATGATTTTCTCCTGCTGTAGTTCACCTGGATTAGACAAGTTGTGGATTCTGCCATGCCTTCCTATGCACCGCGTTTAAACTGAGCCATAATTTTTGCAGTTGTCACTTTCCTTTTCACCTTAACAAGTTCTGTCATTCTCTGACCTCCCGACATGGTGTTTTTATTTTTTTTTGCTTTTAGAAGTGCGTTGAATGCATGTCTCTTTTTTACTGCACACAGCAAGTCCTCACTCGATTTGCCAGCAGATAGCAGTTATGAGCAGTAAATGATGCCTTAAGCTGTTTAGCACCCTGCTCTTGTTCTGGCCAGACTTCTTTATTCTGCTTTCTTGTTCACAGTGTGTCATAAATATTGCTGCCCAGGAGACTAAGAACAAATAGATGCATGAAGCATCCTGGCTTACCAGAGTGGGAAAGAAAGGTAGCAAGATAGACAATGACACTCTGTTCCTGTTTGAAAAGCCGCCTTCAACCCTGCAAAGCTGTCTGGGTTGGTCACGTTTACGTTTACATTTATTCATTTAGTAGACATCTTTTCTTAAAGGCAGCATACAACTCAGTGTAAATAAAAATGCATTTCCTCAACACACACAGGGACACACACATGTGATTCTCAAAGTACAGCCATTAGTCCAACACCTCAATTTCTTCTGCACATTACAGAGTAGCTACGGTCACTGGCCACTTTTTGTTAGGTCCACCTTACTAATACCAGGAGGGACCCTGTTTTGTGAGTATGAATTCAGCAAAAAGGTAGTGGACACATTTGACAAGGTCCTTGGTCCAGGGCAGCTTAATAACTTCACAGCTTTGTTGTGGAAAATTCATTCTAATCACATTGAATTGTACCTCATCACAAACATGTTGTACCGGCTTGAGAGGTGGGGACTGTGCAGCTCTTTAGTGAAGACACTCTCATATTTGTGGAGCCATCGTGAGATGATACCCCTTGAACATACCAGTCTGAGAAGGACTACGCTGGCGAGTAAGGGATCGGCTGATTAGCAGCAGTGTTTTGACACTCAGTGGTCTTCGGACCAAGCTCAGTTCATGGAAATAAGCCTAAAGTATAACAAGATTACAGTCCTTACACCATTACACTACTACCATCCATCTGTCTGTGCCAGCCATCTGTACCTAATAAAGTGGCCAGTGAGGGAACATACAGCATTGCTGAGCACCCACCGACCCGCTCTGTGCCACCATTCAATTCAAAAGCCAACTCTTGGTTCAAATAATGTCATTAATTAAGGGACCCGCTGTACAAAGGTATGGCGGCACCTGCTGCAGAACCCCTGAGCGCCTCTGGTGTCCGGATGTATGAATGGCTGCATTGAAAAATGACACAATTATATAATTATTATACATTCCACACACTGCGAGTCACCTTTGACAAATGTGTCAGCTAAAAATAGGCTAAAATAATGTATTCAGATTGTGTGTTAGAATGGTTAATCATAATCGCGTTCTGAAATATTGAACTTGAACTTGAATTTATAGTTATAGTGTAGATGTAAACACTTTACAAGTATTTTCTAGTAGGAGGGCAACTGTGTCACATTTTATCGATCAGTCTCGGTGATTCTCATGCCGCAGTTCTAATGAAAATAATCCAAGGACCCATCGCGTCTGCCAGGTTCATTACTCAGTGCGGGTTTACAGTCATACTTTGATTCAGATTTAATTTTTGACTTCTAATTTAACTTATCAGTTTAATCCCTGGCATCCGCGATGGAAGGGGAGGCAATTGAACAACTGAAAAAAGGAGCCTAAATAATTTTGACAGCGCAGGCTGCGTTTCATTTTTTAAGAACAACTGGCAAACAGTGATTTAACATGCAGCAGACTTACAGTATTATCTTCCGGGCTGTTTTCGGACCATTTGTGCTTCCCTTGTATAAAGCTTTGGTCTCATTTGTATCGGTGTCAAAGACATATGCGGATAAGCCTGTCTTTATGTGTTCCTCGCAGCTTGTGAAGCACAGCAGCTCCGCTATCGTTTATCAGGCACCTGTTAAGTTTTACATGAACTGTATGCAATGTGATGATTGCCACCAACATCTGGATTTGCCACGAGGACGCGAGCGGGGCATGCGAAGTGCTGGAGGTGGATGGCGCACAGTGTCTTCCATGTGTTTTACAGCTGTCTTCTGACAGTTACAGTTGAGGAGATGTCAAGATTCAGACTGTTTCATATTTTGTTCTCTACAGTCCAAAGGGAGAAATGCTGCTACAGGTATTCGGGTTTGTGCAACACCTCGTAGCTACTTTTACCTTTTAGAGGGATACCACACAAACGTGGTCAAATGCTCTGTTCCACAACTGTGGCCATATAGGTTCATGTTCATTGTGTGGTTTGTCCTTTTCTTAGTCTTCAGCGTGCCCCAGTTCCTTGTATCTTTTGCTTCTTTTATCCCTTTTATGAAAGCCTCTCAGCCACAAAACAAACAGCATGTATAGCTAAGTTGTAATGTGGTAATAAGGCTGAGCAAAAGAATCCTATGATGCACGGTGTAATGAAATGTTATCGACTTTCACCGGAACCTCTACGCAGAGTATTTGTCGAGAGTCTTGGGCAGTAGTTTGGGGGAAAAACAGATAAAGAACAGCAGTAGCTCATATGTGTTCTTGAGGGTCGAAGGCAAGCAGGTTTTCCAAAAGCAAAGTTTAGTTAATAGCTGCTTTACATTTGGCCACCGTGGTCAGAAATCTTCTGTGTATTGTGTATTGCTTGCCATGGCGACCAGACCAGACCAAATAGGCCCATCCTGGTCCTCCTGTGGAATTCCTTGCTTACTTAGTTAGTATAAATAATTCACAACTAATTCATCAGAAAGGGGTGGACTACACCATGAAATGTGACTTCTTCTCTGTAGCAGTGGTGATGCCTGAAAGTCTTGTTTTAACGCTCATCAGATTTCACTGCATTCCTACTTGTACTCTAGTCAGCAGCCACAGCAAGGAATAGCAAATGTGCCTTTGTGCTGCAACTGGGTCCAGGCACTCGATTTAATTATGAAGGGGATGAGATATTGTTGAAATGAGGATGGAGGGCTGGGGGGAGGGAAAGTGCTAAGGGGCAGTAATATCATTTAGCAATTCATCAAATGGCCTCATTGTATATCTTGTCATGGACGGCTTAAATGTCACGCAGGTTAGGACTGTCAAGTCATTGACTTTGAATTCATTTTGGCACACACTCCTTGCACAATTCCATTACTTTTCAGTAAAATTATTATGTGTGAAACACTTCCTGCAAGTAACTGGGGATGCGTCATCTTTCCGTGCTATTATTGCAAATTATTAGAAGCACCGTAAGCAATATTTTGTATTTGTGTGCTTGCTTGGATCGGGACTGTTGCATTATTTGCATTTTAATTGCTGTATCTTTGTGTAACAAAAGGTTTTCAAAAAATTGGAAAATGTAATAATTATGGTTATAATACCATTATTAGCTCATTGTTCAAATGGGTGTCACTTTATAGTTTAATTACAATAAACTACACAAAAAACAAATATGCAGATACACTGTATGGCCAAAAGTATGTGGACCCCCCTTCTAATGAGCCGAGCTGTAACAGCTGCACCCATGCAGCATACAAACACGTTCTGGACAATTGTGTGCTTCCAGCTTCGTGGCCACAGTTTGCGGAAGAAGAAGCTCCTTTCCTGCTCCAGCATGACTGTGCCCCCCCATGCACAAAGCGAGCTCCATAAACACACGGTTTGCCCAGGTTGGTGTGGAAGAACTTGAGTGGCTGCGCAGAGCCCTGACCTCAACCCCACTGAACACCTTTGGGATGAACTGGAATGCCAACCAAAAAACCAGGCTTTCTTGCCCAACCTCACTGATGCTCTTGTGGATGAATAGGCACAAATGCCCACAATCCCCTTTCCAAAATCTGGTGGAAAGCCTTCCCAGAAAATGGAAGTTGTTATAACTGCAAAAGGGGAACAAATCCATATGAATGCCCATGGGTTTGGAATGGGACATTCAATAAGCACATATGGGGGTCATGGTTTGTTCACATTTTTCTGGCCAGGTAGTGTATGTGCTAATCGTGAGTACAGTCAAGATTGTATTCATCATATAAACATACCTGTCACTTATTTTTAATCGGTAATTCAAACAGTAAAGTATGCTTCCATACTGTACATGTTCAGCAACAAATACTTTTTTGCTTTTAAGGTTGACAGAAGGGGCAACATTAAAACTTTGAAATGAAAGCTCAAGAGTATTTTTTTAACTGGGATAGTGTATGAAGTTGGCATGGTGGTGCAGCAGGTAGCCTTGGTTCTTCACAGGTCCTGTACTGTGGATTCAGTTCTGTCTGTGTGGACTTTGCGTCTCGTTCCTGTGTTTGCATGCCTTTCCTCAGGGTGCTCTCATTTTCTCCCACAGTTCAAAGACAGGTGAACTGGTCACTAAGTTGCATTTTGTGTATGAATGAATGAAGTAGTAAATGAATGAAAGTGTGTGTATGTGTGTGTGGACAAAATGACTCTCTGAGTTACTCTCGAAACCAGTATCTCACACACACACACACACACACACACACACACACACACACACACACACACACACACACACAAACACACACACACACACACACACGCATACCCTTCATAACTGCCAGCCTCAATGTAAGTGATGCTCTGTATGGGATAACTTTAATTAGAGGAATTACTGTTGCCATGCAGGCAAATGGAAAACATCACAAACATGTCGACATACTGATGCCAGCCATAGTAGGGATGCTTTCAGCTTTATGTGGAAATCGGAAGGACAGGTGTTAGAAATGTGCACCATCAAGAAAGCAAATCCACGATACTTTTCAGTTTCATTAAACACTCGGGGCTGACAGGGCGCTTGTGCCTCAGACCATGCATTTCTTGCGACTCAGTTGTGTGATGGAGCGGATTGAACTGAGGAGTCCAAATGGTCTCAGCAACTGATATACTGTAGTGGTATCTCAACTGTGAAACCTAGATTTTACATTACATAAACAAAAATGTAGTGTTCCTGAACCGCACATACGGTGCTACCCTCATGAACATAAATGTTCATTTCTCTGATAAATTAGAATATTAATAACAAATAACAAAATCGTACCTTCTGCGCACACTAACCTGAACTGCAGTAGCTGTGTGGTTCAAAACTCTGACATTTGCCGGAGAGGTGTTATTAATCTTGTGGTACTGAAGTAAGAGTAAGTGTGTTTCTAACTTTTTTAATATCCCATACACAGATTAATGAGGTCCATTTCTGTTTCATTTCTGAAATGTAAATAATTAATTTAATCATTTAAAACCCTGGCCCTTCATTTTTTTGTTTGTTATAAATTACATACAAACTGCTTTTTAAATCTTTTAAAATAAAATAACATAGTCTGTTGGAGTAATTTTATAAATTAGGTATTGTTTTACTGAGAAGAAGGAGTGCAAGGCATTTGTCAATTGCAGATGTCAAAATAAATCAATAAAACACTTTTTTTGTTAACTTTATTTCAGGAAGAAGTGCATTACTATTATTTTTGTTGGTATTGTTACTGTGTTTTATTGTTCCTTTTTCTCAATACCTATTCGGTAGAATCCAATGTTATCTGCATGACAATATCAGTATATTAATATATATTTTCTCAGTGCTCATTTTTTTAATGTTTTGCAGCAGAATGGCGGTACAGACGAGGAAGCAAATGACAGTAAGTACCAATCGTATTTTTTATATTTCTCATCAGACACCCTTTCTTCCATAAAATACACCGACTGTGCTTAAGTATAAGCAGGTGCATCATGTGTAGTTTGTTAATCTTAAGTTCATAAATAAAGATAAATTAGATGAGGTCATACAAGTTTTCTCCTTAATGGCATTTAATGTTCTATCTGAACTGCAAGCCTTGCACTGTTCTATTGCTCAGACATCTCCAAAAACTGTATCTGCGGTTGAATATGTAGGTACGTTACAAGTGTCCGCCACTTCAAGCGCATCCAGACAAAACGTCTACTCGGTGTGTGAATCATTCTTGCATTTTTGAGCTTTGATAGTTGTGCCCAGTTAAATAGGAGAATTATTGTCTCTTTTCACAAAATATGTGTATACAGAAATAGAGAAGAGCAAAAAGAATGGAAAGTTTTCAAAATGTGGTAGAAGAGCTCATAATAATTTCAACAGTCTCCACCTTTTGATGTTTGTTCAGGACGAGTTGTGATGTTCAGAAAATGAACTGGGTCTGGTATCAATTTAATGATTGATTATAGATGTATTACAACCTCAATGAAGCCCATGCAACCACAGTGTATGGGCAGCGCTGCGTTATCATTGGAGTGACACTTTTGTGTTGTACTCTTGTGCTGTAGTTGTGCTTTTAGCTGTCAAGCGTTTGCTAATGTAAATTCGGTTTGTAGTCACAGAAAACCAAGGCCTTTAGATTTCAGATCAAATTGTTGATGTGGTTTGTTTCATAAAATCTCAATGTGAGGCAAGTTTCTGTGGTGAGGAGGTTGAACTGGAAGAAAATAATGGGTTTGTGGGCCAAATTAATTGTTTTTTGTTTTGTTTTGCTGACAATGACAACAGCATATTCTGCAATGTTTGTAACCATGGTGATTGAATTTTCTTACTTATTATTCCAATTATTAAACATTTTGGCACATTGGGAAGTGCCAGATTTTGGGGGCGACCGGGTGTGACGTGGTCCAGACACACACATAAGATATGCGATACATAAACAGTGAAATAAACACAAGAAGAACTTTTCTTCCGCGAATCTGTACTTCACCTGCTACGAGAACAAGATGCCATGGATTTCTTGGAAATTGTTGCTCTTGGGATTAATTATTGCTTTTCGCATACCAAACACTGTGGCTGTTGGTAAACAAAGGGGTTTCTATCTTTGTCACGCCTTAAAAAGAAGAAAATCACCGCCTTATACCTGCACTGCCAGTAACGTCGGCTTCACTAACCGGTTTCTCTGCATCCTTCGCCGAGAGCTCTTTATTGTGTCTGTACACCTCACTTACCTACGGCAGCATTAATCAAAGTGGCCCAGTTTTGTGGGAGAGATAAGTTACCTGCAAAACTGCACCAATGTGAACACGGTACACTGGTTGTCCCTGTGCTTTGGGGGAAAACTAAATAAATTGCAGCCTTTTTTTCCTGACACAAACTTTCAGCAAGACTGTCGCAGAATGTGGTTTAAAAGGGCATTTTGTTTTTGTTTTTCTTGACGCTATGTGTGCTATCTGTTTCTTTCACTGAATCAGCGATTCACATATTTTCAGCTTGTCTTTTAAAAAATGATTTATTTTGGTAAATATGTAAACATGCCCGGAGGCTTAAACAGGCTTTGTGACCCCTGCAAATGAAACAATGGTACGAGGCAGAGTCCAGTAGTTCATCTGACTGGGAATCAGGTGGCAAAACTGACAGGTGCGCTTTTTAACCAGCCATAAAGGACAGGGATAGGCCAAAAATGAGAAGAAACTTTGTGAGTGCAGAGGAGACATAAAATGTCTACTGAGGAAATATTAAGGGAGAGAAAGGGCATTTGGTTTCTAGGGGTTCTACATGAACCTCGGGGTATGGATGCCATTATATTTGTGAGCAGAAAAGTATTAATATTAATTAAAGTGCAGCAAGAATGTCTCTCAGGGTGACACTTTAGAGATAGTAATGTTTTACTAAACTATTGTTTTCCTTTGAAAATTGCACATCTGCCTCATGAGAGCCATGATCTCTGTTCAATTCCCCAGATCTCCTATAAAATGAAACCATAATAGACACCGAGCAGAAAATAAGATCTGTGAGAGGAAAGGAGTGCATATGTTGTATTTTTAATCTAAGTAAAGTGGAAATACTTTTCAACAAACAAAAATTATTTCAAAATTTAAGGGAAAATATCTTCTTCTTCTTTCGGCCGCTCCCGTTAGGGGTCGCCACAGCGGATCAAATGTTTCCGCTTCTTCCTGTCCTCTGCATCTTTCTCCGTCACACCCACCACCTGCATGTCCTCCTTCACCACATTCATAAATCTCCTCTTAGGCCTTCCTCTCTTCCTCTTGCCTGGCAGCTCCATCCCTAGCATCCTTCTCCCGATATATCCAGCATCTCTCCTCTGCACATGTCCAAACCAACGCAATGTCGCCTCTCTGACTTTGTCTCCAAACCGTCCAACCTGTGCTGCCCCTCTAATATACTCATTCCTAATCCTGTCTATCCTCGTCACACCCAATGCAAATCTTAACATTTTTAGCTCTGCCTCCTGTCTTTTGGTCAGTGCCACCGTCTCCAACCCATATAGCATACAGTAGCTGGTCTCACTACCATCTTGTAGACCTGCCCTTTCACTCTTGCTGGTACCCTTCTGTCACAAATCACTCCTGACACTCTTCTCCACCCACTCCACCCTGCCTGCACTCTTTTCTTCACCTCTCTTCCACACTCCCCGTTACTCTGGACTGTTGATCCTAAGTATTTAAATTCACCCACCTTCGCCAACTCTATTCCCTGCATCCTCACCATTCCTCTGTCCTCCCTCTCATTTATGCACACGTATTCTGTCTTAGACTTAAGGGAAAATATAATTCAGGTAAATACGAGTCATTGTTAATGATGTTTATGAGCATGCATGATTGATTTAACCTTTTAAATAGCTTTTAAACAGTTTTACTAGCATATTATATTATTATATATATTAAATTTGAAAATACTAGGGCTGGGACATTGTTGCATCTTTCAAGTTTAAAATGTTTAAATATGCTACACGGTTGTTATCAGCATGAGGATGAAAATATGGTTCACACCTTGAGGTTTATAGGGTAGTGGGCGGAAGCTCAAACGGTGTTGCGTTTAAGGCAGCCTAGAAAGTTTTAATGTGATTGCAGAATTCAAACAAGCATTTGACATTTTTGAAGCTCTTGAAACACAACTTTTTGATTGTCCTTCTCAAAAGAACATTCTTCAGTGAAAAAGCAGACTCATGCAGGCTATGAAGTGCTTATGATTTGCTTTCCTGACATGTTTGTTTAATCACTGATTAAAAAAAAAAAAAAGATTAAAAAAGAGTGTTGAAAAAGCAAAACAGAATGTATTTCAAAACATTGGAGGTAATTTTTGAATGCAAGCAAAAAGGAGCCTGCTGGATGATAAGAGGAACATTACCACATTTTAAAATGATATCCTGCATGTGCTTGGAGATTTTGAAAGTTCGACGCCTTATATTCCGCAGGCATTTTAGGGCATAAAATTCTGTATAACCAACAGACCCAAGCTCTTTATAAATGTGCAGAAACATCTCCTAGGGTTTAAATTTAAAAATGCTACAGTGGTTATCTATGCAAAATATTAATGGATCGTTTCAAAAGGTGAAAGATATTGCAACTTTAATTTGGGCAAACTGGAATCGCTGGGTGCTACGCTATGATACCTCAGCCCAGCTGGGAGGGCAGTCTATCGCAGGTTCACCACAAACATGCTGCTTGTTGGGCCACTATGCTGCCACCAAACAGAATAGTCATGTGGTTTTTCCTGAAAATTTCTTCCTAACCCTTGAGCTGTATTCCTCCATGAGTTGATGTCAGTTAGACAACAGATGCAACAGGGCTTACGATGAAGCCAAAGGTTTATGTCATGGTCAGTGTGGCTTGATGAGATATACCTTCTTTCGATTCACTTTATTTTGCTGAAATGAAGGTATTAAAGTTGGCCCTGGCAACACTGAGGCTGCATGAGTTGGAAAAAATTGGGTTACCCCATTCAGTCTATGGGGCATGCTCTTTTTCTGGTCTGAGCTGGAGAATAAGCCTGCAATGGAATGTCATCTGTTGATCTTCTTGGCAGCACTTTGTCACTCAGTAAAGGACAAAGTGTATTTCCATATCTCTGGGGTAGAAGAAATATTAATCAGATGTTGTCATGTCTGGTTATAATACCCTGTAAACACATTCTCCTCAGAACAGATGCAAGTGCCCCCGGCACTGGAAGCACGATCTGCTTTGAAGTGGATTGTACAAACACACACTTTTTCCTGTCATTTTTTCTGAGTGGGTGCATTTCAGGTAAGCTATTTTCAGAAAATTCGGTAGCATAGGGTATCTTTCAGGTGACTGTTACCTTAACGTTTATGTATACCATGCTGTTCATTGTGGTTGAACAACATTGTTTTTCTATGGTGAGAAAAGCCAGGTGTCTTGATCAAACTTTGGAGTTTGCTGGGTATGCCTACTGTTTCGGGTGCTTTTTAGCAGTGCTCTTTGTTTGCTGATTATGTAAGTACAGCCATGGCAAGATACAGTTTTGGTCAACATTACTGGCATCTCTTGAAAAAAAATGGGCTATGAAACAGCTTTAGTCCATATGCACTAATTTGCTTGATGCAGAGCAGCGCAGGATAAAACAATAACAGTTAAAAAAAAAAAGAAAAAAAAAGGATGTGTTGAAATAGAATAAAAACTGAAAAGTTGCCATGACTCTAACACTGGCACCCTTTTGAAAAGTTCAAATCTTTTTGACTAGATGAGCTAAATTCTAAATGAGCCTCACCTGTGACAAACTGCAGCTGCTCACATGACCAGTATTATCTTACAATTTACCAATAAATGATGGTTTTAACATTTAAAAAGGGTAATTTTAATTCCCTGCTCCTTTTGACAATGGTAACGACAAGAGAGCTCTCTGAGACCACCGGAAAAACCATTGTCATCAAACATAAAAGTTCAAAAGGATATAAGACCATCTATCTCCAGAGACCTCGAAATCCCTGCTTTCTCAGCTCATAATGTTATTAAGAAGTTGCCTCCTCATGGAGTTGTCGAGAACCTCCCAGGATGTGGTAGGAAGAGGAAAACTACCAGCAGAAACAGACATCTTATGTATACAGACATCTTATATCCTATGTTTAAAATGCAAGGGTCACCATAATGTTTACCAGAACTGAAATGAAAAGCATTACAAAAACAGGCTTAAAGTAACTCTCACTTGTTTTTATTCAGAATACTTGAAATTTAAAGAATATAAATAAATTTTTCCTAAAAATTTCTTGTATGCATAAAGGGCACCATAAATTGTTTGAGCTGCTGATAGATTGTCTTAAAATTGTGTGCTTTTGAGTGTCAGGTGAAAATGAGTTAAATGCACTAAGAATCAACTTATGGAGCTTTTAATGTTGTATTCGTATTTTCTACATGCATTTTTTTCCTGACAAGCAATTACTGGTATCCTCATTTTGGCAGCCTGGACAAAATGGCTTGCCAACACTCCAGCTTTGAAGGTATACATTCAGAATTCAGCATGCAATTCGGGAATCTCTGAGGCTCTGTAAACCTGCGGTCTGTTTTTGTATTTATGACAAACAGCAACACAAACGCACTAAAAGACTTTAGACAAACCTCAGAACCCTCAAAATTCCATGGAGTTACAGTTTGCGATTATCTTCATAATGGCTGTTTTAACTCCCGAAACAGTCAGTTGTTATGACCTGTATGATTTATGAGTGAAAGTATACAAATGGTAGTCTAACAAATAGCTACCACAAGCATGCACTGTTAGAAAGTGAAGAAATCATTACAACATTTATATCACTGTCAGGTTCCAAGTCTTAGTGATCATAGAAAATGTTTCAACATTTGAAAAACATTGAAGTCATTTTGCAGAAAAGTCAAAAAAGAGTCAAAAGAGTTTATTTGTCAAGCACATGGTTGTGTACCATGTGTTGAAATGTGCACCGATCTGAACCAGGATGACTGTGCGAACAATCTATAATGGAAAATGAAGCAAACACATATCCAAACACTAAGAAGAATAGAGACAGAAACAAGCAGTAAATAGATAAATAAGTAAGTAAATAAGTAAATAAATAAATAAATAAATAAATAAATAGGCAAAATGGTACGGAACAGTTAAGGTGCCCTGGAAGGGCAGTGACAGTGGGTGGGGGGGGGGGGGTGGGAGCGGAGTGGTCAGAGATTACGTGAGGGTAGTCATGTCATGTCCGGGTTCAGAAGTCTTATGGCCTGTGGGTAGAAGCTCCTCCTTAGCCTCTCCGTTCTGGCCATAATGCTTCTGTAGCGTTTGCCTGATTTCATCAAGATGAATAGATGGTTGCTGGGATGAGACAGGTCACCGACGATCCTACTCGCTCTGGTCCTGCATCTCCTGGTATAGATGTCATGTAGGGACGGTAGATCAGATCTGGTGCAGCGTTTCGCTGCCCGGATCACTCTCTGCAGTGCCTTGATGTCCCGAGCACAGCTGTTCCCAAACCAGGAGATGATGTTCTGAGTCAGAACAGTTTGTACAGTACCAGAGTAAAAGGTCTTAAGGATAGCTGGAGAGACCTGTAGCTTCCTCAGCTGCCGGAGGTGGTAGAGCCGCTGCTTTGCTCTACTGGCTTGAGCTCGGATGTGTACAGTCCATGTCAAGTCCTCAGTGACATGAACGCCCAGGTATTTGTAACTGCCAGTCTGGAAACTTCTGATGTTCTGTTGTCATGTTGTGGCAACAAATATTAGTGTTCTGCTTAGTCTGCATCACATGCAATATGTGTTGATGTTCAGACCATCAATGGGGTACAACTGAGTACATCATTTCGTGTACCCACGAAATGAGGTAAGGTTAGTGAGGAAAGTATATTAAATGTTGCCAAATAAATTTGACAAATGGAAATAAACCAGTTAGTTTAAAGAGTCACATCTACAGGTCAGTGAGCTATGTAACTGAATTGTCGTAACTATTCCGTGAAACCCAGTTTAAGAACAGCCATACTGTATATTGAACTCTTAAATGACCTTGGTTTTGTAATTTACAATACAGATTTGTCTGTCATTTAGTACCTTTGGAATCTGTACCCAGTTGCATGGATCTATGTCCATTGTTTATTCCTTATTACAGCATATAGCGTAATAGCAATATGAAATTTTAAAATATAGCTGATTATGTTTTTCCCATTAATTAATACTGTATTAAGAGTAATAAATTGCATGATTACAAGCGATTATGTCCATACAGGCATGTATTTATTTGCAAGGAGAAGTGCATTCCATTGTAAATATGTCAAAAGACAGCAACAGATGTATGGATAGATAGAAGCTGTTAACTTTAATATAAAGCAAAATCCCCATAAAAATAACATTTGACAAACTCTTGGATCGATAATGCTTTGAGTACTGAATTTTGCAGGTGAACTGACATTTCTTTAATAAAATTACCTGTTTGCATTTTTGTGCGAAAGCAGTTTGGAGTAGATCCCAAAATTTAGCTGCCAGATAGTGAGACACTGCTCATTGAAGGGGATCAACCTGATGTCGCCTGCAGTTTTCATGGATTTGAAAATAACTCTGGATAGCATTGCCAGTATGCATATTTTTTTATAAAATAAATCAATGTCAATATACAGTAAAAAAGTGTAAGCATCATTAACTAAGCATCATATGTGAAGTTACTATATTCCTTCAATCCCGAATGTCAGTAGCAGGTTCCAGTGCAGTGCTCCACCTGTTACTTTCGCAGGAAATAGTTTAAAGGACCTTTTATTAAAATATATGTGAGTGGCTTGCTGAATGTACTTTATTAGTAGCTTAATGGTGTTGACTTTTGCTGTAAATAATACTGTTGCTGGCAGCCATCCCTGTATCACATTTCAGTAGAAATAGGTGTAGTAAAAAGGTTTAATAGTGACCAAAGCCAGTTTTAGGTGATCCATATAAATATTGTTATTGCTCCCCCATCATGTTTTCAAACACACATGAACAATATGGGAATTTCACAGTGGAAAGAAAACAGTTACAATTCAGTTTAATAAAACCGGTCTAAATTATTTTCACCTCCGACTCCTGCGATACCGCAAATAATTATAGGGGCTTTGTTATGCACATAAATTGTGCAAGGGTTGTGCAAGTCCACGTTTTATTTTCTAGCGCTAAATTTGTCAGTGATTTAGTAAGATGTTAACAGCACGCTCACTCATGACACAGTGCCTCTATTTTTTTTACTTTTACCGCCTCCTCGGATCTATGTAGTGCCCAGCTGATTTAGTCCCGAAACAAATCGTAATGCAAATATTTCAGTAGGAGCTTTGGTTTCCATTTTTTAGCTAAAAATAAGAACTTTGGGGAATAAGTTGGAAGTGTTAACAGTGATTCAGGAGTTAGCAGTGGACACTATAACTAAACACTTTAAACAATAGTGTGACAACAAACATCAGCCATCTCTGTGTACTACAATATCATTGGCAAGTTGGTTCATAAGACATTCACAGGGTGTGATTTATGAGGCAGAAGGATATTTCTCTTTGAAGAAAGTGTTTCCATTGAACATGCGTGGAATACAAATAATGGCCTCTCCTTCACTTAAAACATCCTTACAGCTGTTGTATTTTTTAGTCCAAAAAAAATAAATGAACCAAAATAACAGGCAGTTTTCAAATGAGAAAATATCTAAGCGCGTGTTATAATGATTAAAGTACAAAGGAATAATGATCTGAAGCATGGCGAAATATTTGTTTTCCCAAGTCAATGTTTTTTGCACACATGCGGAGTACTCAAATGATCCGTTCTTGTGAAGTGCACCTTTGAGTGCCAAGAAGAGTCCGTACATTTCCCGGTTTTGTTATACGCATCAGTTTAGGAACAAACCCCATGCTGTGACGTGACTTTACTGCTTGTCCCTCTGCAACGTTGCTACGAATGAAAATTTTCTGGGAGTCAGATGTTTTCTATGGAACAAAACTGAATAGTTGGGCATTTTATTGCAGCTTGTTGATTCTTTTCGATGAATGCTGAAGCCATTTGCTTATATAATGTGCAGCAGTTTTACTGACTATTGTTTTGCTACCCTGCTGGAGGTCACCATTGCATTCAGTATTATCTGTGCAGTTTTTTCTTAATTACTGTTTCAGGAAAATGCATTCATATTTCATAACCTTGTGCATGTCTTCATGCTTTACTCTCTGGAAGTAGTGTGGTGAAGTATAAACCTACAACTTTCATCCCAGATATGGGTCTTTTGTCTCCAAGATAGTGGTGCATGCCCAAAAGTTGATGTTTCCATTAACATCTACCTCCAAGTGAATAGTTTGCGTGAGGACATTAAAGCACACAATATGGACAAAGAGGACATTTGTGCCACATCAGTCTGGCTGCTGTGCAGCTTCTGCCTGCACGATTCCGCTCCTATGTTTCTGTGCAAGATGAAAGGTCGGTCCTTTTTCCTTTCATGAAGGAGTAAGTATAGTAACATGAGCTGGTGTTGCTTGAAGGCTTCTGTGGATGCATTGTTAATTTCTGACAGACTGCTTTCACCATACATGAACAATGTACAATGCAACTTAGATACTTCATATCATCTTCTATTTTTTTATTTTATTTTATTTAAATTTGCAGCACAAACAGGTGTCGCTGTCTGGGCTGCAGTCAAAATAAATAGCTGTAGGGTTTCCGTTGTCGTTTCAAACAAGGGACTGTGGTAATAAATGTCTGTCAATAGAGTAAGAGGTGTGAGTGGAGTGTGCAGTTCAACACAAAGTCATGCTAGAGGACAAACATCTAATGCTTTCCGGGAACTGTGTCCCGAGGAGTGACATTAAAAACTGACTTACCAGTTTTCGGGATCACAACATCAGGAAGTTCTTGCACTGGATTTAAAACCGGTGACAGCAGATTTTCCCCTCTGTGAAGCTCTGTGACAGGCAGACCTGTCTGCTCTGCGGTTGTCCAGGCTGAATGAAGCTTGTGCCGCTGTGACCAATGTCAGCAGGAAATTTAAGCCCTAGAAGCCTTATTTTTCCATGATGGGTTTTACCCAATCAAGCTCTCTGTGTTCCTGAGGTTCTGTGTTTTTTGCAAATGTTTTCAAGTAAAGTGTGCGTGCACAGTTATGAAACAGGCAATGCATTTATAGGCGTGACGATAGATGTTTAAGAAACACCTGCTTTTCTGTAGGCGACAGAGGCAGTTCAGCAGGTTCCCTGTGTGGTCGATTGTCTGTGAAACCACCACCTGCTCTGAGCTTTGGCTCTAAATGCTGCCAGCTCTGCACATTGCATTAGTTTATGGCTCCGGCTTACGTTTGCATGATGGCACATTCTGTGAAATTTGCCTTCCACATCTCCTCCGCAAGCAGTGTCTTATTTAGAAAAATTCCAGGCTGCATCTCTAAACCAAGGAAACTCTATGTCTGTGTGCCTTTTAAGAGATGTGGTGAGCAGAATTCCAATATTAGGAATAAGAAGTGTTACGCTAATGCGCTCATTCAGGAGGAATTCAATTATACTACATGCTCAGCAGAAGATATGGCGGTAATTTTAGATGCAGTTAATGCGCTCTTGTCATAGCCACACTTGGTTTCTCAAGAAAGGACATTTGGGCTCATATAAAGAATCTGCATGAATAGAAATGGCTGTGGTCTTATGTACACATGCATTCGCACATACAGCACATACATACAAAAGGTGAAAAGATGCATGACAGGACAGCGGCAAGAAAATCCGAACCCTTAAACCTAAGTAGTTAATATTCTTAAGAGTCACAGAAAATCTGCCCCAAAAGGACTTGTGTGATGTATTTAAGAATGTTGTTTACCGCTAGCTGTGTCTCCAGCTGTACTAAGGTAGTTATAGGCCGAGAGCAAAGGCAGAATGCATATGGCCTCTCCAGATGTCACGCCTCACTGTGGGCTGTTTTGGGACTTTTGCTGCTTGCTTGATCAAATTGGTGTTCGGTGGCCTCTTTCAAGATGAACCCCTGAGCCCTACTGGATATAAGTACAGCTCCTCATGAGTCTCTGGGCCTAATAAAAATGGGGGGAAATTTTACCCGAGAGATCACTTAATGGGTAAAGATCCTTTTTTTAAAGTGAGAGCTCAGAGAGATTTTTGCAAATTAAAAGAAGTGAAGGTTAACAGTTGTCACAATGACTACTTAGACATTACTAAAAAAAATACATGAAACAAATTAAAATAAAAGAAGGAAACACCAAAGGGGTTTGCAGCTTTTACCAGTGTACAGTGTTGTATTATTCATGGACTCTAGGATATAGCAGCTTACCTTTTGGACATCCTATACTGCATTATGTCCTGTACTCGCCTGGTCCCCCATCCACTGTGTGCAGTTTCTTATGCCCTTCCCAGATAAGCAGTAACTTCAGGTGAATGAATGTACGTACTGAACTTTGTAGTAAAGTAAATATTGGAAATTTTCCTTATTTATTCTAGGCTACATTTACTGCTTAATAAGTGAAGGGATTCCAACACAATGGTCTCTTCAGCTGTAACTACTATTTTCTTGTCTCCGGTCCAGTTCATATCATAAATGTATGCAATCTAAATGTCTGTATTGTGCTTGGACAGCCAAACATTGGTACCAGCCTCTTCTATATAATACGTTTATTTTCCTTTCTACTGATTTAATTCCGTACTACTTTAGGTATACTATATTGCTGCCAGGTGGGGATTGTGGAAGTCATCTTTATGGTCCCATAGGAGAAATACACCCTTGCAATTTTAAAATAGCTTTTAAGCATTTAAAAATACAAACTGCAATGTTATTGTAACATTATCTAATAATAGTAGAATGAGGATATAATTACCTGTTTAATAGGTACACCTGTCTAGTAATGTGTTGGGCCTCCCTTCAGAACATCATCTGTTTGTTTGGATATGGATTCTACAAGATGTTTGATTGCATTGTGCAGGAATCTTACAATGTTCATCTGAGAATTATTGCATTGCATATTTGTTGTAAATTGGACGACTGCTTCATAGGGTTGAAGCCTGGGGACTGCGGAAGCCACTGAAGAAATGAAACCTACCCGTCATGTTACTGGAATCATTCACTGACAATACGTACCTTGTGACATGGCACATTACTGCCCAGAAAGTGTCCGTCTGAGTGTAGAAAAAATTTGGTCGGCCACAAAGACATTCAGGCATTGTTCAGTAGGGACCCTAATATGTGCCAGGAACATACAGAGCAGAATGTGGCAAAGTCTTGACCAGAAAATGTACTTTACAACACGAAGGCTGAAAAAAGACCAAAGAGAGAAGTCTTTTTCCGGTTGCAATTCTTGTACCTTACCTTGCAAAGCACAATGTATCGGCCATCTCTTCTCTCTGTTGCATTTTTATAAGGTGATTAAATGGCAGACTCAGGGGAGTAAAAACCCTGGGTGCTACAGGAGCCCCCCACACCACTCACCAGTCCTGAACCAAGAAAGGATTTTTACTGGAAAAGGTCTGAGGATCTGGGCAGTGACTTTCTCTCAACACTTTAGATCAATCAATGCAGATCACACCCTAGGTCTGAGACAACCAGATTAAAGTGCAAAGAAACTGAAAGGCATGTATCTTCAAAAGCCAGCTGCAGATGAATATAAAGCCCAGTGGACCTGAAGGACATAATTTGTGTTGGAAGGCACAGTATCTTAAGGGTGCTCTCAAGTCTACTTCTCCCTCTGAAGAGAACGCTGGTGTGGTCAGTAATATTTATAGCGACCAGATATTTACAGCAGCCTTGATGCCCAGCATATGCCTACGTTGTGTGTGCTGTGATATAAATTGGGAAAATGACTCTGCATTTCCTATTATGCAACGTTCCATATAACTGGCAAAATGTGAAGATCTGAAACAAACTGATGTGTCCCCTGGCACATTTTAACATTCTCAGAAAGTTGCAAATGAACAGAAAGACTGGGACAAGGGCAGCAAAATCATACATTTCTCACAAGCCCATCATAACAAGGACCTGTATGTAACCCCCAGAAATATGCAGTACAGCCCTAACCTTAAAAACCAGCTGCCTAATATTGCGTAGGTCCCCCTCGTACTGCTAAAACAGCTCTGACCCATCGAGGCATGGACTCCACGAGACCTCTGAAGGTGTCCTGTTGTCTCTGGCACTAAGACATTAGCAGCAGATCCTTTAAGTCCTGTAAGTTGCGAGGTGTGGCCTCCATGGATCATACTTATTTTTCCAGCCCATTCCACAGATGCTCGACTGGACTGAGATCTGGGGAATTTGGAGGCCAAGACAACACTTTGAACTCTTTCTCAGGTTTCTCAAACCATTCCTGAAAATTTTTTTGCCCCCAAGCATGTGAGTTCTCAGACTTTACCTCCCGTGTGCCTGTGTTCAAACGCAGTTTGCTCAGTTTGCACCTTTGCAGTCAGTTATACTTCTGTAAATACCCCAGTAACAGTTCATTACAGTTGCAGCAGGCACATTTTATTCTTTTTTCTGTTTTGCACTTTCATTACTTTATTTTTAGACTTCATGCAGTCAAATTTATGTAATGTATGATACTAAAGAAAAAAGTAGCTGCATATAAACACACAAATTCATATTAAGTGTTCTTTATCATTTTGAAATGTACTGTATATTTTAGACAGTTAAGGATATTTGGGGGGAATTAATTGCGGTTTCTCAGATGAACCCATAATGAATCACAATTTTCCTTATAAGAAATAGTGGCGATGGCTTCCCATTGTCCGAGTTTGCAGTATTCAAGAGATTTCAGGGAATGAATTTCACTTGGTTACTGAGGTGTCGGTGTATGTATGATTAACAAAAGGTATGATTTAACTGAATGATTGGTTTTTACTAAGGATTTAGATCTTCATGAATAATTTGCATATAGCTACATCTTATTCACCATACAACCGCCATAAACATGCCTAAATTCTCCATTATCATTGTATTATATTCATAATAATAGCCGATTGCCTTTTTTATCGACAACTGAATTTATTCCTGCAGAACCAAATAACTTAAGGTGATGTGCAAGATATTTAGGAGCTGGATTCCTTAATATAAAAGCCACAGGGGTCCAGAAGGGTAATTGTTTGTAGATTAGCAAAGTCACTACATTTTGTTCAGAAACAAAAACGAAAAAAACGGTAAGCCTTTCATGTAATCCTGTAGCTTTTGTCATTGTTGTGTTATGGCTAATGCCTGTTTTGGCCCGTTTTTGGCCTGTAATGCCTGTTTTGGCCTATTTACTCTGTGCTAGGAAAATGAGGGGAAAACGTAATGATCTGCTGCTGAGTGTGGCTTATTGCAACTCTGGTAAGCATCCCAACTGTGTCATATGAAGGTTGTGCAATTAAAGTTCACCGTTCTGGTACAATCGCAGGCCCGGAAAATGGAGTGGAGGAGTCCATTGAAAGGTTACCCCATGGGAGCAGGCGGATGATGATAGCATCTGCTTTTATGACCAGTTGCATGGTCGACTGCAGCTCATTGTTCAGAACACAGCAGCCAATTTATCTCCATTCCCTTTTATGGAGAATGATATGAATCACAGACAAGACCGCTGGGACAAAAATGACATGGTAATTTGCTCGAAATGGGCAACGTGGCTTTCCGTTTTAAAAGTTTTTGCTGAACACTTTATGCTGGCTTCCAATATGAACAACGAATTGCCAGCTGGAATGGCATTACGCGATATTATAGTGACTGGGGATACACTGCTGGGTTACATCAAATTCAGAGTCATCGGCATGTAAAGCTCGCGCGACACGGATGGGGTTGAGATATAGATGAGATGGGCAACACCAGAAGGAGTGCTGTTTTTTCTGCAGAATCCGTAACAATTCGGAAACCTTTCAGAGGCATTCCAAATGTTTTGTTCAGCTAGCTAGATTATGAAAAATGCAACACTCGGCTGCAGAAGTCTTCGACATGCCCTGACTGTAGCACAATGGCAGTGCTGCGCTTTAATGCACTTTCACCGGGAAGCCGATGCATGAACGTAATCCTACCTTTCATCGAGATCACTCACCTTTGGAAAAAATGTGTGTAAATCAAGCACCTTCTCTTCTTTCGCTTTAATAGGACGCAGCACAGTGCAATAAATAATGCAAGTGGAGCGTTTACTATTGCTAAGAGTATTTCGATTGCTCATAAGGTGCAGGGAGTCACTTAATTGTGTGAGGTGTTGGGAAACAGCAGGGAGAAGGAAAAAATCACACTGGAATAAGAAGTTATTGGCTGGATCTGTCAGAGGAGTCATGACCTAAAAATATGTCTGTCTCTGTACCCTTTTGATAAATGTTTCACTGCTGCTGGGCAAGGAGTTCGAATAAAGTCAAGGTTATACCCCGACATTCATTTTTGATTCTTAAACTCCGTATTTCAGTTTAAAGGAATCAGAACGTAAGCCTATTATACACAAGCCTCAGCTTGTATAGCTGCACTATTATTTACCAAAAAAGCAGTAAATGTAAATATACGAAAGCTGAAAGAAAGCAACTGCCAAGTGGTGACAGCCTTACTAAATAGTAAGTAAATAGTAAGTACAGTGTTAATTAACAAAGAAACAGTATATTTATTTGTCTTTTCACAGAGGGATTTTTGATCAATAAAATAGCAGTATATTTATTTGTCACTCCACGCAGATAGACAAGTATTTGAGAGGTGTTGGTGAACGTAAAGACGCTTAATTTCAGTTCACAGTTAGGCGGATTAAAATGACTAAATCAAACTCAACCAAATAGCTACAGTATAAACTACCGGGTTAAATATTTGTTTTTATTTGATGTTTTCAGCACCCTGTGGATGCACTGAACAAACTGGAGTTGGCAATAAAGTTTTTCCTTTTTTTTGAGTCTGTTATTTTATGCTGTGGAAAATAAGGCACAAAACTTAGGAAATGATTTCTGCAGAGGATGAGCAAGTCCGTGAGCCCTTTTTAGATAGATTCATCTTAATGAGTTACTTAATGCATCCCTTACTCTTAAGTTGAAATGTACTGCACAGTTTCACAATTTTCTGCCCAAAACCTCATTACTTATCACATTTATTTAAAAGTGTTAATTTAAAATAGAAGATTTACACCTTTTTTAGTTGTAACTGTTTCATAACGTATACAAACATGCAGTTAATACAATTGACTGTTTTGTTTTAATCGAAAGCTTTGTGAGTACCTTTGCAGAAATTTATTGCCGATCCTATTTTGACACTTTTAGTCAACTCTTGCAGTTTCAACACCGAGGCACAAAGGATGTGATGGATGCGTACAAAAAAACGAGGTAAAAAGGCAGATTCGTACTCTCCAAAAATTGGTCCACTGCCTGTATGCATACGATTTCAAGAGTGCCCCCGAAAGTATTCTGACGTAATAGACTTCTCACCTTAAAAACACCTGTGGAACTGAGAATGTATCTTGGGTTCCATAAAGGCTAAGGGCTTCTGAGAGATCATGTTTCTGTCACACGATGTGATTGTCTTTCTCTGAGTCTGCTGTATTTTTTCTCCCAGCAGGCTATTTGAATAGAGCATTTGGCCTGGCAGCAGCCTCAAATGTCCAGGAAAAAAGTGTCTCTTGCCACATCTTTTCATTAAACATTGTAGCAAGCAATGCTGAAAGTGGATGTAGTGTGCAATTGAATCACTTCTGTTGAATGTCTTTTGCCACCCCCTTCCTCCTCCAGCCTGCTATGTTTTATGCCCAAGAAAGCCTTCCTTTGCTCTGTGTGGCCTTGTGGGTTCTGCCTCTGTGCTGTTCTTTTCGTACGTGCGGTCTCCGAGAGCAGCCCCCATCCCTCCCCGTGTCGCGTCATACGGGACCTTAAAACGACTCAGTCTGGCTGAATTTACTCCTTCGACTGTTAATGCAGATATGAGCATCTTGTGTCATTGATCTGATTTCAGCAAATCTAAGCACAGCATGGGGTACAAAAACATATTAAAGGGATTTATGGAAGAAACAAGCCATTTGACTGTGTCTGACAGCATTTTACAAAATGCAAATATCCAAGATGCCTGGAGACTAAGGAGCCCTATATTCCAAGAGAAACATTCTGTTTGAAAGCCTCTCCAAAAAGACGAAATGGAGACTCATGGAATGATGGTGACTAATTTGCTTTTATAGCGCACCGAAGTATATTTCTCTTCTGAAATGTTGGGTTTCACATTCAGATGATGTGAAACGCATTAGCTAAAATTAAGAACATTTGCAAATGAATTAATTGATGGGGGTTAAAATATTTGCGTTCATTATTATGGGAAAAATTCCACTTAGCTGTATGCATGTAATAGGAAGGTTTTATTTTTAAGCTAGAATGAAAACAATGAAAAAATGTTTTGTGCAAGCATTAGTATGTTGTTTAGTTATTGACGTTTCTGATCTTTTTGTACGTTTATTTTAAAAGTATTAAAATCCCATTAACAGTGAGAATAATGCTGCCAGCTCTTTCTCCTTTTTCTCAAACAAAATGGAATTGACTAATGATTTGTTTGTAGGATTTCGCAGTAACCATAACATTTTTGTCTTGCAAATGATAATTTAGATTTTGTGTCTCAGGTTGAAAGCATGGCTAAAACTTTGCATCATACAGACAATTAAAATTCCAGGCTAGTTTTCCCTTACGTTTCACAATTGTAAAGTTCCTGTTACAAGCCTCGACCGACCAAGTTGTAAACAAGATAATGCAGTGAGACTCCATAAAAATGCAAATCTGTCTCAACCTGTTTAATTCAGTTCTCAGCCAAAAAACACTCTAAAATCCCATCAGAGCTAAACCCATCAAAATGCCCATTTTTTGGAAAGGCGGTTAGGTCTTAAAAAGATGTTAAGCATCAGTGCTGAGAAGGGTGCCGCATGCTAACTTGTTCACGAGCAGGGGTCATCTCGGTGCCTCAAGAAACACAGATCGCTTCGGCATTGCGGCTCCCGTCGCCGCGTCGCTCATGCAGCGCTCACCTGTCATCTTGGACTGAGGGTAGGGAACAGGTCTTCTGCGGCCAGGTTGTTTCATCGAATTTGACGTCACCCTTGTGTCGGCTAGACGGCTGCACTTTCGCTCAGTTGCACTGACTCAAGTGAGGTTGGGGGGGTGAGCTGATTCACCATAGTAATGGAGCTAATGTTGAAACACGTGTGGGCAGCCTTAGTGGCGGGTGGGAGCGAAGCTGTTCTTATTCAAACTTTATGATGCTGGAGACTACTGTCTCCCTCTTGGCCTATGAATAATGCGTCAGTTGACGGTTGCACTTATTTTAACCCTGATTTCTGCTGAATTATTTAAGATTGATGGGGTCAGAACTGGCTTTTAGTGCTCCCCTGTTGCAGTCCCTGGGGCCCAGCATCACAAGCAGGCCCATAATATCACTGCTCCAAAAGAATGGACCCCAACCCATCTATTCTCCTCCAAAAACAACTTCCGGAGAAACAGTGTGCTGTTCCGCATGCAGGTGCCGAACATCTTAATGAATTATTACCGTTTCCACCATTTAAAGCAAAGTTCTGTTATTCATACGAAACACGTACAGAGGCAGCAGCCCTGTTTGAACCTTAGGCGGTGCTAGCGAATGTTCTGCTCTTAAATACTGTTTTAATGTAATTCAGTAATTGTGAAGGTCAAAAAGGGCTAAATTGCTAGTAGTTGTTTGGCTGGAGCAGCTCCCAGCCAGCGAAAATGAGAGAATCGATTGCCCTCCCGGATGCTGCGCGTTCATTCGAGTGACACAATGGCCGATGGCTTTGTGGGGTGCGGCCCCAGACACGCGGTGCACCGATGCACAGAGAAGCCATCATTGATCCTCCGATTAGGTGGTGCACACCTACAAAAAGCGAGCCATGTTTAATTTCTTTTGCTAATGAAAAAAGGAATTTAAAAGCTTTTAACCAACCTGTTGAGTTTTTTCCAAAATGCGCGCAGCTCAATTTTGTAGTCATGGGGAAACTATGGAACATGCAGTTTGGGACACAGGTTGTAGGTCCAGCAGATGTTCTCTCTCTGAACTTCGAAGCCCATGGGAGGCTGCCTGCCCGAACCATTTGTATCTGTGCCCACCATTATTTTCTCATGGCAATCCTCCATCATTTATTCATGTGCATATCTATTATGTATTGTGATCTGATTGAAAGTGAATGCATTCGGTTTTGTCCTCTTCATGAACTTTCCTTCGATGTTGGACAGATTGTTAAGATCACAATTTTTGTTTCATGCAGAAACTTTTCCAATTCCTGTTTCAGAAAAGTCGTAGATTTTTTTCAGTAAATGTATTTCGTGCATTTATTGGAGTTATTTTACGGAAACGTGTCTGAATATGTTCATTGTGTGACCGTACGATACAGAAAATATTGCGTGCACAAATCCATTTAGTTAAAATAGTTGCTACAAAGCGCAGTGCTTAAGCAAATAATGAAAAATCGTGGAAACTATACAGTTGCCTCTTATTTTTTACTTGGGTTCCATGGTGCGCGTAAACGGTTATTAACTATACATCCGCTTGGTTTAATAATGGACATTTCATTTTTCGGCGCCTGAATCAAACATATCAGGAGCGCTCTGAAGCCCTGCTTTGTCTCCGGCCCATATGTTTCACGTCCATCCACCTGTCTCCCCCTGACCGACATCGCACTCGGCGCCTGGCACTGAACTCTCAGTGGTGCTCCCACAGCTCTGTGACCCATATGACCCTCTTACTGTGTTACTTCTGCAGAGCTTCTCCGTGCACTTCTTGTTGAATCATGGATGAAGGAGAATAAATTGTAAACAGGATAACGGTCAAAGAAAATGACATTACAATTACACGGGTGCAAATTTGACAGGCTAATGTACGCTTGTGTAGCTGCTGTAGCGCTAAAGCATCACCAGAACTTAAGTACTGTTTGTAATTTATTTATCATTGTTGAGTCACACTTGGCCATTATTATTTATTTCCTTTGACAGATGTAATTTTAGGTGAAGAAAAAGCAATCAGATCTAAAAGGGTAAAATTGAATTATTTTTCATTTGAAATCAAATGTCACTCAGTAACCACATTATGACCCAACCACCGAGGAGCTGAGCCAGCAAGGGAACGTGAGCGGACCGTTCTGGCGCGCAATGTATCGTCTTTACAGAATTAGCAAAGCGTCTCGGACCGCTCGGCTTCAGGAACTCTACATTCTCTCCCAAATGTACATGCACCCTGCTGTAATGCTGCGCGTGTCAATAGCACGAAAACGAATGAAGAATGCATTCATTGTGATTATGAAGAATCCCTGTGCAGAAGGTGAACACCGATGAAGAACATCTGTGTTTAAAATTGAAATGCAGAAACAAATGTGAATGGTATTAAAGGTCACTTGGGAAGCTGTGCGCTGGATTCCTGTTGCTGGGCCTTCGACGTGTTGTAATTTGCAGAAAAGACTGCGTTGATCCATATGTCAACACCAATGTGGCCCAAGATTAGATGTTAGAGTTGGTGGCTCTGCAGAAAGGGCAGCAAGCCATCTCCACTTCTCTAACCCTGCCACCGCAAAGGTTGCGTCAGCCGGGGTTGACTGTCCTTAAAATCCTTGAGCTACACGGAACTCGGCTGCATCAGCATGAATGTGTGACCTCGGTCACACTGGTCTTCACCACTGAGACCGTTTGAGCTGAAGGTACTGTATGTATTGATGTACTGCATGACACATTCTAAGGCTTTGTGTGTGTGCGTGTGTGTTTGTGTATACGGTATATATTGTAACGTTCCAGGGTCGTACCTTGTGTTTGTGTCTCTTCGCTGTTCTCCAATGAGGCCTGCAGGGACTCCAAATGGACATCTCCTGTGCCAATTTACCTTGGTTCAATGGCCCTACCTCTTGTGCCTGTAAGAACCCCACACAATAAAAGGAGTTGGAGCCATTTTTTTTCAGTAGTTTTGCCCTTGCGATCACTGGTGTATTGGTTAGTGTGCTTTGTTACCTTTGGTGTGTTCTTGTTTATGTTTGTATGGTTTGTATTGAGGGAGTGGTGTCCTATTCCTGTTTGTGTGTTTTCTTGGATAGTTTAGATCAGTGTAGTCAGTCAGGCAAGGAAAACTCTGTTTTAGTTTGGCTGTCCTGTATGTGAAGCTGGACTATGTTGTGTATTGCGATTTCACTTGAACTGCAGATGCCCATGTAAGGTTGTATGAATTTTATTATTTATAAGCGACATTTGTTTGTTCAGCACTCTCAGTGTGCATTATTTATCGACCTGTTTACCTTGTGCAGAAAAGGGATCCAAGATTCAGCTGATATGCTGCAAAATAGGGTGCAGCACGGGGGATTTTCTAAAAATTTGTCAGAGCATGCGTGCGGCGGTGTATTTCACTAAATAATTGCGGAGCTCTTCTGTTCGCTGTGCTGTTTCTGTGCTGCCGAGGTGCAGTTCTTTATCTTTCCAACTTCTTTTGTACACACGAAATACTCTTTTGTCATGTTTTCTCCCTCACCCAAAAACTGTAGGTCCTGCACTGGTGTGAAATGAATTAGGTTTCACAAAAGGCCTCCTTTTGCCCGATGACCAGATTCTGCGCAAGGTAAATGGCTTCCCTTTATGACTAATAAATTAAGCACATTATATCTGTTTCCGACAGCGCGGCGGAGGCTCATAAACAGCGCAGGCAGTTAGCTCACAGTCTCACTTGATTACCTTTTCCATTACCATCCTTTATAATCCTTGTGGGAGAGGGAATTCATTCCTGTTAATGCCTGGCGAGAAGCGCTTCCATGAGGCTGGTACAATTAGTCAGCTGTGTCCGGATCGTCCTGTCACCTCCAAGTGTCCATTTTCACCAAATGTCACATTGCTGGCCGTCGCTCAGATAATACGCGGGGGATAGATGTGTTTTAGGTCGTTTGTGCCAACTGCTTCCACGGAGATGTGTACGCGTGTGGGGGTCTTGCCTTCGCGTTTGCCGGGGGTTAAGCAGCTGGGCCGCCTGTACGAGGTTCGGTCGTTCCTCCTTTTTGTCGTCATTGGGCCCTGTGAAGTCGGGGAAGGGAGCTGAGGAGATGCCATCCATGATGTTTGAAGGCGGCCAGGAAATGGCTGGGAACGGTCGAAAAAGTTTCGGGACAAAACTTTGGTTCTTTGCCAACATTCAGCTTCGTTCAAGTGAAAGTCTAAGGACTGGAAATCAAAGTCGAGCAAAACGATGATTTAGAAACACCTGTACGTGGCAAGTTACAACACCAGGACAGGGAAGCCTTTTGTGACTGAACCACTGATGGTGCTCTTTTTGTGGTTTACTTTTTTCACCTCAAGTCCTTGCTGTTATTATATGCTACCGTATGTTGACATTATCATGGACAAACAGAAATGGTCATATTTTGGGATGCTCTGGTCAGCCTTTAAGTGTTCTTGCTTGTAACAGCTGATATTTAGATCTCTAAGGATATTTTTTTCCGTGTTGTTTGATATGTAGGTATGAAAATGTTCAGGGGCAGACTGTGAAAAGAAGCAAGTGAAGTCCCGCTGCTAGGGATTCAAATAGGTAAAAATGTTGTATATTTTAGTCATCTGAGTCATCTACCTCAACTGCTCAGGTGTGAGTTTGAATCCTGCTTAGTCTGCGGGGCGTTTGCATGTCCCCCTGTGTCAGTGTGGGTTGCCAGCCAGGTGCTCTGGGTACCGCTCGGAGCAAAAAGGCATGAATTTCAGGCAAATTAGTCTCAAATTGCTTGTAATGTGCGTGTGTGGCCACCCTGCAGCGGACTAACATCTCATTCGGGTGGTGGTCGAATCACCTTGCACCCTGTGTTTCTGGGATGGGCTCCAAACCGCCATGACCCAGACCATGGTAGGGCGGTTCTGGAAAACTGACCGACAGATGTATTATATTAGAGGGTACCTTAAAGTCCATGTGGAGAAAATTAGTTTTCGTTAATATGGCGTTTAGGCTGTACACTTAACAGTCTGAACGAAAGGAAATTTTGGTCCTTTGTCTTTCCCAAGAGCTGTGCTACAAACAATAAAGCTTTGGATATAAAGAGGATTTAGCATCTTTCTTAAGGGTTTCTGAATATTTTATGAAAAATAGAGGGAATTATTTTGATAATTATGTGTTTGTATTTGAAGCTCCTTGTTTGTAGAATGTACTGCACCTCTGTATATTCTGATTTCTTTGCTCTTTAAAAGAAAACCGTCTGCCCAGTATTTCAATGTACATGCAAATATGGCCTTTAAAATCACACAGACTGTAGTTTTGAGATTTGTTGCAACTCCTGGACATGAGTCGTTGCAATAATAATAATAATAATAATAATAATAATAATAATAATAATAATAATTACTGTCTGGGTAGCATTTAGGATTTAATCTTAATGCACTTTTGACTCCGCATGTGAGTGCAATGTCCCTCCAGGTTGAACACTGACATTTGCAAGCAAAGAAGTTGTCAAAAGTCATTTGTCAGACCAGTCTCAGAGATGGCCAGTTTACCTGAAGGTAATTAGCTTTGGCTTTTTTCAGAGTAAGCAAAGGAACGTGAGAGGTGGTGGGGGGGACACAGGCACCTGTTTCCTCTGTTTCTGCTCTTGATGGATCCACGTGGAGGTGACCCGAATGGCTGTTCCACATCTGCAAATGGCAGAATCTAAGGAGATGTGACAGGAACAAGCAGACGCCGAGCCATCGGAGACCCATAGCTGGGCTGCGCGCGGCAGAAGGGCCCTAACAACAGCGCTCTCGCAAATTCCTCCTAACAAGGAGCGTGTGCCAGTATCCCTCAGCCACGCTGAAGGGGGGGCAGCCCCACTTCCTCCTTAGTGGTTTTCGCATGAAAAGTTCATTTTGACTTCTTTTAAATGTTAACTTGATTTAGTCATCTTCCTACTGTCACCCGGGGTATAAATATAGAAACAGATTCTACAAAATATGAACTGTGTCCTTAAGCATCCTGCCCCAAGAGTCTGTTGGCGTACTGTTTGCTTAGATAAATAAATAAATGGCTGCACTTACTGGCGTTGAAAATATCCATGTGGTCATGCAGAATTTAAAAAAGAGGCCAAGACGGGCTACAAAATGCTTCAAATGGTTAACAAAGCAATTTTTAATCCAGCAAATGTGTTTTTTTGTGGAAGAGAATCAGAAATGTTATTTGTTGAATTATCTGGGGGAGAATCCAAAGAGGACCCTATTATTTGAGCATATTGTCACAAATTTAATGGAAAACAATTTCATTGTGGCAGAATTGAGAGCATTTTTTAATTTATCTTTTTTCATGAAATCACTTTCCATAACATTGTAAGAGGATAAGTAAAACAAGCGGAGCAACAATGAGCCTTTGTAGATGTTTCGTGAGCATGATTACTTAAAGGTTAATGCTGGCTTATGGGCGCACAGCGGCTGGACACCACAGCAAATGGAGGCTGAGCAGTGCAAAACGAATGGACCCTTACTAACTTGGCTTAGTTTAACTCAACAGATCAACAAAACTCACAGAAAACAACATAGAAAACAAGCTTTTATACCGGTCAGCCAGGCACCAGAGGGGCTTTTAAGCAGCACGGATCACTGTTGTGGGGCAGTGTGCATAGAAGGGATTACCAAACGGTTCTTTGGCTTCTTATATAAGCAGTAATATTAACCAGCACAGCTCATGGAAGAGTGAACAATGGTTCATATGTCTCATATACGGTGGTCATACTATGGAGACAAAAGCAAACAAAAACGGAAAAATCTTTGGTACCCCTTTGTTTCCAAGCTCCTTTTCTGGAAAAAAGTTTTGACCCTTTCGTCATGGGGAACACCAGGGCTTCGGTAATCTTCCCTGACATTAACACACACAACAAGGTCGCCAGGGATTTAGAATTTTTAAATTCTTTTTCGTTCATCCATGTCGACAGTTCTAAGAGACTTGGGGAGGAGTTAGTAAACAGGACAGAGATGTGACAGGCTCCTCAAAGGAAATGTACCTGTTTACATCTGGCCCTGCATCTAACGCAGTTCTGCATATGGAGAACACAGCCAGTAACTGCTGAGCATCTTTTGGGGAGGCCTCTCCTTGTCTTATTAAACAGTACTGCTTGAGAACTGAGCTGAAACTGTTTCGCCGCAGTCCACGCAGGCAACACCGGGCAAATTAATTTCAGCTTTCGGTTAATATGCACCGTATATTTGGCAGTTTCACATGTTTATGTCATGTGAACCAGATTTGTTTTGGATTGCTTCGGGAGCTAAAAATGATACAAATATTAAACCTAAAGTTGGCCTCTGCTACATCTTTACCTCGCACATATACAGCCTTGGTAACTGAACATTTATTTCTGCCTGGTGAGGATATCTCTTAGAGGCTGGGTGTCATCTCACTTTAAACAGCATTCTTCCTGCCCCATGCACACCAGCATCCCATGTCTTGGAATTGAAGCTCATGTCCTGGAACGAGTTTCTTGTCCAAGGCCCCTCGTATCAAACAAGATCATCCCAGAAGGTGTAGATCTTGCAGGATTTTTCTACTTTCGGAGCTAACAGATTGCATTGCTGGGGGACAGGGGTTCAGCTCTTTTGAAAGGTGTGGATTGACAGGCAAGGAACACAAGTTCAATGGGTGTTGACAAAGCAGTGTAGACTGATTCATTATTATTTTATCAAGGATTGCCAGAATGCATTCATTTTTGCATGCATTCAATTCTGTTCTGTCCAGCTAGTTCTGCTACCAGGCCATCATATCTATTTCTGTGAAACATTGCATTATAGTAATTCAAGCAGCAAAAATAATAGTTTCAATGTTAAAATGCAGTTTGAGATAGAACACAAAATAAAGATAACCGTCTGCACAAAGTAGCAGCTCAACATTAAATTATAATTTGCAGTAAAATAACACCAAAGTGCAATAAGCAGGGCGCAATAAATTCACTGCGTAAAATGCAGGGTCGTGTTAATGCAAGGTTAATGAAAAACATTATTTTTCAGTCTTTCAGTTACTCTGTGGAAAGGAAAATTAAAAAAGTGTTCATTTAGTTGCTTTTATTTATTGCACATGTATGAGATAAACTTATTATTATAGACTTAAGGAAAATTTGAGCTGTTCACACTCTGCTGTGCACTAGTGGTTCAGCAGTGGTCTGGTGCACAGATTCAAGTTCCTTGGAGTTTGCATCTCCATCTGGAACTATGACACAACCCACTTGGTGAAGAACTCACAAGGGCTCTCCATTTCCCAAGGAGACTAAAGTGAGCTGGACTTCTATCCCCAGCCTTTTCCATTTTCTACAGGTGTGCCCTAGTGGGCATTCTGACCACCTGTGTCATAGTCTAGTCTAGTATGGGAGGTGCAATGGACTCTACAGTGGAAAGTGAAGACCACCAGGACATCACTACCCACCATCCAGACCACCTGCAACAAGCAGCCCGTCAGGAGAGCTCGTATCACTACCGTGGACTCCTCTCACCCTATCCGACATCTGTTTTCACTCTGCCATTAGATAGTTGCTATTCCTGCTTTCAGACCAACACTTCCGAGCTCAGGAAGATCTTTGTCCCGCAGGCTGTCCGACAGCTGAAGTTTGGTCCAGCATAGAGACTGATCACCACCACTACCACTAACCACTTCCCACTCTACCATCCAAACCATCATTACTGACTTTGTCTGCTCTGATCGTCTTTTCCAATCCATTTATCTATTCATTAATTTGCCTTAATTTCATGTATCTGTGTATTTATGTTGCTCCTTATTTATATTCCACCTCAGTTGTCTTTATTTTCTCATGTTATTGTGTTGTCTGAGAGTACTGTCCACCATAGTCCAGGTGAGAACTTTAAAACAAGCACGAGACAATACTGTTACTCACAGTTTTGGCCAACATTGTTGGGCACCCTTGCATTTCAGATGTATCATGTACAGTGTCTTCAGAAGTAATAGTTCAGTTTACCAACCTTTAATCACCAAAATATTTTGATAGGATGTCCAGAGTTGTAATAAAAAGATGTCAGTTATCTTACATGTAGTTTTGTCACAGAACAAAAAGAATGTATGTCCTGGCCAGTAATAAACACAACCTTCCCTGATACTTGGTTGCCCTACCCTCAGCAGTGATGAGACCTCCAAATGTTTCCTGAGGTTTCTACAAGCTTCTGGCACCTTTCTGCTGGTAATTTCTCCCACTCTGCAGTTGTAGTTCTAGCTCTTGAATGTTCACAGAATTTCTTTTTCCAAAGGTTTTCGTTCAGACCGAGATCAGGATTCCATGCTGACCCATTTAAAGTGGAAAAACTGTTACTGAAAATGAATGAATGAATGAATGCTACTACCTAAATGAATGTTACTATTTTGAATCTAGGAAAATGATTTAAAGCTTGGCCTTTGCCACGTTAGTGTCAAAAACAAAAAAAAAAAAAATTCTGTACACCAAACACGAGCCAAAGAATTTCAAGCCTTTCAGCAAGTCAAATGATCCAAATTTATACTTCAGTTAAACAACGCACAGAGGAGTTTAACACAGTTCCTCTCACCTGCGAGAAGGAACACCGCCCCGAGGTGGATTTTCAAATGACCACCTTTAAGGCTTTAAGTGGCTTCATGGAAGGTAATGCCCTATCAGCAGAGCACACCTATGACCATTAAGTACCCTTTAGACCGATCAACTAAAACAGGAACATGAAAAGGAAGTCTCATCCACACTCTGGCAGAAAAACTTAGACAAAGGAGAAATTTGAGAGACACAAAGCTTATTTACGATCAGTGGAGGGGTAGGTTTAGACAGACCTGAGCACACCATATAAGGGAAAGAATTTAAGCCAAATACTGAGAGAGAAAATGTCCACCTAAAAAAACCATTCAAATGAAACAAATATAAAACCACTCCTTAGTAAAAAATTTTTCTTCTACACCAGCATGTTACCATCAGTGTCCTAGAAGCATCACAGTAGAAATTTGCAAGTACTTGCATTTCCTCCAAACAAATGGTCACTAAATTTGTGTTTTCCTGTGGCTTTGTTTTGGTTTCTTCCCAGTTGATCATGGGGCACTCAGGCACCACGCCAGCTGTAGGACTCGCTTGTGCCCACGGGGCCGCCACTGCGTGCTCAATAAAGAAACCGGCCGAGCGCATTGCCCATGCCAAGACAGCTGCCGGCCCACCTTCATGCCCGTGTGTGGCTCAGATGGCCGCTTCTACGAGAACCACTGCGAGGTGTACCGCACCTCGTGCCTGCAGAAGAGGAAGATCTACGTTCTTCACAGCCGGGACTGCTTCTTCAAAGGTGAGGGGGTGGCAGAGAGAGAGCACAAGTGAAGGAGGGGGGAATGCCTGGAGGGCTGAGAGACGATATGTTTAATATCCAGGTACTCCTCTGAGAGACCGTTCCTGTTTTAAAACCTCTTTAAAATATGCTCTGTTATAAAATGTGTTCCTGTTCTTTTGTACCTTTATTCTGCTTGCTTGTAACTAAATAAATTAACAAGGCCAACATGCAGGAGCATCCAGGAGCGGGTGTATTGAGAAATGATGTTACTGAGGAATGTGAAGTGGTGTGAAGAGTATTGGCAGCTCACACAGTGGAGCACAAATACTTGTGGGTGAACTCTAGCGCACTCGTATTCTGGCAAAAATACGAATCTGGAATCGCCCTTGTGTATATAAATGCAGGCTGTGAAAAAAGTATTTATTCTCCGTGTACCCAAGATTTCCATCCCACGTCAAAGCATGATTTTTATGCAAATTGACTTGAAATTTACCCTTAATGTAGAAGTCTGTGTATGAGTGACTTTATGTGATGGACTTGCACTCTGTCAGTCACCCACCAACAAAACTATAGCTGGATGTTCACAGGGATTTTAAAATAATGTAAAGATTAATAGCATAATTAATACTGAGGATATCAGTGTCTCATGAATATTAAAATTAAGGGATGAATTATATGTACAGTAAGCAGGTCTGTGCCAAACACATCCGAACCGATGGCTTTCCCGACTCCGCATAGAAGCATCTGTTTCCAGTAGTCGATGCTCAATGTGGTCTTCTTGTAAAAAGAAGGAAAATCATTTTTTTATGAAGTCATTTGCTTCATCCGTGAACAGTATTTGGCTTAGAGTGCCACCTGCTACGACGCGCAGAAGAATCTCTCCAAATTTTTTGAAGAAGGCGATGCAGACTGAGCCAGAGGTTTCTCGAGGCTGCTTACGTATGAGGGGCGCTCAGCCCAGTGGCGCCTCCATCATTTCACATTAGCGGGAAAGAGGACCCCTAATGGTTCTGTCATGCATGTTTTATCCAAATTAGACAGGTGTTCAATTGCCATTTTACACATTATTGCAGTTACACTGCTAGGCGCAAACGCTTCCAAATGAGGTTCAGTCTTTAAATGTCAGCTTGGGTTTATTTATGGTTTTTACTGTGGGAGTATTTTTTCTGCCCAAAAAATTATTGCATCCACAGGCACTGTAAGCACACAGTATTTTTATAATTTTTCATTACTGCTTGACAAATGCACCAGGTATTTCATTTTCCACATGCAAGTATTAAGCATGCTTGTTACAAATAATTTTTTTGTGATTTTCTTTTGTTTCATCGTGTCGTGTATGTTGTTTTGTAAGATTTCTGTAATGGATTTTCAATTTTCATCCTTTGAACACAGTCAAGTTCCATTTAGTACAGCATTCATCACACTGTAAGGTGACATTACATGAAAAACAAAGGAGTGATTATAATAAGAAAGGAGGAGACGGTAATATCTAACTAACTTAACAGAGGCGTGTGAATGGAATCTGACGCTAACCGAATGAGAATTATGATCCTAGTTATGAACAGGCACAAATGAAAATATGAAGGAATTTTAATTGAATGTCATGTCTAAACTTTACGCATGGGACACCACACTTTACACAGTGTGAATAGCTGCTAAAATTGTTCCAGCAATACAACACGTGACAGCAAGGAGGTTAATGGCAAAGGGCAGAGTTTAAAAAGGAAAACCTTACGATCATAAACTAAGATCACTTGTTTGAGGTAAACTACATCTAGGAGATTTCCATGATTCTCATCACCATTTTAATATTCCGTTCATAACTTTCTGAATGAATTAAAGTCACCACAGCAGTCACAGCATTTCTAACTGTACCGTACATGTGAGCACATAATTTGGCAGTTAATCTAAGGATAAATATGTTTAATATTGAAAAATAGTGCATTTTGGCTATAGACTGTCTCAGGGTATTCCTTTGGTACATTTGCAGTAGTTTCACACATACCAACTATTAGACTGTTAATATTAGTCTTCTGGGGTATTTTCTTATATTAAATGTGAATAGAAAGGTGAAGCATATATTGGCCACAAAAAGTTCTTTATTAAATTCTTGTAGTTTTATATTGCATGTCTAGTTGTTTATCAGACTGTAAGTTTAATGGTTGTATTGATGAGGCAAAGACATTCGTGTTGGGTACAGATTTACTTTTAGATTGCTGTCAAATAGCTCTTTAAATTTTCTGATACTGGCTACAGGTTTTGCAGTAGGGATGGGTTAATAAGACTGGCTGCTTAAGGAGAGATGGGAACTTCCCAGCACTTCTTTCCCCGACAGCAGTCACCTGCGGGAAGTGAGCGCCGAAATTAGAACACTGACAGTTGCTTCAGAGTTGTCAGGAACTAAATGCAAACGCGTCGGGGATCCATGCAGACATGGGCTGCACGGAAGCCTGTTTCTACTAATGTGCCTGCACTGACGCATGCTAATGGAGTAGCCTGCATAAACAGCAAATATATGTGCCCAGGATTTGCTCCAAGGATGTGGAGACTGTGCCAAAAAATAGGCTCCGGCATGAAAATGCTGCTGTCGCCTTCCACATTGGGCTAATACTGTATATGCATGTCGTGTAGTACTTAAAGCATATAAAAGGGAAAAAAATAGGTTTTGTCTAAAAATTAAGGTGAACGAACTGCAAAAACTTATCAGTATTATTTCCTGTAAAATGTTCTAAATGCTCAGTTTAAAAAAAAAAAAAACTGCCTTTTTTAATACATGCGGAAGTTTGTCGGTTCCTCCAGGAACTGAAATTTGAATTGGGTTTACAGTGAGGAATATTCCCAAATTGAGTGTCTAGTATGTCAAGACTCTTTATAATTGCCATCTTTTAATAGAAAACTGCAAATTGCAGTTTTCAAAGTGCGAAACCAAGGGCTCAACATGTTAATGTTCCACATCACGACTTTGGTATAAAATATCATTTTATTTCACTTAGGCCTTAACGCTTGGTTTATGCTGGATTTTCTTATTATTTATAGTATAATTCTTCACCTAGAACTCTGAACCATGTAAAAATAATGTTTATATTTCTAAAATAACCTTTCAATTTTACAGTGATATACTACCTTTTAAAAATGTATAAGCTTTTGAGAATAAAACCAGTTATACCGTGCAAAATTAGTCTTATGAATGTATAATATTTTACTGTTCATTCACTACAGATGGTACTAGACATATATTGTAACCATAATAATAATAATAATAATAATAATAATAATAATAATAATAATCGTCATCGCCATCATCAGCATCATCTTGATAAAAATAGTCTTTAGCTCTCAGTAGATGAGAGACAATAGGGGGATAAGGCAAGTGTCATCACTATGCCCAATGGTGGAAGTGGTGGTTCGCAAAACCTCAGTTTGTGTTTTGAGTTGTTTATTTCTTGGTTCTGGGGACTCAGACATTATCATTGCACATTAGGGGTGCAAATGGGGAGAGAAGAAAGAAAACCACTTACAGAACTAAATGTACTTCTGTGGTCAGTACAGTACATATATTCACAGCTGGTGCCACTACTGCTAATACCATAATGGTGTGTCATTGAGTTCAGTGGCACCTCACTTGCATACATCCACAGCTATGTAATCCAGGTCCTCAACTTATGACCAACTTATGACAACTGGGACTGGTAGGCAATTTTACTTTCATTTGTTCTTAGTGCGACAATCACTTTTACTGCTAAGTCAGTACAATAGTACATTCATGCATGCACAATGCAGATATGAGACATCCCTCCTCTTATTAATAAGGTGGGCCATCCCATCTAGGGCAGACCCCTGGTTAACCTTGTACCCTGTGCTTCGCAGAAACACTCCAGATCACCACAACAAGCGGTCGACAAACAATTAATGATTTAGTGAGTAAAACTGGAAGAAAAAGATATTAAATCAAAAAGCTCATCTGTCCATTACAAATAACTGCTTGTCCAGCACAGGGCTGTGGTGTCCTGAGCCTGCGAAATGCAGGATATGAGGCAATGCAAAACCTTGATGTGATGCCACCGCACTGCAGCGTAACACTTATGAACATCGGTTAATGCAGAGTAGTTTTAGCATTCCTTGTCAACTCTCTGGACCCCATTTCCTATCAAAATGGATGAGTTTGTGCGCAAATGGAATAGAAGGAATGGCTCAAATATTGTAACCATTTCACACAAATTAGCGATCGGCTAACAATGGTACCTGACCATCGAGCCTGGCTGACCATCTTTACCTGTAGGGCTGGGGGGAATGAAACTAATAAAACCCGCATATCCATTGCTGATGGCTGTCCAAGTCCATTGCTGATGATGTATTAGTTTTATCTTTTCAACTGCAATGATTAATTGCACGTGCAGAGTCAGTGAGAAGAGATGGAGGAACTGAAGGCTGCGGGCTCCTGCTCAGTGCTCAACCGGAATTATCTTGAGGCTCGCATTGAGATCGGTTTGATTCAGTGCTGCGGCCATTGAAGGCGGTCCTTTAAGCGACAGCCTCGGTGGCCAGGGTGGCCATCAGCCCCGTCTGTCAGCGCTTCTCCTCAGTATTCCATGGAAAAAGCAGATTTGTCAAAACGCTTCGCTCACGCACTTATATGTCACTAACTGCTGCTTGTAATCGCTCAGTTGCTTTATGGGCTGCATAAATGCCATATCTTTTCGCTCATATTTATGCAGCCTTCTTTTGCACAAAGCGTCTTAAAATTCATCACCAAATTTACACATGTGGGAAAGTCAACTCACTGAAACGTGGTTTAAAATCTTTCTATTGCAGACTGGTCTCTGAAAAGGGCAGAAAAGCACTTTCAAAAACGTGCCGTGCAATGTTGTTTGTTGTCAAAGACGATTTTCTCATCAAGTACCTGTTGACACCATTTTAGTTCATTTCCCCGTAGATTAGTTTATTTGGTGTTTGAAAGTGATGTCCTAAATATATATGTAACGTTCTCCTCTGCTGGTCCCCTTACCTCAGAAATATGCAGTCTTTTGATGAAATTGTTGTGCTGCAAAGTGGAAATAGGTGGATTCTGCATTGCATACTAACACAATTTCACTAAAATTACGCTTGCTGCTGCCTGTAACACAAAAGCACAGTTGCTGACTTGCACGCACTTTGCGTTCCTTCTGTGTTTATGCAGAACTTGTGCTGGAAAAAAACGGAGAATATTCTGATGGGTTCATTTCTGTTAAAGATTAATGAATGTTGTCTTGTCTGTTTTTATGAGCTTCTCATAAAGTCTGTATATTCTGAGATATTTTTACTCCATTTAGCTGATGCTTTTCTCCAAAGCAGCATACAAGGTTAGGTCTGTACAATATATTTATTTGCTCACTTATATAGCAGGGACCAATTTAGTCTAAAAGCAGTTTTACTGGACCGGTGCTGGCTCAAGGGTACTAGAGTGAAGTAGGGTCCAAACCCCAGTCCTTCCGGTGGATTAAAATGGCCTCAACCACAACCACACACTGAGCCTGGTTAGTCCAGTGAACGTTAACACCAGCCTGCCGTTTTTCTTTAATTTTCTTTAACAGCCAACCGCTTTCCTGGAAAATAGCTTTCACACAGTATTTTTTTTTTTTACATGTTTTTAAGCATCTGGCCTTGGGTGAACCTGCTTTCCCACACTGAGCTACAAGCTGGGGGCATGGACTGCATTGCAGTAACAGTTCTTATAAATGATATAAACTGCTGTCTCATTTTGGGAACCCACTGCAGAGTAGGGAATATGAGAGTCTAAACTGAGTTTTGAAACTTTGAAATGAGTTTGAAATGTTTGGGTTACAGCGTTATAAGCTAAGTACTCATAGCTTCCTTACAGTGAGAATAAAGGCAAGGCAAGGTTTATTTGTCATGGGTGAACAACACAGCATAGCAGTGTTGTCACCATGAAAAGTTTTGTTTCCGGGCATCCCCAGTAATATAAATATGTACATAAATATGTAAATGTATAAATAAGAAAGTTAAATAAATACTTGAATTAGGGAAAAGAAAATAAATAAATAAATAATAAATAAATAAGGGGAGCATATAAATAAGAATAGGGTATGAAAATATACATGGGGGAAGGGGGGGGTGAGCAGAGAGGGCCCCCGTGCTGAGAGTCAGCGCTGAGGAGATGATGTTCCCCAATCTCACCACCTGGGGCCTGTCCGTCAGGAAGTCCATGACCCAACCGCACAGAGTCGGGTTGAGTCTTAGGTTCCTGAGCTTGATGGTGTTGAATGCCGAGCTGTAATCGATAAAGAGCATTCTCACATACGTGTTCCTCTGTTCCAGGTGGGAGAGAATAAAGCTCCTGTTGTCATAAAGCATAAAAAAACCGACATTGCGTCTTCTGCCATTTCTGTATTTTAGAGGGGTTTTCATCTTGTCCTCCTAGATTTATTAGCCATTCGTAAATGATCTGGCAAAGGCATGGGAGCAAGATAGGGGTTTTGTAAGGGTGTCAATTCAATTATGAGTGAGGGAGACAAAATTAACGTTTTGGTGTTGTGTAGATGCGAATCTGGTAATGGAGCTGCCATCTACATGCTTTTCAGAAAAATATACTGGAAACTTGTTTTTTCGCTGTGCTTTTCTCACCCCGGTAAGTAGTGGCGTGGAAGTTCCATGTTCGTCCACGCTTTTTGTCATCTCTGTGGAAAGCACGGTGTGCAATGGGGAATTCTCACAGTACATACATGGGGTATCACAGTGTGTCATGAAGGGTTTGCATATTAATGAGGCAGCGTTGGAAAACCGAAAGCCCGGACTGTTTGGTTGTCCACCCCCCCACAGTATAGTGAGAGCTCAAGGCTTTAAAAGGAACTGACACGGCTCCAGGCTCTTGAACTCATGTTAAACACATCTGAAAGGGCAATTAATAACATAATTATTTTCCCCATTTCCTTTCATTCCTTACCAATGCTTGATAATTAAACTCCGCTTCCTTCTCCAAAGTCTTTTTTAAGCAGGGAAAGAAAGTCAGGACTCAGCTTTAATCGACTTACTGCAATACATTTTCTTTCCCTTTCTCTCAGCTCACAAATGCTGCTCAGAAACTTTACATGCGAGAAACGCAGCAGCCAAATTCAATATTCAGATTCATTTCTGCATCGAGTATTTACATGTCACTAGAAGAAAATTTTATTTATTTATTTATTTATTTATTTTGTTTTAAATGTTGATGTGTTTCAACATCAGCTAGTATTGTAGGAAGATGCACAAGAAGTCTTTCTTTTATAAAAACATCCCCCTGATCCCCAAATGAGGTTTTACCACTCAGTTGTGTCAGTTCAGTTGGTTTCACGAAACAAATTTTTGCAGCAGCGGACCAGCAACTTACTTTTGATAGCTCAGAGTAGATGCATGATGCCACATACACCCCTCCTTCAGCTTGTCAGCACAAGGAGGACAAAGAAAACTTTCAAATCAAACAAGAAGAAGTGGCCCAAATGTTTCCCAAGGCCCACATTTCTGTGATCCACTTCTGCTCTTTCCTCCAGAGCCTGGGCTTTCTCCTCCAGGCCGGTTCCTGGCCTGAACTTCATCACCTACTCACAAAAAACAGAACAAAAGTGGGCTCAGTGAGCTGGCTGCAGTGATGGTCCCCAAGGTGTAAGCTGAAGTCATCTCAAATGAGCCCAGTGATAAGCATAGTGGAAGCTGTTTTTATCTTTCAAGAGCAGTTATAGAAATAACCTTAAAGTGACCTGTGTAAGGGCATGGGACGGTGTGCCATGGAAAGTCATGATGTTATTGCAGTCAACCTAGTAGTAGATATACACTCCTGGCCAAAAATGTGTGGACGCCCCTTCTAATGACTGAGCTTAGCTGTTTCAGCCACACCCACACAGCACATAAACACATTTGTAGACAAATCTAGCATGATTGCACCCCCCATACACAAAGCGAGATCCATAAACACAGGGTTTGCCCAGGTTGGTGTCAAAGAACTTTGGGATGAACTGGAACGCGGACAGCAAGCCAGGCCTTCATGCTCAAAACGGTACCTGACCTCACTCATGTTCTTGGGGCCATTTCAGCCCAAATTCCCAGAATCTGGTGGAAAGCCTTTGCAGAAGAGTGGAGGTTGTTATAGGAGCAATAACAGCAGGGGGAACAACTCCATATGAATGTCCATGGCTTTGGAATGGTATCCACATACTTTTGGCCATACAGCAAATTTTATGAGATATGGCATTAAAAGCAGAAAATGCTAGAATAATTTGACCATTTGCCACAGCTCCGGTTATTTGTTTCAGTCTTGAATAACACTGTTGTGGATGGCTCTACAAATGTTCTACAAATGTTATAAACAATAGTGACATTTGGACTATTGCTGTTGCTATTTTTCTCTCCCACTTCATGAGCTCAGCACAGGAAATATATGATGTGCTGCATGCAGGCCAAGTACTTCACTTCTCTGGCAGGTGTGCATGCACTGAACTAAAATCAGCCTGACGTTTTGTGAGCGTACGGTTAAACGCAAGCAGTTACCAGTAAGTCCACGCAGTCATCGGTTGGCTCTCCCATTTAACTACTGATATACAAGCAGGTAAGGGCGTTTGAAAATGAATGTCAACAGAGAACATTATTTCATTAGTGCCATATATCAGGTGTGTGAAGCAATCCACACCCCATTACCGAGTAATATAAGTCATGAGCCTCTGGAGAGACCTCTGAAGGTAACTATGAATTGAATCTGGTTGTAAGGGTGCGAGAAATGGACATTTTTTTGCTTCCTTGTTTTCACAATGGGGTGTTGTTCCTTCTGTGATGCATTAGCTCGCACAGACTGGCTAATGGGACTCCTCCACAGATGCTTATGTACATTCTTAATCAAACAGCCAGAACTGCCCCCCACGCTGAATTACATTCGTGTTTAATTCCAATTAAACCCAGAGCCTGGACAAACTCATTTTCTAGACCAATTACATCTGAAAAGGATGAGATGGTAACCTTTAAACAACCTTTTCCCATACAAATGCTAATATATGCAAACTAATCCTCGATCCGAAAATCTTGTCAGTCTTGTGGGTGCGCCGGCCAGTAATGGGATGATGGGGCTGAGATCGCGTCAAGAGGGATTGCTGCCATCTGATTGTGGCAACAAGGCTGCTGCTTTGCCATTATGCACAGTGTGGAGTCGATATCATGAGAACGTCAGATCCACGACAGTCCCTGTATTAACTGCATGCCAACAGAGGTGAGGTTAACAAACAGTAAAGGATGACAGCTGAATGGTCACATCTCGGTATGAGATGATGATTGCACTGCTTTTTAGTTTACTGCAATGAAACACATTGAATCTGGTCATCTAGTCAATGACCAAGGCCTTCTATGGAACAAGTTCTTCATTGAGTGTCTCGGTATCCTGACACTGCAGGGAGCTTTGGTAGGAGACTCATAGTATCATGCTGAAGCTTGATCTCATGACAGGGAACCTGGTGGTGGTGGGGGGAAGGGCCCTGCTGTGGGCTCTGTTATGTTACTTCCTCACACCTCCGTAACACAGCAGCTATAGACATCCGTTGGTAAAGCACCCTGTTCAAGCGCATGTGCAGTCTTACTTTGTTATGTCACCCTCATCTGTATTTATATGTGGTTAAATGGATGGGTAGTTAGTGTAACAGCTAATACCCCTGTTCAGGATGTGAGAAATTGGGGTCCAGGAGTATAACCGCTCTTCAGTAAGTAGGCTTAATGCTAGACCCACCTACCTCCAAATACGAGAGTAACAGCATCAACGAGTCTTCGACATCATCTGATGACACATTGATGGTAAACAGGCTTTTGGAACAAATTACAAATTCAGATCAGTTTGGATAATGTAGACTCGATGGCATGCTGCTACAACAGTACTGGCTATGGGAAAAGCTATATGCATCAGGGAACTATGGGTAAGGAAAAGATCAAACATCATCAAAAGAAATCTCCTGTTGAAACTGGAAGTGATGACACAAAATGCCAAGTCTTCAAATCCCATGCAACCAGAAACAGAATCCAGAGAAGAGTCCACAATAGCATGTATACCAGAGTGCATGTCAGACAAGACAAGACTACTATTAGCTGCTGGCTTCCTAGACCTAGTGATCATTTCATAGTATCTACTATCCCATCCACCACGATAACTGAAGCTAACAGCCTGGTTTAAGCTGCAGCAGCAGTAACATTGCATGCAAAACCCAAGAAGCTGATCATCCCATATACCTTTCCTGAAAACTAAGACTCAAACAACGTTTATTTACACAGCACATTTTCATATAATAATGTAGCTCAAAGTGCTTTACAAGATGACAAGGGGAAAGTTACAAGACAAGAGAAACACTTAAGATTAGGCAATTACATTAAAGAATAAGTGACAACAAAGTAAGGGTAAGGTCAGATGGCCGGGAGGATAGAAAAAAAACAAAAAAACCCTAGTTAGGCTGGAGAAAAAACAAAATCTGCAAGGGTTCCAAGAGCAAGAGATCGCCCAGTCCCCACTGGGCATTCTACCTAACATAGAAGTTTCTAACTCAGTCCTCTTAATCTTTATGCTTCACATGATGATGTTGTTCTCGTGGACAGCTGAGACACCTGCCTTCACGCCATCATTTCAGGGGGCCTTCATGGTACCTTGGTCAGGCAGTGGTGGCGCAGATCGCCACCACAGAAGAACCAGAAATGAGAGCAGAGAATAACAGGGATTAGTACAGATACAGATTCCTGAAGAACATGACAATTCTATACAGATATAGTCTATTAGGAATACAACTAAAATGAAGTTATGAAAATGCCAAATTAAAATAATGGGTTTTTGGCAGTTTTTTTTTTTTTTTTAGTGTTCCACAGTATCAGCCTGACGAATTTCTATCGGTAAAGTATTCCAGATTTTAGGTGCTTAACAGAACAAGGCCACCTCACCACTTCTTTTAAGCTTGGCTCTTGGAATTATAAGCAGACCTCTATTTGAGGATCTGAGGTTACGACTTGGAGTGTAGGGGGAGAGGTGTTCCACAATATAGGATGAAACAAGATTATTAAAGGCTTTATAAATCAAAAGTAATATTTTAAAGTCGATTCTAAACGACACCGGCAACTCATGTAACGATGCTAATACTGGTGAGATGTGCTCAGATTTTCTTTTTCTTGTTAAGATTCTGGCTGCTGCATTCGGCACCAATTGCAGTCAGTTGATGTTTTTCTTAGGTAGTCCTGTTAGGAGTGCATTACAGTAATCTAGTCGAGTGTGAACTAACCTTTCAGCAGCTTGTAAAGTTATAAGGGGTCTAACTTTTGCTATATTCCTTAAGTGAAAAAATGCAGTCCTCATTATCTGGTTAATATGCGATTTAAAGTTTAGGTCAGAGTCAACGATTACCCCTAAATTCTTTACCTCCGCCTTGATTTTTAAACCTAAGGTATCAAGTTTATCTGTAATTCCCTCGCTGTATCCATGTTTGCCGATCACTAAAATTTCTGTTTTCTCCTTATTTAATTTGAGGAAGTTACTACTCATCCAATCGGAAATACTGCTAAGACAATGGATCAGAGCGCCAACAGCATCAGGGTCATCAGGCGCTATAGATAAATAAAGCTGTGTATCAGCTGGATAGCTGTGGTAGCGCACCTTGTGCTTTGAGATAGTCCAACCTAATGAAAGTATGTAGATTGAAAAAAGCAGCGGACCCTTGTGGTACACCATATAGAATATCATGTATCGCTGAAGTATAATCACCGCAACTCACAAAGAATTTTCTACTTGTTAAGTAAGACTGAAACCAATTTAAGACGCTGCTGGAGAGGCCCACCCACTGTCTAAAGCGATTTATAAGAATCCTGTGGTCTATGGTGTCAAATGCTGCACTCAAGTCTAAGAAAACAACAACAGATACATGGCCTTTGTCTGCATTAACCCGCAAATCATTCACTACTTTAACCAGTGCAGTTTCTGTACTATGGTTTGTTCTAAAGCCCAAATGAAACTTGTCAAGAAGAGAATGTTAAAACAAGTAATCATTTAACTGCTTAATAACTGCCTTTTCTAGAATTTTACTTACGAAAGGTAGGTTAGAGATTGGTCTAAAATTAGCAAAGACAGGACTCGAGATTATTTTTCTTGAGCAGGGGTTTAACAACTGCAGTCTTTAGACAGTCGGGGAAGACCCCCATATCTAATGATGAGTTCACCGTGTCAAATACACTGTCAATGAGGACATTGAAGACCTCTTTAAAGAAGCCTGTTGGTACTGGGTCAAGGGTGGAGGGTTTCAGCTGAGAAATTATTCTGCATAGTTCATGTCAATGTACTCTATTGAAAGAATTTAGCTCGCTTAAAAGGACATGCTGGGATTCAGTTGGATTAACTTTGGGGGGGATGTACTACATTATTTCTAATATAATTTATTTTGTGTTCAAAAAATATAGCAAAAGCTTCACAAGTTTTACTACTAGTTTTTAGGAGGCATTCCAGTGAGTGAGCTGGGTTTAAGAGACGATCAATAGTTGAAAATAAAACTCTTGGATTTCCAGTATTATCATTTATAATTTTAGAAAAATAGTGCTGGCTCTCAAGGTTAACTGCATTGTTATATTCAGTTGTTTTTGCCTTTAAAATTTCATAGTTGGCTATCACATTAGTTTTTCTCCATTTACGCTCAGTTCTCCGGCATGTTCTCTTTAAATCAGACACTCTTTGTGTGTTCTAAGGTATAATAGTACTGGAGGATTTCTTAACTAGCTTTTCAGGTGCCGCTAGGTCAGCTGCAGCTTTTACCTTAGCGTTAAAATGTTTTCCGGCTTTCTGCTTACACTATTAGCATCATTAAGTTAAGCACTACAGTTGGATTGTTTAGAATATTAGCAAACCATGAAGCTGCAGATGTATCGAAATAACGTTTTTTAACAATATGCTTCTCATTAGTTGTAGTTATCAGAATTTCTACAGTAAATAATATAGAAAAAATGGTTGGATATACCGAGATTCACAGCCTGCTTCACGTCAACTTTTAATCCTTTTGTAATGACTAAATCTAGCGTGTCCTCCCTTATGTGTGGCCTGGCTAACATGCTGGCCAAGATCAAAGGATTGCAGTAAGTTCAGGAATTCTCTTGCTTTTGGGCCACACTGGTTGTCCATATGAAAATTAAAATCACCTACAACCTAGAAACCTGTCATAGTTACTTATTATTATAGATACTAAGTCTGAAAATTCTTCAGTAAAAGACGCATTATATTTAGGAGGTCTGTAGACTGTCAATACAAGAGACTGGGAGACTCCTTGAGTAACTACGGCAATATACTCGAAAGACGTGAAAGTACCAAAACCAGCATTTTTAACGTTCAATTGGCTTGAGTAAATACACTCGAAACCGCTGCCTTTTTTCAGCAAAGCTGTAATCTGAGCTGAGCCATGTTTCACTTAGTGAGAGAAGGTCGACTTTCCCATCACTTATAAGATTGTTAATGTAAAAAGTCTTGCTAGTTAACACTCATTTTTAGCAGAGCCATATTTAAGGTCTCGGGAAGAGCAGAACTGGAGCGGACAGCTTGGAATGGTGATTAAGTTATTCTTGTTTATGCCGCTTTGTGTGGATTCTTTCTTTAATCTGTCATGTGTTGTTATAGTTCTAATACAGTGCACATCTATAGGTGAAATGGTAATTCAATTATTTGCAGGTATACCGCTATGTCTGGGTTTTTTAGTTAAGCTGTGGTTGGTTATTTTAGTGCTAATACGGTGCACACTTTGAGGTAAACTCACTACAGAATTATCACATCCTAACACGGCATTATAGAGAACATTCGGACTAAAATGACATAGTTGGGGAAGGTGGATTACCTTTGCAAAGTCAGCATGAAGACAGCCTGGAAGGAAGTGAATAAGTTGACAGGTACAGAAGGGTGACATAATTTACAGTGTACAGTTTACCATGGAATTCTACTGCACTCTCCCCGACAAGAGAAAAAACGCTGAATAGACATCATGAAGTATCCATTTGTATGGAAAGCTCCAGTTGTCCTTTACTTCTGTGCAGTGAGCAGAATGATATCAGCTTTGTCAGTATTGCTTTAAGATGTGGTCAAGAGGTGGCTTGTTTTTGGCATGAGCAAGAATTGAAGCTCGGGAAACAATTTATGCCTAAATAAAATCAGGTTTGATGTGCTGTTTCTGAACAGCAGTCTGGACTCAACAGAGCTGAGCCACTTTAAGATGAATAATAAGCAGTTAGTCAGCTGTGTCACCCAAGCCTGCGTGTCATTTCCAAAAAACAAGGACAGGGGGATGCTTTGCTGAATAATTTTTACATGCATCGGCCATATGCGATGGCTTGGCGCGTGTGCCACAGAAAAGTGAGACGTGAGTCAGGATCGGTTGGATCGTTTCTGGCGGGGGGGTTCCGTAATAGCATGTCTATGGTCCACTGAGGCAAGGACTGATGTATAAGCACAGGGAAATAGTTTGATGCACACACTCACACTTGTTGCCTTTTGTGCTCTTTGTGCAGCTACGTGGATGTAGAATGGCCAGTCCTTCCACCTGTTATCATTAGGTGCTTAGTCCTGGGCACAGGAGCCCATCCTGGGACCACCGCTAGGCTGTGAAATGACACCCTGAATGTGACACCAGCCCATCAAAGTAGAAAGCTCTAGCAATTTAAAAATAGCAAAACAACAGGTGAGGATTTGTGGAGACTACTGGAAAATGGGCGTAGCAAGAATATGTTACATTACCGTAAATGCCGAAAATGTATGTAATGAATGGATGTTTATTTAAAAAGTTTGAGCAGTGTAAGCAGCAGCTACTCTTAACCATGGTGAGCAGATGTGTCCCTGTCACCCAAGGGGAGTTGTGTCCCCATAACCCTGGTGAGCATGTGTTTTCTTGTAACCCTGGTGAGTAAGTGTGTCCCTGTCACCCAGGGGGGGAGTTGCATCCCCGTAACCCTGGTGAGCAGGTGCGTCCTTATTTGTGTAACTGCACTTAACTTGGGTGCTGCAATGGCCACACTTGTCATTTGGTTTCAAGGGTATTTGCCAATTCATTTGGCTTGTAACTGCCAGTAAAGTGAGGCGATGGCACGAATTTCCTTGGTAGAGATCATATCAGGCAGTATAAATGCAAGCAATTAGCCGGCTGCCCAAAGTTTTTGCTTTCCTTTTTGTGTCTAATTGGATTTGACCAGAGGGAAAGCCAGGAAAGGCCTTTTTCTGTTTTTAAAATATCGCGCGGACTGCAGCAATAACATTGCTTGTCGTCGCGATGAAAACCGAGTCGTTCTAAAAGCAGAGGTTACCTGCGGGAGCAGTGAAGCCAAAGTGCAGAATTTGTTCCTGCAGGAATTCGTCAAACTTAAACACACAAAGGAAAGGACATAAGGATCGGCGTTATCATGCTTCAGCCAACATTTGCTATGCTGGGGCTTGCGTCTGTGCAAATGCATTTGGTATCGTAGCTTTTCTCGTAAATTAAACTCAGTGAATTGCATAATAGTTGCATGATTATTTCAGAATTAGACGTTGGAGAAACACACGGACAGGATTGTTTGTAATCCAGCAGACCGAAGTATGATGTCGATGGAGCAGCAGCAGCCTGGTCTGTTCGTGGCTCAACTGCCATGGCAGTCAGGAGGGCTTCTTGTCTCATTTATAAAAGCTTGATCAGGGCACATAACCAAGGCCATGGGAAATATTCTTTGGCTGTAATATGCAAAAGGGGGGTTTAAATAATCGCTCTGCCCTTGGTTTACGTTTGTGCTTCTTGCTGCCTGGCATGACATACGTTTCCTTGCAAGTGAAATACATGCGTTTGTAAGCGTCTCTGGAGTCTACAGTACCTTCTCTCCCATTACCGTCCCTCAAGCTTCAATAACTGCAAAAGGCGAGCCGTTCTGTTGTGCGTGGAATTTTAATTTACCCGTCGAAACTGCAAATTATTTTTATGACGCACCGCAGTAGGAATCTTGACTTAGTGATACGAGCATCGGAATGGGAAGATGATAAGATTAAATATACATTCGGACGCCATGTCTAACCTTAATGACCGAAGTGCTGTTTGTAATTAAATTTCTGTTTGCTTATCTGTTGCTCCAATGCTGTAGTTAAAGAGAAGACCGAGTGGCTTCTGCTAAGCTCTGCTCGCACTTTTATTTGGTGTCTTTGTTGTAGCATTCATATAAACACTGGTAATTTTTTTCCTCACCATTCGGTCCCTTGGGTCTCGTTCACAGTCTTTAGCGTTTCGTGGTCCTTCCGGTCGAGCTGCGTACCAATCTCTAACCGCTCCATTTCTGAAGTGTGCGGTGTTGAATGCCTGCTGTGTGTCCTCTTATTCAGCATTCTGACATGATGGCGAGCGACCTTTCGCTCCAAGTTCACCAGAGGCATCCACATATTCACGCAAGAGCAAAATCATCAGTTGGGCCTAAGCCTTACTTATCTCACTTTTCTCTACCAGCAAGTGGTTGACAAAGTCCGACGTCCGGCATCTTTTAACAGCTCACGATGGAATGAGTGATGAATTTTTTCTATCTTTTGTCAAAGTGACCAATGTCTCGGTTTACCTTTTGCTCCAATAAATTGGCGGTCTGTGCACCGGTTCTTCTAGTTGAAATCGCTGCACCGCTTTAAACTGTGCACGAGGGCTTGATATGTTTTTTGGACACTCATGCTCCTAAATCAGTGCTTGCAACCCAATGCTTTGTTGAACAGAAAACAATTCCAGCCCCGTAAGTGAAAAAAGTTCACTCAATTTCCCGGCCTCCTAAGTTAGCATCTCTGCGCAAAACCGCCCGTCTACTGGCTACAATACAGCCGGGGGAAAGTGAGTAGAATAAGTCAGTAAGGTTTGTCATTTTTATGCGCCGGTATTCATTTTGTGCAGAAAATAGTATTTTCAGCAACATTTAAAATTGTGCTAATGCCTCATTGCAGTTTTTTAACTGACAATGAAACAAAAAGTATACCCATTCCCTATTATACAGACAGTTTTTCTTTGGTTAGCATTTGGATAATCGGAATTAGCTACACTTGCACCGGAATGAGAATTCTGTCTCATCCCTGGTTATGCAGACTTCTCAGTGCTGAGATGTTTGCTGTCATCTCACACTGACTGGTGAATCTCAGCAGATGTGCACGCAAACAGCTGTGCATACAGACTAATGATGCTGGGAATGGATGCCGCATCGTCTTCTCATCTGCACATCCTTATTATCAGTGTTCAAATATTTACAGCAGTTAAGGTTGTGGGACAAAACTACTGTGCATCATCCAAATTAATGTCAACACCATTTTACTTTGTATGTTTTAAGGTGTTCTTCTGCCACTAAAGTCCTCCCTTTGGCCATTGATGAACTACCGCAAGCTATGGTTAACTCTGCTGCGATTCCCTTTCCCAGATTAAGTTTCTGTTTAAATTATCTCTACTACATGTGTACACTCTACACTTCTTTGGCCATCTTAGCATACCATGTCCTAATATTAACAATTCATAAAACCTTACGATAGAGCCCAGTAGTTTACTAAGGATTTTCTGTACAGTAGAATAATCTGTAATTTTGTAATGCATCAGCATTCACGTTTTGGGTGATTTTTGAGTGAATTTGTGCTAGTCAGGAGCCAGATTGTAATTTCACTCATAGGAATGGTTGGGGAGATATTCTTCAGTATCCAGGCCCTGACTTCTGAAGAGATTTTTGAGGAACTAATGAGGTTCAGATCCCTGCGCGAGAATTGCATAAACCTTTGCACCTTAGACTCTAGAGGAATTAAAGCTTCAAAAACAAAGGCGCTGAGATCACCTATAAATAAATCAAACTGTTTAAAAAAAATCCACTTTTGAAATCCGTTTTGAAGTAAATGTGAATATACGTATCTTCACGTTGGCATTTTGCAAACCTCCGAAGAGCAGCACATCCAGAAAGATCTACACAGCTGCGTCTGTGTTATCATGCAAAGTTGCCAATTTATTTGCCATAGATGCATTTTTTAAGGGAAAAAAACTGTGCTTCTTACTAACCAAGAAGCTGGACAGAACTTTTGGCACTTTGCAGTAGCCTTGCCTTTTCGGACTATTTATGAAGCCGACCGTACTCATTCTCTGTGTTTCCTGTATATACGGCACTCTTCAGAGGCATTGTCAAATCTAAGTTATGTCTAGCTGATAAATTCTAATTATCTACCTACAAAGTACAAATTGCAAAAGTTGTGTAACTTTAAGACACATTTTTAAAATTTTGGTTGATAGTAGGGGTTGCCCTTCAACTGTATGAAACCACTATTGTTATTACTTTTTATTTTCACTTGAAAAGTGTTTATTTCCATTGTTTTTTCTGACTCTACAGACAGTTGTGGAAATCACAAGTAATAAGATGCTCATCTTCTCAACAAACAATTCACTTGGATATACTTGTACTCTTTGTCCGTTCTCATGATGTCCAGAAAAAAAAAATTGCTGTAGTATTGATCAATAACACATTACAGGCAGTCCCCGGGTTACGAACAAGATGCGTTCCTACGTCTGTCAGGACGGGTACGTACGGTTCTTATTTAGCGTCGGTTAGTCAAATGTTTGTCTTATATAGTATATATTTTACCTTTCTATGCATATAAAACACTCAAGAAACACTTCCAAATAGACTAAAACATCTTAAACATAATAATTCAGTACATGGTATTATTATTATTTTCAATCGTGATCGTTTTCCTTTTCTTGCATCGGATTTATGCTTTGGAGGCATCGTTGCAAGGGTACATAAGAGAAAAATGTAAGCCAAATACAAAGTTACACACTCAACACGGCACTGTGATCCGATTTAAAATGGCGGACGGCATTCTCCTTCCTCAAGACGATGGACCGATGAAGCCGTGTTTGCATGAGCATCACATTACAAACCATTGTATTTAACTCAATTTTTTTATGTAACAGGCCCCATGGCATTCCGTTCTTAAATATGAATTGTTCGTAAGTCAGACGTCCTGAACCTGGGGACTGCCTGTATTTATAAATGCCACAATGGTTATACAATTGGACAGGAATAAGACTGAGATACCTTTCAAAGGGTACTGGATTTTACTTACCTCTGTAAACACTGAGGTGAAAAGAGGAAAAGGGATGGAATTATAGTTTAACAAAAAAACATGAAGAAAAGCATGTGATAGCAAATTAATAATACGCTACTTTACTGTGAAATGCTTAATGTTCCTTGAGGAAAAACCTAAATGGTATGCACTGTGAAATCGAATACTTTCAGCCTTGTTAACCCCACTTCACAGAAACTAAATTCAAACAACGTGAAGCTGAAAATGTGTATTAATAACAGGAGCACGACAGACATGCAGACAGGCCATTTTGGTAAAGAAAGATGGCTTTGCTGAATTTGGGGAACGGTGGTATTTTTTGGCGGCATTTTCTGTGGCTGTGGCCCTGGATATCTGTTCAAGTCCGGCTCAGCCTGTGTGTATTTTTCCTTTTTGGTTTCTTCCAGGTGCTCCACGTTCCTCAGTCCAAAAACGTGTTTCCGGCAAACTGATCACTCTGAATTGCTTAATATACAGTCGGAGCCATAAGTATTTGGACAATGACACACTTTTCAGTATTTTGCCACTGTGCACAACCACAATGAATTTGAAATTCATAAACGTTGTTCCCCCTCTGAAAATGGGGGACAATATATATGAATGGCTGTAATTCCTAAACGGTTAATGCGATACTTTCGTTGAACCCCTTAAATTAAAACCGAAAGTCTACACTTCAATCGCATCTTCATTGCTTTGTTTCAAATTCATTGTGGTTGTGCACAGTGGCAAAGTACTGAAAATTGTGTCTTTGTCCAAAAACTTATGGACCTGACTGTAACGCTAAAGTGTCAACTCACTAAATTGTGAATGAGAGGTTACCCTGCTTCACCCTGTGTTACGAACCACCGTGACCCTGCACTGGACAAGCAAACAGTGATCAAAAAATGGAATTTTACACACTACAGATATGCCATTATTAACTGCAGAAAACATCAGTGCCAAGGGATGGATCATATTGTTTGATTCTGAATGCTGGAATACAGTGCAGAACTGCTCTTATAACACAAATATGGACACAAGTGGTTTGTGGAAGACATGTGTGACGAACCCATAGACTTATATTCAAGATACTCTGTATGGCCAAAAATGTGTGGACCCCCTTCTAATTACTGAGCTGAGCTTTTTAAGCTGCACCCACGCAGCATACGAACACATTCTGAACAATTGTGTGCTTCCAGCTTTGTAGCCACAGTTTGGGGAAGAAGCTCCTTTCCTGCTCCAGCAGGACTGTATCCCCCCATGGACAAAGCAAGTTCCATAAACACATGGTTTGTCCAGGTTGGTGTGTAAGAACTTGAGTGGCTGCACAGAGCCCTGACCTCAACCCCACCGAACACCTTTGGGTGAAACTGAAATGCCGACCGTGAGCTGGCACTTTTTGCCCGACATTGGTGCCCGACCTCAGTGATGCTCTTGTAGCCAAATGGGCACAAAATTCCAGAAGCTGGTGGAAAGCCTTCGCAGAAGAGTGGAGGCTGTTATAGCGGCAATAACAGCAGGGGAAACAACTCCATATGAATGACCATGGCTTTGGAATGGGATGCTCAACAAGCACATATGAGTGTGATGCTTAGGTGTCCACATACTGTTGGCCATATAGTGCATGTTGTGTGCTGTTAGCGAGTATCCTACTAAAAGAAAGTGGAACTAAGACCTGTTTTCCTCTATTGTAAATTAAAGCAAGCAAGCATGGCAAGTAGCAGAATTTAAAATGCATTAACAGGTGCACAGACATCTGGAAAATTCTCCCTGGGTCAGGACAAGGATCCTTGCAATTTGCATTATTTACTGGTGTGTACGAGTGCCTGTCCCTTGCTTCATTACACCATTGCTGTGGCTGGAGCAGGTGGAGAGGGTTGGGTGACTGTGGGGGATACAGACAACATTGTGCTGGAGGGTGGCGGCACTGCGACCAGTCAGACCTCAGAAGTCCGTCCGGATTACCTCCTACGTCCTTCTTAGGAAAATATTACTGACCACTCCAGACTTTAATGACTTTCTGAGCTAAAAAAAAGTGTGTTTTGAGAATTTATTATTAATAATTATTTGCAAAGGTATGAACTTTTTATCTTAAAGACTGATGTTGGTTTTTTAGGCGCTTCTGTGGCATTAATGTTTTACTAATCATTGTTTTTTTTATACTGTTCCTTGCCTTCTTCTGTACTAAACCAATTCTTTTTCTTTCAGGCCATCCGATTATGCAATGAGTTGGATTTTTAAATCAAGCTCTGCATCTGGTTGGTTAGACCTGGTGGTGCGAATGGAAGAAATAGCCACAATACATTTGTTTGAGTGTTTTTGGATTGTTCCCTCATTTCAACCTCAGGCAGAGCAGCCTGCAGCTTTCCCTGTCACTACCTTCTTCAAAAAACTCCCCCAAACGTCCCCTGTTCAGCTCCCTAACCAGTGGGCCTCGTTGTAGAAGGTTAACCCGTGGTTAAACCATACTTTCCTTTAATTGAGAGCCAAGGCTGTACTGGTTCAGGTGACTTTTTTGCCTGGTGAGAAGAATCACAGCACCTCGCTGCACTTTTCACGTAAAATATTACCAAAGATGTTACCAGCAACATTTTGCACAGCTCAGCAAAGTTGTAAAAGTCTTGACCTTGGATGATTTCATGCATTTATCTGCCCTCGTGCCTTGTTCTCTTTTTTTGTCCTGCAGGCGTTGTTAATAGGATGGTGCGGCCTGTGTGGCTCAGGACGAAATTTGCGTGTTACCCGGCTTTTTATAATGTATAGCAGATGTGGCAGCTTCTATGGCAGATGTTCCTACAACAGGAAGATTAGTCTTGGAATCTATTATATGAAATTCGTCCAATGAAAGCATTGCCAGAACCTATGTTATGTAAAGTTTAAACCAGCCAGTTAACAAACAATTAAACATTTTCTTTCATTAGCTTATGTTTTGTTTTTGTTTCATATCTGCTGTGGCAGTTTGCAGCTAACTTTAGCGCTGCACTTCTTCACCTAGAAGAGGTTGCTTAAAAAGGATGAGCTGCGGGAACTAATATTAGAGGAGAAAAGCACGTCTTAAACAATCGAGAAAGGATATGACAGTTAATTCGGACGCGATGGCACCTCATCTCCCCTGAACACAACCGCCGTGTCTGCGGCCGAATTAATCGAGTCTCCGCGACGCGGCCCCGGAAGCCGAACTGAAGACCAAAACAAATAAGTGGACAGCAAAGATTACATTACAGTATCATCAAGCTGGAGCTGTACTTTAACTGGAACGTGACGGTAGAACATACATTCTTAAAAGTTTTTGACCTCACTATCACTTGCGATCCATTTCTTCCAAAAAAGTTTGTACAGGACTAATAATGTTGTCGAGGAAGATTAGAGTGTTTGCCAACGCATTCAGTCCGGTGTCAAAGGCGTGTCTGTTAAATCGCCTTTAGCTAAATTAACTTCACAGTTTCTCCCAGGAAATTTAAAAACACAAAATAAGCAGAAAATTGCAGTGCACTGGCATAGCTGGTAAGCACACAATGTCAGTGCTGTGATTCCAAAGCTGTGCTTGGATCCAGATCTGCCTCTGCAGAGCTTGCAGGTTCTCTTCTGGGTGTCCTCTCACAGGCCAAAGATGCACTTTGAGTGAACTGATGATCTAAATTGTGTGTGTGTGTGTGTGTGTGTGTGGCCTCCAATTCGGGTTTTTCTATACCGTGCAATCTTTGCTCATGGAGATCAGCTCCACACCACTATGACCCGATGCAATAGGAGTGACAGTGGATATACAGCATGTAATGCAACAGAAAAGAATAAGAGGTAACAGCAAAGTAAAGTATTAAACTGCAGGATTACACCTTCTGAAGTGGTGCATGCTTTCAGAGTGCTCGGTCTCCTAGTGGATAAGTGACGGCAGATTGTTGTAGGTTCAAGTCCCTGCCGTGCTGCACTGTGCATTTGTGAGGCCCAGCAAGCATAGTGACCCATGTTTCTCTGGTGGATGCATTGCTAGGGCTTTTCGCCGCTTCACTGCGACCTGCCAATGGGGCTGGGGCAAATTCACGAGAATTTGATTGAAGTTGCTCGGTTGAGAATATTATTTTATAAAAAATAATTGAATAAGTACATTTGAGTACCAAACAGCCACAGAACCCCAACAAGCTCATAGAGTGAAAAAGGAGCAGGTGGCTCACAGTAGTTGGGCCAGAAGGGATGTGTACCTATATTTACTCTCACTGTTTATTGGTACATGTTTTACGGGATTTTACGCACTGTTATAAAAGTTTAAATCAGAGTTAAAACTGTGAAATATGCAGTAACACATCTGAATCTGACCCCAGCCCTTTCTGTGTGATTTTTCTTTGTGATATTGCTTTTCCCTTCGGTACTCCTTCCTTCTTTGTCCTACAGACATGTTCACAAGGTTGAAAAGTGTTAAAAACAAATATATTTATGAACCGGCATGGTGGTGCATCAGACAGGTTGTCAGCTGGTCCATTCGGGTATGGGTTAGAATTGGACTCATTCTGTGTTCAAACACCTGGTGTTTCACATAAGCTGGTCCCTCTAAATTGGCTGTGGTGTGGGCATGTGTGTGGCCACCCTATGAGGTACTGGCATCCCATCCAGGGGGTAGTTTCCTAATCTAGCACCCTGTGCCATCACAACCCTTTTCATGAAAATGGATAGATGGATGGATGAAGCAAAAATGAAATGGTAATAGAACCACACAACTTTCAGTAGAGATAGAAAAAGCAATCCATTTTTGAGTTGCAAAAATTTTGTTGACATCTCTGTGTATTTTATGGACCCTTACCATCGACTGCAGTTTGTGGCACGATGTCAGAAAGAATGTTAATCCATTCACCCATTACCCTGACCCGCTTCTCATGGTGAGGCTCATGTCAGTCTGGAACCTATCCCAAATTACTGGGTTCCGGACCTGTGATGGGATGCTAGCCCATCATTCGGGCAGCAACACACAAAATCACCCTCATATACACACACTTATATGAATTTATAGTGGCCAATTAATGTGAAAGGCATTTCTTGGGACTATGGGAGGAAAGCCATGCAAACACGAAGAGAAGAGACTGAGCTGGACTGGAAGCCGCACCCAAACAGCCCGGGCATTCAGAGGCACCAGTGCTACTCACTGTGCAACCTCGCCACCCAAGAAGAAATTTTGTATTTATTTTCCTTCATATGTGTCCTGTTGAAAGGCTTTACGTGTATTATTATTATTATTATTATTATTATTATTATTATTATTATTATTATTATTATTATTATTATTATTATAGTTTTAGGTTACTGTTCCACAATACACCTGCTGTACATGCCCCTATGAATTATTAATTTGATAATTATTAATGTGTACCTGTTCTGCATACTCCAGAGAGTTTGAAGAGTGTAAAAAATATTTGTTCTGGCTGTTTTGTGCAGTAATTGCACTGTGTTTTACATATCCCGTTCCCTTATGATTTATTATACGGAGTTCAGGAGACTCTTGGGAGGTTTTCTGGAGTCAGAAAGCGCTCGTGTGCTGCACACGTACAGTCGTAGCTTCTGCATAGCACAAAATCGGCATGTGAAATAGCTTCGTTTCTCACACAAAGACCACGTAAATGCTGCGTGTGAAAATTCTCATCAGCAGTTGAATGGATCCAAGTAGTATTTGGTCACAATTTTGTAACTTGTACAGTTTGGCTTTTCATCTTTGCTTGCATAAATAACAAAAAATAGAGAGCAAAGGCTGCAAACTTGAAACTGCTGAACTGAATTCTACCGCCATTTCTAGGAAAGGACCGGCTGTGGTCACCGTCACTGAAATGAGCAGCTCCACCAAAGTATTCTGTGGTAGACAATGGAATAATAATAACACACGCATCCTAACTACATTCCGCAGGGGGTAATAATCGTTCCTGTTCTCTTATTCTGAATGTATCCCTTCAAGGCATGTTTGCTTTTATCACCGTCTTTAATCTTGATACATTGTTGCCACAGGGAATTAAACAACATTTGTCAGGGTTTTAATTAAGGTTTTGTCAATGGACTCCTCTCCTCCCCCTGCTCTCAAATTAGTCATCCGAATTAGCCAGGAAGCCGAGGGGGGAACTGCTTTCTGGCTGTGCTGGAAATGCTGTCGTATATCTGTGTTAAAATCACCCACCCTGCCCACATTTTTGACCGTGACTCAATTTAATTCCGCATTTAATAAAAAGGCCAGAGAAATGGGAAAAAAAAATCATTACCAGTGGTCAGTCAGTTCAGCTGAGTTTAGTCTGCCCAGGTCTGCGGTTTTCCTGACTGCCCAGCATTTGCTAGGGGGCCAGGTGGAAAGAGAACTGGTAGGTATCTTTCAAAACAAACTGCTTGGATTAAATCCGAGAGCTACTTTAACAATCGCTTCAATGGACCAGGTACTATTTTAACTCAGTTTCTGAAAAGGCACCACAGCTTTGCTGGTCAACTATCATATGGAATCTGCATGTCTTGTTGCTAACATCAAGGAGCAAAAATACTGTGCTGAGCAGTAAATGTTTGCATGAAAGTGCAGAACATATCTGAAGCAGTGTGAGCTGTGTCCTCGGTTAGTGTGTCATGCTGTCTTCATCAGTCACCGGCACTGACAAGTGGAAAATACTGCGGGAGACACACATTCAACTGAGAGAGAGTCCAACTCTCCCACCATACCTACCACATCAGCAACTCTATCTGCTGGGGGTTTTTTTTACATCTTTTTCCACTGTCAGTATTACATTCTAGTGAATGGTCAGAATTCTGGAGCTCATAACTTCTCGCATTCCTCAGATTATTTTTTCAGGATGTGCGTGCATTAAATCTCCACAGAGGTGTAGTTCTGTCAGCTGCTTTAAACAAACCTCATTGGCATCTTGCGCTTTCTCAGTATAAACATATTAGTTAGTATATGCTCGTGTTATTTATATTTTCTGCTTATTTATATTTTTTCCTGCTTATTTCTCTTTTTTTTACTAATGCGTATTTTTCATAAACGTTCTCAATCAAGTGGCATGGTGGTATCCCTCAGGTCTGCATAGGCTGCATGTGTTTGCTTTGGTTGCTCCAGTTTCCTTCCAGGTGCGAAAACATGTGTTTCAGGTTAGTTTGTGCTTCATTTCCCCCTGTGTGCATGTGTAAGAGACTAACGTGTGGGATTTCTCTGAGATGGACTGGCATGTTCCATGAGAGGCTCTGGACCACCGCAGGGCTGTTGTGGACAAGTTTTATTGATCATTAGCTGGTGCTGGCTGGGTCAGAAAAAGGAAAGGTAAATGGTAATGACACATTATATGATCACCAAAACTCTTTTACCCTTAGCCTGAAAGGGGGTTTGGCTTTATTGCACAAGTATTGTTAATGCTGTCAGACAGGCGAATGCCACAGAGAGAGACGTGCACACTGGTAGTTTGTTAGCGGAAACGGGAGAAATAATAGCAAAAAAGTCACTAACTACCTCCATGTTAATAATGCGTTCAACATTTCATACCCCTCCCTGTCGCAAATTTAGGTCTTTCTTCCAGCACCCTGCTGCTTCTGTCAGCACTCCATGGTGTGTGTGTGTGTGTGTGTGTGTGTGTGTGTGTGTGTGTGTGTGTGTTTGACTCCAGAATCTTCATTTGGGGTGACATGTACTTGTGTGAATTCCAAGTCTGTGGATTGACGAACAAGCTTGTGCATAGAAAACAAACGTATTGAGCTTTATGGGTGTAAAGATCAACAAACGAACGAATATGCTATTATATGTACTATAATAATTTTCTGCAAATACTTAAAGTTTATAAACTCAACTGGTAATGGTCCTTTTTTGTTTTATCAGCTTTCAACCACCCAATTCCCCATACACTGCCACTCCACCACAGTGGCACTATGAGGAATATACTGAAGGGTTATTAGTATCTAATGTTGGAAAATGATGAACAGAAAGCAAAGATATTGGTAAAAATGTGATGCCTTGGCAAAGAGATTTTCACTGGCTACATTGATAAGGGGTGTTAGAGGTGTTTTGGTGGCCATTGATATACAGATGTGTAAATTAACAATAGTGTATTTATAGACCAGATCACTTGAGGGTATGCGAGAGTGAAACTATGAGACCAGTGATGCATTGCTTCCTGTGTGCTCTGTGCAGTCAACCTGTATTATTTGTCATGAGAGCAGCTCATTTTAAAATTGCCCTTGAAGGTTGAGTCCCAGAGCAGTGGTTTCATGGGTCAGTACCAGAGACCACAGTAACAGCAGGAAGTCAAGTTTCATTGGCAGGTGTTGCGGCTAATAACAGTCCTGGCGGCAACCGAGAGCATATTGCATACTGCTATATGCCGGGGAACGGGGAGTAAATATCCAATAATTTTGAAGGTGAAAAGCAAATATCAAAGAATGGCCTCATGAAATTGTAATGTTTAAGAAAAGATTAAGCCCAGCAGTGGGGCCCAATTTAATCATGGTAATGTGACTGACAGAGTCGATGAGTAGCCCGCATGGGGAAAGGCAGCATAGTGGAAATGTGTTAGAGCGGGATGTAGCTGCTCCGTTCCCAAATTCTGTGTACGATTGTTTCCCGGCGAGTGTCACTGCAGCAGCTGTATAACATCACCCACATCCCTTTTTGTTGCTCTGGTCCAAAAATGAGCAAGGTGTGATAAGCACTGTGTGTGTGTGTGTGTGTGTGTGTGTGTGTGTGTGTGTGTGTGTGTGTGTGAGAGAGAGAGATGCACCGTCTATTTTGGTGCGCTCCCTTTATGTCCCAGGCATGGTTGTTTAAGAATATTTTAGGATGCCACTAGAGTCTCCTGGCAGATGGAGGGAGGAAACAAGGATAGCTTTATAGTGTTGGCATATTCAGCATGGAAAGGGATGCTAGAATGGCAGAGAGCAAAGGCAGATCATTTTCCATTCAGTATTCCTGCTATTGAGTATATTGGTCAGATAAACTTGCACTTGCGTTGCATCTATTTCAACTGTTGCACTGAAACTACATTGCTGTTGCTTTTTTGTGGCATTCGAATAAATCAGTACACTATCAGGCCATAATTTGTACAGCAACGTAATCCAGGTGCCCAAAATAATCCATAACGAATCATTAAGCAGTGATAATAAAGTGGAGCTGGTACGTGCATGTAGCCAGGCACTCTGCTGGTTCCCGGTCACTGACATGGCATTTAGCACCTGATTTGATGTGAAACACGAGTTCTGAGATGAAACCATCTGTGAGTTTTCTTAACACAGGATGCTGCTAAGATTGTCTCCAGATTACCAGATGGCAAATGGCAAATTCTTCCCCGGTGCATTGCGGCAGGTTTCACTTCTTGGCAGAATTTCCCTCCAACTCCCGCAGCTCAAATGTGGGAAAAAGCCTCCATTCACTCTACAATGGGAAAGTGTAGAAGTGCACCATATAAGGCGATTTATAAACAGTGTTATCTTTCACTCTGAGTGTAATTCTCAAGCGGATGATATTTAAATGAGTAATCACTGAGGCGGCTGCCTTGACAGAAAGCCATTTTGGGTTTGGAGGAATAAGTGGGGTGTTACTGGGTTGAAGACTGCACCTCTGCAGGGCAAGGGAGGCAGCTCTGTTTGGACAGCTGAATTGCCTCTTACTATTAATGCTTGTCATATCAGATGGCTATTATAATCTAAGCAAGGTGGCACGTCTGTTGGCATTGGATCACTTTTCATCTTGGCATCCATTGCCGTGCCAGTAGGAATGAAATACAAGTGACACGCTGGACGCAACCATTTTGAAGTAAACCTGTTTGCTGTGTCAAAAGCAATAGAGCACAATCATTGTTTTAGTAGTGTTGTTGTCAGGGTCTCAGGGGACCGGGGAAGGGGACCCAAATATGTGGAGGCAAAACTAGGAACAAGGGTTCGGCAAGGCAACCAAGTTTCTTCATGTTTACAGGGTCGTGGGGTTCACAACACATGAACGAGTCACAGTGCATCTATGTCAAGATCCTGTGCCGGAGCTGTTTGACCCTGTGTCTTTTATCACCGCGCTGATGACTTGACTCAGTGCAGCTGTGTCAAGTAGGTGGGCTTTGCCTGACCGGCTTCTGACAGTACCCCCTCCCCTACGGGCGGCTCCCGTAGCCCGTGTACATGGAGGATTACCCCTGGGACAAGGAGCTGGTCGGTCCGGGTGCAACCTGTGAAAATCAGAGATCAGCGAGGGATCCAGAATGTCACGAGCAAGTACCCAGGACTGTTCTTCTAGTCCGTAACCCTCCCTGTCCACCAGGTAAAACAGGCGACCCCCCGGAACCTGGAATCCAGCAGTGAACAACCTATGTACACAGGGGAGCCATCCACATCAAGGGGGGATGGAGGAGACGACCGTAACTAGTCACGTTGTAACAGAGACGTGCTGTAGGACTTTAGGAGGAAAACGTGAAAGGCTGGGCGTATCCTATAGTGGGAGGGGAACTGGAAATGGTAGAACACTGGCGAGATCTGGATGGGGCCAATATACCATGGACTGAGTTTCTTTGAGGGTAACTTCAGTTTGAGGTCCCTTTTGGAAAATCACACCCTTTGCCCCACCTGGAGCGACAAATAATGCCGTTTCCTGTCTGTGTGGAGCTTCTGTGACCGTACTGCCCTCTGAAGGTGGACGTGCGCTGACTTCCAACCCTGCTCGCTCGTCCGATACCATTCGTCCACAGCTGGGACATTCCTGGGGTTTGGGTTCCAGGCAAACAGTGGCAGTTGGCACCCTAAAAGACACGCCTGGTGCCGGCCACAGTAACTTCTGAGGTAACACCCGATATCCTGGTTCAGACGGTCCACCTGCCTGTTGGCCTAAGGATGGTCAAGAGTCAAAAGAGTTGTAGCCCGAGGTCAAGTTGATGTTGACACCCAGTCTGTTCTAGAAAGACTTGCAGACAGCCAACGTGAACTGTAGCCCTCGGTCACACAAAATATCCTCTGGGAGTCCAAAGAGCCTGAACACGTGGAGGAAGACCAACTCTGCCGTCTCCATAGCCGTGGGCAGACCTCGTAGAGGAATGAGGCAACAAGCCTTAGAGAATCAGTCAACAACTACCAGAATAGTTGTGTTTCCTCCAGACATCGGCAAGTCTGTTATGAAGTCTAAGGACACATGAGACCAGGGTTGGTTGGGGATGGGTAATGGCTCTAACTCCCCTGCCGGTCATTGCCTAGGAACCTTGGATTGGGCACATACCTCACATGCCACAAAAAACTGCATGACGCCTTCCCTCAGAGTGGGCCACCAAAACTTCTGCCTGACCCGGTAAAGGGTTCTCCTCACCCCCAGGTGCCCCGTGGATGGAGAGTCATGCACCCAGTGCAACAAGGTGGACCGTAACAGGGCCGGGATGTATTCCTTTCCTGCAGGTCCATCCTGGGAGCCCGGGTTGACTACTTGTGTGTCCCGGAGGTTCTCCCAGAACCTCCAACGGACAGGCGCAACAAAGTATGACGTAGGGAGAACAATTGTCAGTTCACGTGGGTTCTGGTCCTTCTTGTAAATCCGAGAAAGAGTGTCAGCTTTCTTGTTCCTGGAACCTGGTCTATAGGAAACCGTAAATTTGAATCGGGTGAAGAACTGTGCCCACCGGGTCTGGTGAGGATTTGACCTTTGTGCTGCCTGAAGATACTGAAGGTTCTTGTGGTTCATGAGTACTACAAAGGGCTGCTTTGCCCCTTCCAGTCAGTGCCTCCATTTCTCCAAGGCTAGTTTGATAGCCAGTAACTCCTAATTCCCCACATCGTAGTTCTGTTCAGTTGTGGACAACTTCCTCAAAAAGAAGGTACAAGGATGTGTCCAGGGAGGAGAACTGTGTTGTTGTGAGAGCACCGCCCCAACCCTGACCATGGAGGCATCCACCTCCACCAAAACCGATTGGGTCGTGTCTGGGTGTCTCAGTACAGGGGTGGTGGTGAAGCCTCTCTTTAGTGCTCGGAATGCTGAGCCTGTGGCCTCTGTCCACTGCAGGCGCTTTGGGTTCCCGCACAAGAGGGCTGTTAGTGGGGCTGCTATCATACTGAGGTTCTGAATGAAACGTCGGTAGAAGTTGACAAACCCCAAGAAACGTTGAAATTCCTTCACTGTCTGAGGTTGGGGCCAGGCAAGCACTGCCTCTGTCTTTCCCGAGTCCATCTGCATTCCCCGCGGGATTCAGACAAAACCTAAGAATGACACCTCTGACTGGTGGAACTGGTATTTCTCACCTTTTACATACAGCCCGTTGATTAGGAGATGCTCCAGTACTAGTCGCACGTGTCTTACGTGCTCCTTGCGGGAGTGGGAAAAGACAAGATTATTGTCCAAGTAGATCAAAACGAATTGGTTAACAAACTCCCCCAGGACATGATTTACAAATGCCTGGAACGCCAAGGGAGCATTTGCCAGCATAACTAGATATTCAAGTGCCCACTGGCTGTGCTGAATGCCATTTTCCCCTCAACACTGCTTCAGATATGTATCAAATTGTATGCACTGCAGAGATCTAATTTCGTGAAGATGGACCTTTTCCAGTGTGGCAGCGATTAGTAGTAAAGGATGTGGGTATGGAACCGTTATTGTATTCAACCCTCTGTAGTCAATGCAGGGGCAAAGACCCCCCATCTTTTTTAGAAGAATCCCGCTGCTGGCAATGTGGGCGAACAAATAATGCCTGCAGCTAAGGCCTCCAAGACATACAGTATGTCTCCATAGCCTTCTGCTCTGTTAACGAAAAGGGGCAAATCCAACCGTAAGGAGGGGAAGCCCCCACTAGTAGATCTATTGCACAATTCTCGGTGAGGAGGTAATGTGGCCACCTTGTTCTTATTGAAGACCTTGGCTAGGTCTTGGCATTCGGGTTGTATACACACGGGGTTTCCGCACAAAGATTTTCTACCGTTGTGGCCCAAACCGGGAAGGACATACACCTGGATTGACATTGAGGTCCGCATGCCACTAACTCTTCGGTACTCCAGGAGATCACAGGGTCATGTGCCGCCAACCAGGGATAGCCGAGGATAACTGGGCTCTTCTTAGACCTTATGAGGTAGAAGGAGATCTTCTCTCTATGTACCAGACTAACTTGTACCCCAACCTGGTATGTCGTGGTTTATACTAGCCCTGTGCCCAGAGGCTGCTCATCCAGGGAGCTAATGTTGAGGGGCGTCTCACATTGTTGTATCAGCATGCTGATAGAATTTGCCCATGAGGTATCCATAAAATTACCAGCTGCCCCCGAATCCACTTGGACCTTGGACCTCTACCCACTGCTTTCCCCAAGACAAACTAACTGGCAGGAGCAACTGAGAGACTAAGGGGGTCACTCACTGCACCAACCAGTCTTCTAGCGGTTGGTCAGGACGGGCAGGTGGCTTGAAAGTGGTCGATCTGACCGCAGTATAGGCATAGCTTCTCCCGAAATCTTCGCTGCTGTTTCGCAGGCGTGAGGCAGCCTCTGCCAAGTTGCATTGGTTCCGGCGATTCTTTGGGAGGATCAGTCGGGTAAATGTGGGTCGGGAATTACATTCCTCTCGTTCTTTCCCGGAACATGTTATCGATGAAGATTGCGATAAGGATGAATTTGTCCAGAGACCAATCCTCCCCTCAGTACACTAGTTCCGCTTGAAAGCAGGCACTCAGCCCTTTGCGGAAGGTGGACAAGAGGGCTGCTTCGTTCCACCCACTTTGGCCGCCAGAATGCGGAACTCGAGTGCATACTTGGCCACCGTTTTTTTGTCCTGCTTCAGCCAAAGAAGTTTGTTGCTTGTGGAGTGTCCTGCCTTAGGGTGGTGAAACACGGCCTGAAATTGGGCTTTGAACTGGTTGTAGGACATGTCCACCTTTCGTTGCTGTCCCAGACTGCTGTGGCCTATTCAAGTGCTGCATCCATGAGGAGAGCGATGATATAAGTAGTCCAGCTGTTGTCTGTGTCGTAAACATGAGTTAAACTCGTGAAAACCAGTTTACACTGCAGGAGGAACCCCTTACATCTCTCCGGGAAACCGTCGTACCGGAGAGGTGTGGCTAAGCAAGGATTGGCAAGTGGGGGAATCTCTGAGGTGGGGGACCTTGGGGTGGAGCGTGTTTGTTGTTCCTCTTTGGATGGTATCTGGGACTGAAGGATACGGAGCACTCTGTCCAAGAACGTGCTTGTGTGTTCCTTGGGCGGCGACAGCCGATCAAAGTTTCTCGATGTCCGCTGGGTCCATGATAAAGACGGGATCTTCTGTTAGGGTCTCAGGGGACATTGGAAGGGGACCCAATTATAGGGAGGCAAAGCTAGGAGCAAGGGTTTGGCAAGGCAACCAAGTTTATTCGTGTATACAGGGTCACGGTGTTCATAACACATGAACATGTTGCGGTGAATCTACGTCAAGATCCCATTCCGGCGCGGTTTGACCCTGTGTATTTTATCACCACGCTGATGACTTGGCCCTATGTAGCTGCGTCGGAATGGCGGGCTCTGTCTGGCTGACCTCTGGCAGTTGTCTTATGAATAGAGACTGTTTAAATGTCCCTCACAACTTTTCTAAGGTTGAGAAACCATATGTTTCAGAAATTCATGAATAAAGGACTGTGTTTTTTGTCTTCATTCTCATCCTGGTGGCAAAATTTGCCTTGTGACCAAAGAGATTGTTGCCCCGAAGTCCAAATTTCTAAAGAAAGTGCTGCACCACATGGCAAATATTATCCCTCAAAGTGATTGTACAGCACATGGTTATAAAGCGACAACAAAAGCCCTATTTGACCAAATCCCTTTTTGGCCATAGGAGCACAGCGATGAGACTTGGAGAAAATGACGTACATCAACAGAAAAGTACATTTCTGTTTTTCCACTAAGCAAACTCCCCTTTCCACAGCTGTCTGATGCTGTGATATGGCGACATGGTAATATTCTATACCACATGACTTACATCAAATGGGTTCACTGGACACATGTCTCTCTAAAAGAAATATTATCTTATATTTTTACAACAGCTCTAAGTATCTGATTTAACCTTTAATTTTTTAAGACATTTAAAAAAAATTTGGCCGCCAGCATATACGCTCTAGGATCGGCAAAAAGTCAGATAGTCCAGATTTCTCTTTGTTTGATGTTTTTTCAGTGGTTGCGTAGACTTGCTTTTATATTCAATCCATTTGTAGTTCCAGAGATGTAATTCCAGAGTCTCTAATGAGTCCATTTGAAAAGAAAAGTCCGTTTAGACAGCATTGCTCGGTGGCAGCTTTAACATACTGGCATGTCACACAGTGTGTCTGTCTCCGTTCCAGTAACTGGCTGTCCAAGGTCATCACTTTTCCAGAAACAACTAATAGTAGGTGGGGGTTTGCTAGTGGGGGGTGGGGGTCCTCTGTTCAACCGGAGGTGGTGGAGCCAGTCCGTTGGAGCAGCTACCCAGGCAATTTAACCCCCCCCCCCTTGCCCCTCCCCCCACTCCCCCAGGACTGCGCCTGCAGCTCTGAGAACTGACTCTGGAAGCCAGGAGATTACTGCGGCTGGCATTGCAGGTGTGGGGGAAAAATTGATGCTGAAAATGTCATCATCGCCCAGACTCATGTTGCTAATCTATTAGCCATGACTTTGGCATCTCCACAGTTATTCCCCCCCACCTTCCCTCACAGAAGGGCAGACCAGCACTGTGGCATCTTGTGTGTCAATTTCTGTGCTCCACAGCTTTTGTTTCTTCTCTAAGGTCGAGGCTAAGTGCTGGACCACGAAATATGCACAAACTTTTTAAACAAGGATTTCTTGAAAGTTCTGGGTCTTGATGAGTGTGGGCGTACGCAGGTGTTTAATATGTAGTGTGAGGATGCTTGGGGCCTCGTGGTCACCCTTGTTGCAGTCCACGAGCACTGCAAGTGTAAAGGGAGAATTCAATGCCTGAAATTGTTAATGATTGTGTGACTTTTTGCTGCTGCGCTGTGTATTCTATTGCATCTGACAGTTTCAGTCTAGGTCAAGGTTTTTGTCCTTGGCAGAGCTGTCAGATTCGTTCAGTCTACAGTAAAGCAACTTATACTGACAAGTTTCACACATTTGCATCATCTGCATTGAGGATTAGTATGTGAGGAAAATACTCTGCGGCATTCATTCCCAACTGGAAACACATGTGTTTATTGTGTTCCCAGGCATTAATCAGATCAAAGCAAAACAAATAAAGGTTTTTTTACAGCTTATTGGGGACGACTGCTCTAGCACAGGCCAGCAGAGGTTGCAGTCGGAAGAGCACGAGCAGTGAAAGGTGCAGCAGCATCATCTCTCCAAAGTCCTTCCCTTTTGCTGCAGTAATTCTTTTTCTGGCAATATGCTGTCCTTTACTGGAACCCTGGGAGTAGAGGCCTCTCCCTCAGCTAAATGGTGCCTTGAAGATGCAGCTGCTGGTTCAAGAACATCATTGCTCCCTTGGAGTGAATATGCACCACTCTGTCACTGGCAGAGGAGTTGGTAACATACCAGCCATGGCAAGGTCAAGCAACTGGAGTCGCTGCCAAGCATGTGTGCCTATAACACGAGGACAGGACAAAGCATTTTCATTAATGATTATGAGCAAAGATATTGAAAGGAAAACTGACTGCAGGTAATAAGTATACGGTACAGTGATGATTCCCTGGGCTACTGGACATTTTAAAAGGTCTAGCGTCTCTCCTGCGGTCTGCCGTCAATATATTTCTCTTCCAAGGACACAGATAGCAAAAATATGGAAAACTACTGCCCTGAAGTTCTTTATTTCCTGAGGGCAAAAGTTTTATTTTTCGGGGAAAACTGTATTTTCAGTTTGATGTGATAGCTACAGCATTCACCTGTGGACACAGCCAGTGAATGGAAGGCATCATCTTGAACTCAAGGCAATTTTCTGTGCACTAACAGGAAAGGGTTAGGAGGTTATGAGTGTCAAAAACAAGCTTCTGAGAAGAGGAATAAAAAAACCCAGAAATGTATGCATCACTAAGTCATTTTCTCATTCATATTAATTTCCTTTTTTTTAAGATCCACTGAAAAGTACAAAAACAGCATAATTTGGAGTGAAAAGATGGACTAAGTGCACTGGTGCAGCTTTTGTCATTCTTTTCTGTTTAAATCCAAAAATTGCTGAAAGAGAGTGGTGACGGTTTATTCAGCAGTGTATATACAAGTAGATGCAAAGTAGAAGCAATTATGTCTTTATTGAAAAGTAAGAATGCATCCATCAGGTTCAGCTTAAATACGGTGTTACTACCAGAACTGCTATTTGTACCAAAACAAGGTATGCATTACTTGAAGTTCTAGGGACAGAAGACTGAATGATATGTGTGTAAATATATGTGTGTTTGGTTCAAATTTCACCCAACTTGGCCCTGGAGAGATAGCCATACATTTCAGACCAGACACTTCTATATCCAATAAAGGAGGGCAACCGTAAAAACCGAATGACGGGCTGTGAACCCAGGCCCTATCTTCAGCGGCACCTGGAAATCAGCTGTAATCTTTCTTTAAAAGACCTTCCCTTGAGTAACCTTAGTATCCCTTGCCTCCATGATTATCCCAGGAAAAGAATGCATGGACATACAAAAAAGAAAGGGAAGAATAAGACCAGACAAAGTGCCTTGTCTGGTCTGTATCTGGATTCAGTACACAGAGAAACTCACCAAATGCCTGGAATGGTGTTTCTACCTGATATTCTTAAATGCCCGTACATGCTGTGGAACAAAAGCCAAATGCTTCAGTTGAACATCTGACATTGTGAAGAAAGTTGCTAACTTTCCCACCTAAGAACTTCTGAGCAGCTCCTTTAGTTCTTGTTGAAACATTTATTTGTTTTTTTCTTTATTATTTTTTATTTTAGCCTGTGCTGTAAAATTAATGTTTCCCACCAAAATATAATAACTGAAAAGTCTGCTGAGAAGTTCAGAAAAACGATACAAGATCTTACTTAAAATTTTAAGTACTCCTGCATCACGTGCTGCATCACCCTTTGCTGCGCTGTGTTCTGAACAACTCAGCAGTTTGCTCTGGCAGGAAGAATTCCGCCAAGGTTTTGACTTGAGTACCATATGCCTTTACAGGTAGCAAATATGAGGTTATAACACCTTCTGGAGAAAAATACATAGGTGAATGGGTTTGGGGATTAATGGCATGTCATAACAACTTGTCCTGAACCACCATTGACCTTTCCCGTAGAACACGGGCTTGATAGATGTACTTCATTAGGGAGTTTTGACTGGGAAATGGAACCCCTCCCTACCTCTATGGCAGGCTCATCAATGATTGATCAGCAGGAGAATGAAGAAAAAGAAGTCGAAGAGAAAAACAGGTGGGATTAATCTGAGTAATATTAAACCAATAAATATAAAACCGAGTGCCATCACAGTCTGAAATCTAAGGTTATATTTGCAAAGGCAGGAATGAGGCCGGGGACAAAATGAATTGGATCTCCTCGAAAAGGGGTTAGCTTCTCAACCGGTGCATTCATCTTAGGCAAACAATTTAAGCTCAAGAATAATTTTCATTTGGCAATCAAGATGTACTGTGAGCCCGGAGACAGTACCGTGGTTCTGTACTAAAAAGGCACAAAGCAAGTTGCTGGAATAGGGAGCCTTTGTAAGCAAAATGAGAGGTGCTTGACGGTGGTTTGGGCAGACAGGTTGTAATGCTTTGTGGAAGCCTCCCGGTTTTGTATTAAATACCTGAAAATGATGCTGAACCTTCCGATTAGGCATTAAAATCCCAGCACAGATGGTGGGATGGTGACCTTAGACGAACCAGGAATGTATTCACCTCAATAAACCTTTTAATTCTTTTAAAGTTAGCCCGTTCACTATTCGCCGTGCCTTATAAACAAAGGCAGTTTTTTTTTTTATTTTCACTCCGAAAGAGCCTCGTAGCAAGTGGCTCGTGTTTGCGTAATTTTATTTCGATTCTTGATTAATCGTGGTTTTTTCTACTTTCATGTAGTTATCAAAGAGTCCAAAATAATGCAGATTTGGGTGAATGAAACCCCGGTTGGTGGGAAATTCCAAGCAATAAAAATGAAAATATAAAAATGTCTAAACAGGGGCATTTAGTGTTACAAGAGCTACATAATGCACCACTATTGATCGTATGTGACTGCACAGTCGCTGTTCCTTTAATACAGTAATTGATTTTTGGAACAAGAAAGGAGAAAAGAATGCAAGTTTTCAGACAACAGCTAACATATTGGTTGGGACTGCCTCATTGTAATCTGAAGGAGCCTCCGTCAAATCTCTCATCTTGCTGTAGTGGCAGTGATCAATGTATTTACCCTGAACTGCTCCAGTAAAAATACCCTGTGGGGAAAATGGCTAAAGATCAAAAGAATTTATTTGTCACATACACGGTTACCAAGTATACCATGTAGTGAAATGTGCCCTGATTCAGGAGACTGTGTGTGGTTCCATTCCAGCAAGTAAAACAAACAACAACAAAAACAATCGAACATCAAGAAGTCAACAAACACAGATAGATGGATAGATAGATAGATAGATAGATAGATAGATAGATAGATAGATAGATAGATAGATAGATAGATAGATAGATAGATAGATAAGACCTTAAGTTGCAGTATGGGGACAGTGAGGGGAGCGGTCAATGGATATTGTAGACTCTGGTTTGCGAGAATTGTGATGGCATGTCCGGGTTCAGAAGCCTTATTGCCTGTGGATAGAAGCTCCTCCTGAGCCTCTCCGTTCTGGCCATAATACTTCTGAAAAGTTTGCCTGATTTCAGCCGGTCGAACAGATGATTGTTGGACAAATCATGACAAAGCGGATTCCCTAGCCATGCAAATCACCTTCATCAGAGGCATCAGATAGATGTGCGTTGTCTCTAATCCCATCTCTTCACACAGGAGCAAGTGCAGCTAACCTGCAACATCCAACGTGTTTTATCTAACCCCCTTTTCCCGGTCACCTCCGGTTCGGCTCACCTGCCATATGTTCTAAGGTCATTTTGTTTCTGCATTGTGGCTTCTAGGTGACACGTGCACAATGGCCGACTACAACAAACTGAAGGTCTTGCTTCTGAACATTCATCCCAGAAACCAGAGTAGTGATGGAGTGATACAACAGACGCGCATGGACCAGAAGAGGACCCTGGTGGACACCATGTTTATGTACTTAGACGTAGACCAGGATGGGCATGTGGACAGTGAAGAACTGGTACAGGTAGGCGTTCAGCTGAAGAGAGCACGTAAAAGCATCGATTACCGTTCCTACTGCTGGGAAGGTGAAGTATCACTTATGGTATCAGTGCTGAACTGAATTTGCTGTAATAGTGCCAGAAATGCTAATGAAAGCTCTGCCGTTATGGTTTTATACCTCAGATGACGTCTTCATCCACAGCAATGTATATTCCCGCTCATTTAATTGGTTGGATTATTTGAGGTTAATTCCCTTGCACAAGCATCCTTACAGCAGGGTGTTGGCTTGGACCATAAAAACGTGCATTCCCTTAATGACTGCATCACCTGCCGCCTGTGCACAACTGGTAATCCTATGCTCGGCGGTGGTGCCGACAGTAAACAATGACAGTGGTCCACCTTGGTTTATAAAGTGTGCTCCCCCAAACCTCTATAGCACAAGCCGGATGAACCGTCACCAAAATGCATGAATGGGTAGATTTAATGAATTTTCCATGATCTAAAGTCGTATCCATTCACGGAACTATTAGTTGACATTAATTGAGACAACTTGAGCAGACTCAGTCGGAGGCCTACGGCTGCAGCGATTTAATTTCCTGCTTAGATATCCGTGAAAGACCGCCTGGAGGATCGCTTGCTGGAGTGCTCCATGCAGGACCTGCTTCGATACGACGACTACAACAACGATGGGCTGCTCACCCTGCAGGAGCTCTACACTGCATTCCGTGAGTGCTGCTTCCGATGCCGTACATAGCAGGAAAGGAGTGGATCCTTCTTGACACAGTTAACTGGCTTTACCTGTGTCAAATATTTATTACGCTTGTATTTCCTTTAGCAGATGCTTTCCTCCAAAGCAATGCAATACATTCTGAAATTTCCGCTAACCTCTTTGTGTCCTAAACATATATTTATATCTTACAGTACTCCAAAATTCCGTTTCCCTCAAAAAAAAAAAAAACAGATAGTGTATTTAGATTATTAGATGCTGATTATAGACACTAAATATGCGATGGGGGTCCATGGACTGAACAAAGTGAAGTAACTACATTTAGGGCTGCAGACCACAGTTTCTGCAACACAGATTTGTTCTGCACTTGATGTCTCTTTTTTGTCAGATTTCTTTGGTTTTTCTTCATTAAGGAAGACTGTCTGTCACAAAAGACATCCAGTTTTTCCCAATCGAACTCGATCTATTAATCAACCTGTTAGTGATGGCATTTTGAAATTTTGATCTCTTGGGGCAAAAGCTGCGCCCATTAAGCTGCACTAATCATTAAACATAGTAATGACTGGTTTTAATGGAATCATTGTTGTCATTATACAGTTATGTTCCTTTTAGCATCCAGATGGCCGGCATTAACACTTTCGTGCTTTCACGCGGGGACTTCTTTAAAGGTTTTTAACGGCTGGGAAGACGAGCCAAGAGGGACCCATTAAACGCGCTGTTCATTAAGTCCTACCGCATTGAACTGTACACATGCAGTGGGACCCGACTTGCAGCAGAGGTTTCGGGTGATGTAAATGCTGAACCGCAAATCATCTCCACGGCAGATCCACAAATCTGCTGTAAAACTGCAGAAGACACAGGTTCTTCCACGTCTAATTAAAAGCTCTAATGGATTCACCGTTCATCTAAAGATTGAACATGCAAGAAGGGCCTGAGATCCATTCTTCTTATGTCCTGAATTATTACCATTATTAGTGCTAATTTTGTGCACCTTAAATCTTTAGAAAATAATCTCCATGCATACAGACTGCTGCGGACCTCTTGCAAAGGCTGGCATTACTGTTTCGGCTAAAAAGGGTTAGGGGACACAAAAGGAGCAAAATGAATTTGCCCGGTAATTCTTAATCTTTGACCTGACAAACATGCAAATGAAGAAGTCTTTTTTTACACACGGTTTCCCTGCACTCTGCTTAGTTGTCTAGACTGTGCATTTGACAAGTGAATGGCATCGTTCAAATGCGATTTATCTAAAAACATTGAATTAAACATTACCTGACAATATAGTTAAAAATAGATTTGGGTTATACATGCTGAAAATATAATAAATGAAAATTTGAAAACATTTTCCCAAAACAACAATTAATTTTGGGCCATTATTATTATTATTATTATTATTATTATTATTATTATTATTATTATTATTATTATTATCCATTGCTCTTAACTACTTCCTTCAACATGAGTAATTGTTAATATAATGTGTAAGCATAGACAGCAAAATAACCTTTCTTGTGCTTTAAAAGTTCAAAGAGCTCCCATTGACTGCAGACTGAACAGAGATCCATTTCGCCTCGTAAAGTAAAAATCAAGCTACAAAACCTGACTGACTTTGTACAGATGTCCAAAATGCTAATCCTGTCCCTGCCTTTCTACTGGATAAAGTTGTCGTATGTAATTGTAAAAATTAGAAAAGGAATGACTGGAGATTTTGGTGCTCGGTGTTGTGAAAACGGTGCCCTCTGAACGAAGACCGATTTACAATCCCGTGTCGAGTGAGAAGTCCAGCGCAGATAAATTTAATGCACAATGAACTGAAGATGGATGGCGAAGCTGGGGGTGGAGGGGGGCGTCTTCTAGGAGGAGGAGGAGGAGGAATTGCTGGGGGATGTTGAATAAAGGATTTGGTGCTCCTCACCTGCACCGCGAGCCCATTTGTTTTTCCATCATTCTTGTTAATCGCCACTTGTTAGTCGTACTTATGAGGACCCTGCGAGCTTTGCCGAAAGCCCCGGTCAGCAGATCTGCTTAATTCATTGAGAAGTTGAACAAGAGGGGAGCACGGGGCTGGGGGGTGGCTGAGGGGGGCGTGCATTTGGCTTGGAGCAGGGCCCCTCAGAGTGTGGCTGGAAATGTGCTGAGCTGCTGGGTGATGGGGAGACCGTGGCCAACTACCCAGCAGCAATGCTGAAGGTCAGCTGGGCCACTTGTGCCAGTCCTTGTCTTGCCATGATGTATGTCCTCTGCAGGAGAAGATTGCAGCAGCCAGCAGAAGGGTATGCTTATCACAAGGATATCACAGCTCTCTCAGGGATGTAAATTATGCCATTAGCTCAGGACAGTCAATTAAGCTTTCTAGAAAAAGACGCAGTGCTGTCGGCCGCTTAAAGAGGTAACCTCCTTTTAATTTTTAAGGCCATGACTCTTTACTTCTTGACAGGTACAGTCCAACATCCATGCCGCACTATTTTTATGTACTAAATCCACACCAGTCATTTTTTTTGATCAGACAACAATGCGCCCTTTTGTCCATCCATCCATCCGTTTTTAACAGCCCATATCCTGGTGAGGATTGCAGTGGCAACAGGCTAAGCAGGGCAGGCCATACTTCCCCTTTGGCAGCAACAGTTTCTTGGTCCTCCTCCTAGTGGGTCATTTCTGGGTTGCCCCCCAAGGGGGGAGCCCACGTGGCATTCTAACTAGATGCCCAAGCTACTTTATCTCGCACTGTGGAACAAGCAGTCACTCAACTCCACTAGCTTTGGCAAATGCCAAGCTTCTCGCCTTATCATGGACTGTAGATGAACTTCGCTTCTGTTGCATGTAGTAACGGTGTCATTCCGCTGGCCACTATGGTAAGCGCTTGGCCAGAACCGTGGATGAGAGTGTAGATTCTATGCTACGCTGCAAGCTTTGTGTGAGGGGATGGCTGCGTATCAGGCAGCACGTGCTGCACATCGCATTGCTATAAAGCCAGCAGGGCCACATTATCGTCACACAGCCGTGACAAAATCTCGGATGCTCACCACACCTACACAGTGTCTAGGAATCAGGTCCAAGAATATGACAAACAGAAGGGGACACACAACACATCTTTGGTGGACTGAACGAGTTGATCTTAGCATAAAAAATGCAGACAGAGATGTTGTCCTACACAGGGAACAAATATAAGGAACAAGTGGCACACAGAAAGTTCTAGCACACCATACTTCCACTGACGTATTGCTGATGTTTGTTGTACAATCTCTTCTTGAAGAAGAAAGTACGATTTTTCAAGAAGGAATGCTGCAAGTTATGGTTAGTGTCACATTTTCCATGACTGTGAATTGGTCAGGGCCCATGTTCTCGCAGTGGGAATGGGTGAAATCTAAGTTTTGTGTCTGTATACAGAAACAAAATCACAGTTGCCGCCCAGAGGATTACAGTGTTGTCATCCCTGCAAAATGTACTGTGTCAGAAAATAGCTTTCTGTAACAATAAAGTTTTCCTTGTATAGAAATGCCCCACAGGTGTGGTGAGCTTCATTCTCACTAGGGCAGGGAGTGTCTGGTCTGTGTATGAGCACCACTTAGAAACGGGATTCATTGCGGTGCATTTTTGGACAACACACACTCCCCCTGTTATAGAACAAAATTCCTTTTACTGTTATTTTGACTTACAAGCAGGTCCCTCAACGGGGTGGAGCTTTTAGTTCACATGCAGGCTGCATTAGAGACGTGTGTGGCACCCTCAGAAAAGAAACCAAAAATCCTACAGCTCTTCAGGACCAATGCGAACAAACAGTAACACAAAAACATTACAGCAGAAGTGCTGAAAAGTTGGAAATGGGTAAAGGGCATAAAATTGTCTTGAAATTTGACTTGCAAGTGTATCAGCAGAGAAAGGTTATGAACATTATGAGTGGTTAGAATAATTCTATTATTGTTGTTCTTGTTTACTTCAAAAGCAGGTCTTGAGAAATAAATTTCCTGTGTCATGTGACAGAAGTTTGTGCTGGGATTACAAATATTATGAAAAGGCAAGAAACTGTCATGTAGGAATAGCGAAGAGCAGAAACAGACTGCAGCTGTTCTTTCTCATTGGTCACCTTTAACTTTGTTAAATAGGTAACTATTGTGCCCTACAAAACTTTCCCTGTTGCAAAAAGAATTGCCCATAAAGAACATTATTTCCCAAATGGTTCATAGCAGCAAATTTTTGTTAACAACAGGGGGCTTTTTAACTACAATATCCTCTGAGGCCTCACCCTATCTAAAAACGCTGTACAGCCCCACTTAGTGATGTACTACACACCTGCTCCTTGTGTTACGAGCATCCAATTTGCCGGTTGTTAAAGATTCAAGCATTTTCATGTTTATTTATTTTTAATAGAATTTCTTCACTGTTTGTGTTCTCTCAAAGTGCTCCGCTGCAGTGAAAATGGCCGTGTTTCCGTATTTGGTCACTAGTTGGCAGTATGCCGTAGGGAGAAGTGGGGAGAACATGAGGAAAAAAGTGTGTTTGGGGGGTGGGGGATGTGAGATGAGGATGGATTTAAGATTTTATTCACTTCTGAGAACTGAGTCAGCAAGTCGACTCATGTTTTTTGTGGTTTGTGATGAATCAATCCCATCCTTGTGGCCAGCAAAATACAGTCTGGATTGTAAGAAGAAACATTTTCAAATACTTTCTGCAACTCACTCATTTTTCTCTGCTCAACTGCTTTATTTCAACTGACGTAGTCTTAACTTTATCATTGCTTCATTTTAATGTAAGAATAAGTATACATTTTAATACGAAAATAAAATAAACAGACATCCATCCACTTCGTGTTGTGCCCCGCCTCATCCTGTGCCTGATTTTCAGGATGCTGACACTTGGCACTGTATGAGCTGTTGATGAAAATAGAAAAAATTATTTAAATATTGTGTCAGTGAAAGACAGGGATATTGCGGGTGAGTTTGGCACATGTCTGCCATTTATTGTACACCTCGCATGACTAAAAATAGTCGAATAACCTGTAAGAGGAACTTGAGTCCTGCAGCTTCCCCAGAGCATAAGCACAGCCGTGCTACAAACAGCATGCACGCGTAACACAGCCTTCGGATTGCAGCAAATGTTTATTTTATCCATAGCTTCAGGTCATGTTTCCAGCAGAACCCGACCTGTAAGCAAATTAAGTGAATGAGCTGCATTATTAAGCTTCTGTTCATTTTGATGTACTTATGGACTCGGGAAGAATTCCAAGGTGCAAGTAAATGTCCAGGTCCACTTGGGCTCGTAATTCAAGGTGCAAACATTTAAAATGGCGTTTCCACAATGAACTCCTCAAATGTTCAGAAAGCATAAAAGCCAATTATATTAAAAAAGATTAGTTTTGTAAATGTGCTCATTTTGGCTTGGTTGTGTGTTCTTTATATTTAAAGAGGCATGTACGCTGTTGTGGGTTCTTTTGTCATTTACACACCAACGATAGCGTACCAGCTGCTATGTAGAGTCTTGCCACATAAATAATCCTGTATACATTATCGATGAAATGGATGCAATAGAACTTTTATATTCAGCATATTTAAAATTCAACGCCACATATTTAAAATTCTCAAGAAATGCATATTTTATCCAGAAGCAATGCGTTTATAGTACTTGTCTGCAGTAATTGGGATTCTTATTCAAAATGGGATACAAATATAATCGCAGAAGCAGAGAGCATCGTCTTGTACCTGTCAAGTCTTGTCGAATTTTTAAATAGTTTTGTTAACAGTTTGCATTTGTCTTATTGGACATTGAATATTTAAAAACACTACTTAGCTCACTGACTAGAACATGATTTTAAGCTTTTTTTTTTTTTTTTTTTACTGAAACCATTTGCCATCTTCAATGTATATTTCTGGAATATTATTAGTGTGTAAAATAAACTGGAACAGTAAGCAAGTTTTCAGTGTCCAAACAACTATATAGCATCTAAATATGATATTTTAAGGCTCTTTTCTTGACTTCTTTTCAGCGCTTTGCGTTTTATCACGACATAAATACATTTGTTTTCTCTTGTTACTTAGTTGCATGCCTGAAATTGGTTGAGGCTTCACATCTTCACAGCTAATGGCCAACATGAGTCTGATTTCCTTGCATCCCCCACCTGCACCATCTGCTTCTCTGCTTGTAGAGAGTAAAGGGACTGGCTGCTGCCTAAAGAGCTCACTGTTGCCTCCCGTGCCAGGAACCACATGACAAAAAGCAGACTTCAAAGCATCACGTTTCTCTGCATCCTTCAAATTTTTGGAGAGCAGGTGAAACAGCTGAAAAAATGTTTTCCTTTTTCTGTTACAGAAATTCTTGTACAACTTTTAAACTAGAACAAAATGATCTTTGTAAGATTTCCGAAAATGTACTTTTAAAGGCTTGCTTTTTATGTTTGATGAATTGAAAATGCATTTACTTTGTGTTATAAACATTTTATCTAGATTTTTTTAATTGCCTTTTATTTGCAATTCTATTTTCTGAAATTTCTCTCTTGAAGAGTTAAATGGCGTGCATTTTGGTTTTCTGCCTCTGGAGAGAAAGGGTAGAAGAAGGGAAAGGAACATGAAGTGGGGGCAATTTTCAGTGCCTTCAGGATTTGTCTTTATTTAAAGCTACCAAATATCTGAAACTTTAACAAAAAGGGGTGTAAATAGAGGTGCCTGTCTGTCATCACCCTTTTTTGCTCACAAAACAGAAAGTGACCTCATGTTGACAAGCAGGTTTATGTGATGAATCGGTTGCTTCATTATGGCCAGAACCACTTTCTAAAATTTTCTCTCAATGTTGTACTGCATTACACACCAATTCACTCACTCACCTCCTGTTTTATTCTCCTTCTTTAGTCCCTGTTTGCACAAAAGTAAAATGTGAAGTAACATAGCTTTTTCCTGCATGAGCAAAGTAGAGAAAGACGTGAAATAAGTGGTGGGCATAACTTTTTATTTTCAGTCATTTCAAATTAGACAACTTTAATTTTGTTTCACAGACTCTGTGGCCAAAAGTGTGTGCACACCCCTTCCAAAGACTGTTTCAGCTGTGTGCATGCAGCATACAAACACATTGTGGATAATTGTGTGCTTCCAGCTTCGTGACTACAGTTTGGAGAAGAAGCTCCTTTCCTGTCCACATACTTTTGCCCATATTACAAATAACAAAAAGTGGCAAAATAAGCTGGCACTCAGTCCAGTCCTGGGTGTGTCCTGTCTTGTGCCCAATGTTTCTAGAATAGAGGAATACTGGGATTCTGCACTGCATGAGCTACTGATAAAATAAAAGATGTTTTGACCAAAACCAAACCTGTGAATAAATCAGGGAATTAAGCTTTATTATTAAACTTCACCTGATTGTGATGTTGGTGGACAAGCAAATTCAAGTTCACTTCATTTTGCAGATATAAGCATTGTTTAGCCCAAGAGTACAATGTACTACCAAGAACTACAAGGCCTTGGATTTTGCCTGTCTTGCTTTTAATACAAAATACAGAGTACTTCTGACTGCTGGGAGGTCATTAACACTGTGTTACTAGCAAACACTTGGCTTTTACCAGCACTTGGCTGTCGCTGAATGTTCAAAAGCAGGGCTTTTAGCAAACATTTGCTGGGCCAGACCCTTCACACTTAATATTCACCTTCTAATGTATTGCTACAGTGGACAAATACTTCGCAATAGGAAGAATGAATCCAGTTTTTGGCAACATACTGTATTGGTGCATAATAAGTTAATATGTTACCCTAGTATTTTTGCATGCAACAATTCTGGTCAAGCTGTGGAATATAGTGAAAGAATTTATTTTGCAGTCATTGTTTCATTAATCCCTATTCCTATGGCTGTTTTCCACACTTTTGCTATTCCAGCAATGCTGGAATTGCACATAATGGACTTTTTTCCTATTGTAATTTACACAAAAGAGTTTAAATAATAACTATACTATTTATTTGTTAATGGTAGTTGCATGTTCAGTTTGCTCCAGTGCAACGCCACTGTTTCAGCAATGAAGTGTGGGCGCGCTTGCTCTGTGGAGTGTTTGCCACAGCTGGATCTCACTCGTCCTCTCACTCCATCTCAGCACCTCTGTTTTTGTCATCCAAACTGCTTTAGTGCTTTGGTACTGGCATACGCGTATTCCCACACAGACCCCTGGCTATTAGTTGCGCAGTATGGGGTCTTCTTTTATGTTCCCTCAGACTGTTGCTCAAAGAGGGGAACAATTTATTGTTACGCTCCCATTGATTCCCAGTGATCCGGGAGCTCTGCTCTCCTCCCACTTCAAACAAGTGAGCTGGGACGCTTAGGAAGTCTCCCTTGTCTGAAGGCGGTCCAGGAAAATGCTGCTCAGATCAGGAGAAAAGCTCCTTCTGATACTGAAAATACTGTAAAACAGTAAAACAGAAGCAGTAAGACTCCATGCTTTAAAACAGTCAAATAAGGTAACTTCAAATATATATTTAATGACATTTAAAGGTGTTTCTTCTAAAGCAAATATTTTATTTATACACTAGGATATATATATCCTATATGTTTTTAAAATCACTTGAATTTTTGCTAAATATTAGTTCAGTTTAAACCATTTTGCTTTACAGAATGCATCATGGGTGTCTGAGTTGTAGTAGGAGATGATTCTTGACTAAAGATAGAAATGTCGTTCACAAAGGTGACTTCTGTCAGTCTCTTTCCCAAATCTCAGAAAAGCAGAGACACAAAAAAGCAGAAAGATAAATAACTGTGCTTTTAATGAACATTGAGGTTTTTAAACGATTAAACACGGGACTGAAAGTTGCAGGTACTGAATAATATGCTGTGGATCGTCAGCCTTGTAGACCTCACACATTTTGCCTCCAAATTTGGTAAAAGGTGTGCATTTCGGTTTGTTTTGTCACAGTTGTCCATTTATCCATTATCCTTAACCACTTACCTTGGTCAGGGTCACAGCAGTCCGGAGCCTAAAACATAGTGGTATCCCTGGAAAAAAATGAAGCTTAGTGCTTTTTCGGTGGAAATAAAGGATCAGCTGTTGAGGAGAAGGTTGAGCTAGGCCTCCATGGATGTTGTTTGTGAATATCCCCCTCACCTGAAAAAATGTTCAGTTTTCAGAAGGACTTCTTCCGCTGCTTTTGCTGTACATTCAGATTTCTTTCTTGCTTTGCATCAGGGCATAACTGTTTTTTTCTTTTCTTTTCTATTTCTTTATTTGTTTGTTTTGTTTTATTTTATTTTATAAATTTTTCCAGGACTTTCCTCTGCCCGTGCTTCTTGACTCCTTCAGATGAAAAAAAACTCTGAATGGGGATACTGTGATTTGTAGCCATAATTTTGTTTTGTTGGCAGGCTCCAGTTAATCCTACCTATGGTTGGGTCCCAAAAACCGAGCTGACCGATGCCATAGGCACTCGACCACATCAGCACCTGCATTAGTGGGAGCAGAGGTGCCGTCCCAACATGTCTCTTGTTATTTGACCCTTTCAGAAGCTGAAGAAATCCTTTGAGAGGCTCAAAACAGCCTTCTTTGCCTCCAGCAGCATACTGACTGCTTGTTGTTGGAAACCATTCCTTTAGCAAGTGTAAACATTCAGCTTTCTGAGATTATGTAGCGGCATTGTGCCAAAGGACTTTGTACAAATATGTAGAAGAAAATAAAAGGAGCCAACAACTGCCACGCTCAGACAGAAAATGGGACAGCTGGGACAATTACGCCTTACAGCTTGGTTATGGTATCATTTACATTTAGTGTGCATTTGTGTGTGTTTATGGGGGTGCAGTAGGGTAACCTGGTACCTCCCTGCTCTTGGGCTGCTGGCCTGAGGTGGGGTTCAAGTCCAGCTCAGTAGTGGGTCTGTGTGTGTGGACTTCAAAAGTTTCTTTCGTATAAATGTGGCAGCCCGGCAGTGGAGAGACTGAGAGCCAACTGGTGGGCTGTGAAAGACACAGCAATAATTTGTGCATTCTTAAAATCTTTCCGATTACTTTGTCTAGCCAGGATTTATAGTGTTAGGATGATCAATTCCTGAATACCGAGTGCCTTATGGCCATCAAATGACACGGCTGGGGTTTTGTGCTGGGGTCCCTTTATGAAGCTCATCAGACAGTCAGCCATTGTCTTGAACAAATGGACTAACTTGGCTTTCTTCATTACAAAAGTATTCCGCCAGTTCGGCATCCATTTTTACTCAGGGTGTCCGTACCCTGATTTGCAATAATTGCAGTTATTCCCAAATAAGCATTGCACGCACTCACAAAATCTGTGGGGAACACAAAACAATGTGCAATTTTCCCAACTGAATGGGATGTTGAGAAAGAGACCTGATTCCTAACTCCAGACCATTGAATCAGTCATTATGTTATTTGTCATCTTTGTGTTATCATTCTCAGATTATGCTTAAGGATTTTAAAGATTGCTCTATCGCGAAACATCTGTTCAATTGCTCTAAAAAATAATCATGTGGTGTCATTTTCTGAGAATTGCACAGACCCCCCCCCCCATCCCCCCAAAAAAGGGTTTTTGGGATGAAAAAGCAATCCAGTGAGATCGGTGTCAAAAACAGAATTCATTTCCCGAGTTGTAGAGAAGTGCTGGATGTATGTATGTAATCTTTTGCCAACTTTAGTCTTGATGTGCAGGTTCTTGGCCTGGTGGGGGGGGGGGTAGTCTCAGCCTTAGTTAAGCAAATTCTTCAAAGCTAATATGCGACCTGTATTTATAGCTACACAGTTCAAGTTGAAATGAAAGATTAAAATTTTATATTTGTACATGGAAAACCTGAGTTGTTGCTGCAGCAGAATCAGTTCATTTTCTAAAGGCTGATTATAAGGGTTTTTAAACAATTTACAAGTATACATATTTAAATGCGCTAACTGTCCTCTATCATTTCATACATGTAAGGAGGTTACTATTATAAGTACTGTTTACACATTATTTACCCTTGCATATTGCTGCATCCCATACAATGAAAAACAGCTACAGCAGCTTATGAGAATATTTTCTGCAATGGGTTTATTATTTGAGCTCAATGGCATTTATATCCCTTAGGTAATTTAGGAAAAAACTAACAGTGCTGTCAGCATACACACATATAGTCAGTCCTGCCTGTGTGAATTCTGGCAACACAGCTCTTATTATTGGGTCATAGCAGTGAATACAACAATGCATACATAAATACATAAACACTCACGTGAACAAAAAAATCACCAAATACAAATTCATTTAACTAAGCAGAGAAACGTATTAATGCTTAGCACACAGCCTCATGGGAGAACTACTTCCTATTTGCTATAGTATTAAAGTGGACCAGTTAGCCAGTGACCAATGGTTGTTGTACACTCATTCAGATCTAGTGAGTGGGGGAGCAGAACCATCCATGTACTGGAAGACAGTGATCTACAAGTTGTTTCACAGTGTAAACTGAGTGTCACCACAAAAGCAGCCTGTAGTCCAATTATTATTATTATTTTTATTATTATTATTATTATTATTATTATTATTATTATTATTATGCAACTTGCATTGTGAAAAAACTTACAATGATTTACCCGCAGACACATACACACACAATATACTGTATACTGTGTGTGTGTGTGTGTGTGTGTGTGCGCGTGTCTGTTTGTCCATTCTTCTACTCATCCTTTACCACTAACCCCCTTATGCTGGTCTGAGGCCTGTACCACAACCAGTGGCCAATAGTCTACACCCTGGGTGGATGCCAGTGCACCACATAGCTAGAAATAACAACTGTCACAAATATTGAGATTTGCACTTAATTGGTATTTTGTGTTGTCTGAAATCGGTGCTTTGTATGATCTTGGCAAAGGAAGAACTGATTTGATTATCTTTCAAATCTATTAAACCTCCTAGAAACCACGAATCCAGTGTTATTGCACTCTGCGGACCTCATATTTGTGCATGAGACATAAAGAAGTAACCATAATATTTCAATTAAATAGTTTTTATATGCGAAAATTCCAGCTTTTTTGGGCTTTGTTGATGAGAAAACCAATGAAAGTAGGAACAGCTTCTTGATTTGGTTCTTAAAATCCCGTACTGAAAACTAGCACTTTAGGAATTTTTAAAATAATATTAAATATTATAAGATAAATATTATTAAATAAAGTATTATTTTTAAAATTGTATTCTTTTTGGCAGTTCGCTTGTAAAACATAACCCAAGAAGAAATGTGAACACTCTTATTTAAGGTCATTAAAAACACATTTTGCAGGCTGCTTCCGTAGTTTCAAGGGCCCTTTTAATAGAACTTCTATTAATGTTTGTTTAGTGCTGTTGTAATTTTTTTATACATTCCTTCAAATATTTAGATTTACACTGCAAATGCGTTGAAGTTCTGAAGGGTTCTTATGTCCCAAGCATGTAGTACAAGACTTTTCTTGCACAGATTGTGAGCTACTTGGACCAAAGACTATATCATAATGTTAAATTATGCTTTTTGTTGGCTAAACTTTACATAGATTTTGAACACTTAAATCTTTAAAAACTATAAGCCCCTGTATGCCTTCTTCAGTTTAATCATTTACTCTCATTTACTCAATATTCTGCCTTTAATCGGAGTTGGGAATGCCAGGGGGACATTTAAATTTTAAAGCCCTGCTTCGCAGGACTGAAACAAGTAAAGAAAAAATAAAGGCTAAAGAAAAGACTCACAAGGCCTCAGAACATTCTGGAAGTTAGAAACAGCCTAACAGAATCAAGGCTGAAATGAATATTTCCCTTTTGATCAGCCTTGGAGAAAGCGAAAAGGATGCAAACCTGTCAGTGTTGCTTACAGCTCCTCCACGCTCAAGCTTACCCTTACCTTTGTGTCAGTCGGCTCTGTCCTGCTGCAGATTGCCCGAGCCCGGTCTGGCCCGATTCGTGCGTGTGGCGCATGGGACCATTTTCCAAGCGCTGTCACTAACACTGCATCCCAGCTTGAAGGAATTTGCTCACACACTTCAGATTCCTTGTTGTCAGCCTCCGTTTGAACCAGCTTTCACCGCGCATGTGTGGGAGATGTTCTACCTGACTGTTGTCCCCATTGCTTGTTTCCACTAAGACAGTGCAGTGCTTAATAATAGACATCGCAGAAAAACAATTTTTAGACCCAGTGACACCTTTTGCAGTAATTCTGCACTTGAATATTGCACTTTGTGCTGAGGATGCCATGCGCCGTGCCGTGCTGTAGTCATTGAAGTTGTCCACGTTTCAGAAGGAGAAGATTGATGTGAGTAAGGTGGAGAATAATAAAGCGGAAACAAATGCTTCACGTCTCCGTGCTGCACACCTTTCGTGTTTCTGTTTTTTACATAATAAAGTGTGGTTTTGTAATCTGACGTTATCGAATGGATGGATTTGCCAGCCCTCTCTGTTTAAGTAGCAGGGACACCAATGCACAAAATCATGTAAATGCCAGCTTGTTTGGCCTGTCCCTGTTTCAGTAAATAATGTAAGAGAGTCCCTTCTGTGAAAGTTTGAAGACAATCTGCCACCATGTGATCTAGAAATCCAGCAGTAAATCCCAGCAGTGAGCGAAGACCGAGCCTTTGTCTCCGAGAGGTGCAGCGGTCATTAATCCAGCTAAAATATTGCACTTAATCCGCATACAAATCTATGGAGCAACTGGCAAGGACCTGCAGCACAGCATTAAGTGCAGAAGAGCTGCTCGCTCTGCTTGGTGCTTTTACATTTCCTTGTGCTAAGTGGCAGCCACTTTGACAGAAATCCAGCACAAGAAAAAAACGCAGATTAAAATGTATTGCCCAATATTGCACGATTAACCAGCGTTGCTTCTGTTCTATTTTTGTCCCATTATTTCACATTAAAGCCAGAATGTACAGTAAATTATTCCAGTCTCAAAAAGAGATACTGCGAGTTTCACCATTAACAGCGATTAAAAATAACGTGGTTTCTAAAAAATACTGAAAAATTCTGTATTAGAAGTCTTGTGTCTGATGCTACCCTGAAAACCTACTGTTGCAAGTGACTCTGTGTGTGTGTGTGTGTGTGTGTGTGTGTGTGTGTGTGTGTGTGAGAGAGAGAGAGAAAATAACAGAGCAATACAACATCGCAATTTTATATTCACCCAAAAAACTGCCTTGTCTTAACAGTGTGGGGGCATTTTGAATATCTAAAAAAGATAGCAGGTGGTAGAAGATGAAGAATATCCCATTTGCAGAACTGTGGCCACAAAAGCTTTAAATATCTCATCTTATTCAACATCTACAATCTACATGATCATATTCATCCCTCTGTACACAAGATACCATAAAGAATCAGGTAATAAACCAACTAGCGTTACATCAGTTCAAGTTAAGGCTCACGCTGTCTGGAGAGATTTGCAGCAGAGCAGCTTTAATGTTAACTCTGTTTTCATTCAAGTTCATATCTTTATTCCTTATTTTTTTAATCACAAACAGGGACTCTGGCTACTCTGAATGTCTCCATTTTCCCTCTGTAAATTATTTCCAAGTAGCCACATGTTGCACTGTACAAATTGCGGCTAGCCGATGATGATGGCAACATTTTGGCTCATTTGCTAGCCTACAAATATTGTATAATCATTTAATCTGGTGTACAGTTTTTGATATGGATTAGACTAACTGTCTTATTTTTAATTCACATTTATCCTTAAACTACCTCTAATCCTGCTGCAAAATAACATCAGCTAAGTGCTGACATTCAAAAGGTCAATACAGATTTTTATTTCATATATTTTTATTTATTTTTATATATTTTCAATTTTCCCTTTGATTTATTTTTATACATTCAAAATTTAGATGCTCACATATTGGTTTCTAAAGTCAGCTGCAGAGAATTCTTAAACGTGCCCACTTTTCCCCATCATATTTATATTTTTAATATGAAGTAAACTTTTAGATCAAAAGAACGTAAAAAATATGTATTTATGCCACATTTATGTCTTTTCCATCCATACACTCTCATAGCCTTAAAAATGTTTTTAGATTACCTGGAAAAAATTGTGAAACCAGTTAACTCTGATATTTCTTGAGATAATAATCATGCCATGAAAATGTTATATTTCAACATCTCTAGCCCCAAGTAGGCCATAGATTTGGCCATGAAGTTTATAACTAATACAAGTCTGGCAAACCACTTATGTTTTCCTCTTGGGTTTGACAGTATTCAGCTGTTTGTGAGCACTTAGTGTCAGTTAGGCAGTGGTCTTGCATAAAATTGCAAGCCCTGAAATTAATGTCATAGGACAGCTAGCTGGTGAAATATCTACTGTCATGCTCAGGCATCACCGTGTGATCACAGTCAGGAGTTCCATTAATGTCTGACTTTGTCTTCTCCAAACCTTCACTGGTTAAATTATTTCTCTATACACTTTCTGACATGTGGATAGTTAAAATACAAGCCGACAGAATATTAAAATGATATTAACAATCTAATATCATTTATGCAGTGACCCAACATTGTAAATCATGTCTTGATGCTGGAGTTTTTCAATGATTATATTTTCTAAATACTGACTATTTCAAATTGTCTAGCTTAAGCGAGATAATTGTGTTCCTGTGAAATATCGAGTTGTGTTAATGCACTAAAAATAACAGCTTCAGTGAGAAATGGGTTTGGGGCAGAGCACACAAATACAGTAACTATCATGTGAAAACACCATAATAAAAAAATGAATTATGGGAAAGCTGCACTAAAGGCAAAATCTACTGCAAAAAATGATAAACCACATGAACATTATGAAAGAATATGTCAGTTTTTCCTGCAATACAGCTTTTATTTTCCAAGCACTGTCTTCATTCATTCATTCATTCATTCATTCCTGTTGTACACAGGCCTACAGTGCAGGGCTCTTTGTGTCTTTCAAAGCGCTCAGCTTATTCTCTGCATTTCTTGCACTTGGAATGCGCTCAACCAGCCTTGCTAAGCTGTAATTCAACAGATCAAAATGAGACATGAAACAGCCAAAATGTGTAACGTGTCAGATAAACACTGCTTAAAAGTAGTTTGCACCTCAGCATCCGCGTCCACGATATTCCGAATGGGACTGCATTTTTCTCACAGTTGTACTCGCAAATGATTATGTCGTATTTTATCCAGATTTCATAATAACAACGCAAAAATTAAAAGGACTGACTGTACTTTTATCCTTTCACATAAACTATTGTATAATTTCACACGCTTACCTTTTTACGTGGAAGCTCTCTTCCAATCTGTACCATATCCAGGCATGTTCCACATAACTATAATGATGATAGTTATAGTTATTGTTCTTGATATTACTATTGTACAGGAATGCAGCAATATTTTTGCTGGTTAAAGAAATGTTATAAGATTTTTGAGCAGTAGGACTTTCAGAGACAGTGGCTCAGTGGGTAGCATTGCGACTTCACACCATCTGCACCGTTCAGGTGTGGTTGAATCCAGATCGCTCCGTGGCATTTGGATGCTCTCCTCAGTGTAGTCTGGTTTCCTCCCACAGTCCAAAGACACGTGTTGCAGGTTATTCGCTCACTTTGAAGTGCACGTGTAGCCCCTGCGTGATGGATCAGTGCCCCATGGCCTGGTCCTGAGAGAGGCTGGAGGATATGGTGGTTAATGCAAATGGAAGTCATATGAACCATGGACTTGGCTTTGACACTGCTCTACTCTAATCCTACTTCCTGGTTCTCCTAGAATGACCTGCAACTTGTGTACAGTGTGTGGCTTCAGCTTACAGATTTATTACTGTTCAAGTTCTCACTTGTTTGAAGCCAAAGGATTTCCATAGGCACTGTAAATATTTGATTGCCCTTCAAAAACCTTGGAACACACAAACCACTGAACGTGAGTTTCTTATAGCCACTGCGCTGCTGTCACTTTTTAATAATATGTGAACTAAATATATATTTCCAGTTCCCTTTTTCTCTCATTTCAGTAAACATATCTTTAACCCTCAGGCACGTCATTAATAATCTGTCCTTCATGCCCTCCTCAGGTTAATGTTCTCCTCTGGGATGGAACTCACAAGCAATAGATTATTTTGTTGCATTATGAGTCCAAACAAGTTCATTATTTGTGTCCTTTGTCCAAACAGGCATTTTTTATGGCTTCATTAAGCAGAAGATGATGCGGCAAGAACTGAAATCATTTCTAGACTGAAATTTTAGTTGTAAAAACTGCAGCTGTAAATAATTTGGACATCATTACTGTAGAGAGGAGGTCATCTGATAAAGTGTATATTGCTGTAGTGCAAACAGCCAGAATCATTCTAGTTCATGGAGTAATATAAAAAATACAGGATGGGTGAAAACACAGTGAGTCAGGTGTGTTTTTTTTTGTTTTTTTATGAAATTAAAATTGTTATGCTAGTGGAGCATTGTGGCACATGCTTCCTGTTTTTGTGCTTGGAATTGACACCTGCTGTCATATGATTTTGTGAAATCCCTCTTTGGATGAACGGATGGATGGATGGATGGATGGATGGTGGAGAGCTAGGTGTGGCCTGGGGTTTGGTCTGATACTTTTCTTCTTTGTTTTTACAAGCTACAGTTCAAGAGCAGGAATGGGTTTGTTGTGCATTCAGATGGATGCTTGCTGTTCTTTCTGTCTCAAAGTGCATGGTAAAGAGTTTGAGTTTGCACTTCTCTTTTAAATTTTAATTTCAACAAACTCCTGTCTAAAAGAGCTGAAGCTTCCTTTAACAATGAACTTGAAGCACGCATACATTTAGCTGCTATCTATGTGAAAAGGCTGAGCGTCGTATTTTAAAGACAAACGCAAATGTGTCTCCTTTTACACTTTAGAATTTCCCTTTGGTTAGTTTCTTAAATATTTAAACAATTGGACCAAGGCCCTTAACAACTAACAAAGATTCATTTATATTTTTGAAAAGCAGCTTTCGTTGAATTAATTGCAATGGCAGGAAACAATTATTAGCACAAATGTACCTCTTAAAAATATGACCTTCTTTGGGGTCTTATATTAGAGTTGTGTAACAGTTGTGTAGTGAGACCAACAGTCAACAGAAGTCAGACTCAGGCACTGACAGATGTGTACTGAGGTGGGATTGTATGCGTTATTATTAATGCACACTGACCAAAAACAAAACCCTTTGTACACGTGTTGTACTTTACCGTGGTAGTCATTTCCTTCCTGATATCCTTGGCGTCTTTTCACATATAACGTTATTAAAGGCCACTAATGTATACACCGGCTGTTTGACTCTGTGCTACAATAACGTGTGCACAGCATCCTAAAATCTGCCCAAATACAGCGCCTCTTATATGCTGTAAAATAAGTAAAATACCTAAGGCTGGAAAATGATCAAACAGACAAGAAAGGTTCCTGACTTGTTTATGTGCTTCATCCATCCACAGAAGGAGTGTTAGGTCATTCCTTGTGCTTTTTGTCTGTTTTAAATACAAATTTAAATGCAGTACAATTTTTCATTTGTAGAATCATAAATTTGGTCAAACAGGATGTAAGCAGCCCCCCAGCAAAAAGACAAAAACCTTAAAAGGTCTACATGGTTTTTCAGCTCTATTACTATCACATTGTTCCACATCCATAACATTTTCTACTATTAATAGTACAATTTCTATTATTAGTCCCACCATCTCATAAGAAGCCTTGCAGATTCTGCCTTATGAGCCCAATGATGAGCTGATGGGTGTGTATACATTTTTTCATGATAACTATTTATTCCATTACAATTACGATATTAATGTTGATATCTGCGATCTCTACTTATGTATGTTTTATAAATCTGATCTGATTTCTCTCTGTGTTGTTTTTTCCACATGTTTAGACACTGGGTTTAAATCCAGCTCGGTCTGTGTGGAGTCTCCGTGTTCTCCCTGTGTTTGCATGGGTTTCCTCCCACAGTCCAAAGACATGCATTTCGAGTTAATTTGTTACTCTAAACTGCCCTGGAAAGTCTGCGTGTGTGCGTGGCCACAGCCCTGTTTAAGATGATGGATGGAATGGATGGACGATCGTTTCATTTCCTCAGCACCTTCTCACCCAAGTGTGGCACCACTGCAGACTGAAACCCCACAATTCAATTTAAGCACAAAGAAAAGTTTGAAGTCTCCATTCAGTGAGATTAATGATGGAATTTCTGATTGCTCCTCCTCATTTCCGAACTTCTGCAGCGCCCCGTGACTGACACATCGAGGCTGTGTAACATGGAAAAACGTATGCCAAAGATAATAACCCTGTTCTGGCCTCAATTGTTTTATATTTGAATCGCAAAGTAATAGCTTTTCTAAGAAGAAAAACAAACGCGTTTCATGCCACGCTCTGTGTCTGTAGGTTGACAGCACTGACAAGATGCTGGGGACAAAATGAGAGGTTTGCATGAGCTGTATCTTTGGATTTATTTCTGGTGTCTGATATGAAAGTGCTGAATGTGGGAACTGTCAGAAAAATCGGTCCCGGTTCAAAAAGGGAATTACCATACTTAACAGTTTTTCAGCTGTGTTACAAGGTTTTGATGGCATGCATACAGAGGCACCCTGCACTCTCTGCAATTCTCTTATGTGTGATGAGATGCCAGGGGGACTGTTGTCAATAAGCCCCATCTCCAGGGGGGTGTCTTTGCAATGCTTTGAAATGTCGATCCACTATTGGTGTCGTGTGTATTTTAATGTTTTTTTCTCTTAATATTTATGTGTTGTTTTAAAAAAGAGTGGCTTAGGGAGTAGACTGTCTTCTGGCAGCAACCCTAAACTCCACAACCGCTGCTCTGGTGTACTTTATTGGAGTGCATGGCACAGGGCCTTATCACCAAGGTGTACTGCTGCATATTTGCTTGGAATGAATGAATGAATGAATGAATGAATGTACTAATCACAGTGTTGCAGGTGGAGAGCCAGAATGCATATCCCAGTGAGCAGGTACCGTGGGATACCTGCACTGTTGCAACTGTAGAGCAGCATCAGTTATCCAAACCACAGCTCCCCCCCCCCCCCCCCAAAAAAAACTATTTATTTTTACTGCACCGGTTATTAGGGTGAAATGTTACTCCTGCTGCTTAATGTAGTCACTTCCGATTATTTATTTGAAGATATATGCAGAACAGCATGGGAACACTGTTGATTTGTTGACTGGAGGTAGAAATGAAATTTTGGCTTTAGCAACTGTCCACAGGGTGGACTCAGGACCGTCTCCTGTAACGCTGATCCATTGTTATCTGTTCTACCGCTGTGAATGTGAGTGTGTCTGAGGGAGCAGTTAGCTTTCGTTCAGTCTGCCTCGAGCCACCGCACTGTGCTCGTATTTCAGTAGAGATTTTTAGGGGACGTTTTCTTTGTCATCATTCAGTGTTCCAGTTTATATTTGTGTCCGCTTCAAAGTAAAATACTGTTTCATTTCATTTTAATACTGTTGCACTGCTTTGTTATTAATGGCATTTACAGGCAAAAGAAAGCGCTGTGTGTTTTTCAGCAGAAGACCAGATGACAATTATTAATAGACTGGGAAAGGGTGAAAACAGCGTGTCTCTCGCTAACATTTTTAGTGTTGCTTGAACAACCGTATCTGACATAAAGAGCACCAGAACTGAAATTTTGAAGTTTGTCAGTGGGTGTGTATATATTCAGCGCACAGACAGTGGAGATGTGTCTAAAAAAGGAAAACTGTGAAAAAAGCTAGTGATGAGGCATTATAAGGCATTGTTTATTTACAGTTTCCACAAGAGAAAAGTCAAGGCAAACCTGCTTCTGCAGCTGTTATGCGAAAAAGCATTAAGCATAAATACACTTTCTTTTTTCTATGAATGTTTTATTTTTAAAACTGTTTCATTAATTCAGCGAACCTTCATCCAAATTAATTTGGATAATCGGCATTCAACTCATTATTATTATTATTATTATTATTATTATTATTATTGCCAACATAACTTGCTAAAAAAATATTCAATCAGTAATAATTTTTTATATAATTATTAATAGCATCAGTCAGACTGAGGAGGGTGTTTCTGAGCTACAGCAGTCACACAGGTGAGTTGCATTACCCCAGCAAGCGCTGCGCGAGGATTGCATTTTGGCCCCTGAGAAAGACGACCGCACAATGTGGGCAGCCCCACAGTTGATACCGGCAGCCTGTCCTGCTGGGCTGCACCATAAGCATGGAGCTTATTGCTCTAAATCTGCTTGGATGGTGTTAGGACTTGCAAATCCAAAAAAGGCAGCAGGAAAAGGGGATAAAGGGAAAGGGGTGGCACGGTCCCCATCTACACTGGCAAGAGCACCGGTGCCAGTCCCCCTAATGTGAGGCATCAGGGCAGTAAGTTGGAGCAGTGAAAATGCCATTAGCGAGCCATTACCATAGAAAACAGAGGGATGAAACCCTGTGAGAGGAACTAGGTCATTCTGGGCTTTTTGGAAACCGTCTGGCTTATTTTATGCATGCTGCCAAACCAACTGCTGCTGTTGCTTCAGTTTTTTTATATCGTTTTCCAACAGTCTTCCCAATTTTTGCCATTTTTTTAGCTCACAATGCTAAAATAGAAACTTGTGTTTTCTGGGTGAAAATAAAGGCCAACATTGTGCAGTTTTATTTGTGCTGTTTTGTATTTCTGAACTCGGTCATAGATATCCTTCCTGATGGCAACCTCCAGCCGCATACTTTGCTGCCAAATCAATAGCTTTGCAGGTCCCTGGAAAGTCAATTGCAGAGAAAGTCGGTTCATTTGGAAACCTGGGCGTCATTAAAAATATTTTGTTATTATGGGTTATTGAAAGAGACCTGGTGTGTGCGCTGTGGGCCCTGCTGTGTCACCGGAGGAGGCTCAAGCGGTTCTCATCCACTTGTGAAGAAAGGTGGACTCTAAATATAAACTGGGTGACAGATTTTTTTAGTGTTATAGATTCCTTGACTAAAAAAGTGTGCCCTTCCAACATAACCCTCCAATAAAATGGTTAAAATGCCAGGCAGAGTGTGTTTAAAGTTGAACATTTCAATAGATTGGGCACAAATGGCTTGATATAAAGTGTGAATTAGTGTACAAATTTCTAATGCTTGATGTAATTTGGGTAAAATTGTACAGCATGCCTGTACAGCGCAGGGCAGTTGCTTCATATTGTATATGAATACGTTGTGCATATTTCATAGAAGCTGTGTTATCAACTCTGTATTTGTCATCGAAATGTACATTTCTCGCAAAGCTGTGATTACATCTTACATGGATTATCTGCCGAGCGCGGTTTGCTTCATGGAATTAGCAGATGTATTTCAGTAGAGATTGTGCTTATTGTGTTGCTGCACCATAGTTACTTGTGCTGAACGCCACAACACGACGGCTCCCCAGAGATCATTTGCACCCACCGGTACCAGAGCACTTTCTAATATTGGTCATGGACTGGTGACACGGGGGTATGCAGGGCGGATCAGCGCTTCCCATGCGCTTCTCGCTGCCAGCTGTGTCAAATCGATGTGCTCTGCTCCGTTCTGAGGTCCGCTGCCCGCAGCCCCGTCCTTCACCTCAATTATAGATCCCAACAACTGCGGAGTTATGGCAGCCTGTGGCTCGGAGGTGCATTCAGCTTGAATGACACATTAAAGAGGCGTTTACAGGCTCCCCGGAATCTGCCGGAATCTCGAGTCTGTTTGCGTTAACGCTCGGTCCGTCTTACTGTGCCAACTGAGCTTAGTGGTTATAAACAACAATCTGCAACTTTTTTGCTTGTTTACAGCCCCATACTTGTAAAGCAGCTTGACTTTTGCCAGCTTTTAAATTGTTGATATAATCATTTTGGGGAATTTATTATGTACACTAAATATTAGGTAATGTAGTGCACTGCATGAATCCAAACTGTCAAAAGATGCTACAATACGCATGCTATGTCATTTTTTCAGTTAATTCTCCTAAATGGCTATTAATAAATATTTAAATAGTGTTAAGTGACATAATGCACTTCTAGTACATTCTGAAAGCAATACAATGTTTCAATATAATGCTTATAATGTCTGATGTACTCTGGAAATAAATTTTCATTGGAATACTGTAATTCACAACATAAAAAGACAAATAGTTTTGGGTAAATGAATGGGCTGCACATGCTTTGGGCTGCCCAGTTCTCTCTAAAGACCCGTATCTGTCTTCAGAAATATTTGCTAGATTAATATGAGAAAATAAAGCTGAACCACAATTGCCTGAAAGACCAAAACGAGTCAGAACAAATTATTGCAGCTAAATGTCAGATACTTGTTCTTGAGTGCCTCAAATCTGTGGTTTTGGCAAAAACACCAGGTTTTTTTTGGAAATAATAATGTGTAAAATAATATACCGTGCACTTTGATAAATGCATGAAATAAAACAGCATAGCATAGACATTCGAGAAATGAGAGTGAAAAATGTGAATCTCAAAACCTTGTGCATTTTGTTATTAAATAAATAATAATTCAGTTAATATCTTAATTTGGTGATAATTAATTTAATTTCATAATTCATTTATTTTAAGAAAAGGATCTTTTTTTCTTTTTTCTTTTTTTTTTTTTGCGTTTGCTCCTGTAGAGGTTGTTCAAGTCAGTCTCCCTGAAGACAAGAGGGTGAGCATCTCCACAGTTACTGTAGGCCTCAGCACAGTGCTGTCCTGTGCCATTCAAGGAACCCTGCGTCCACCAATCATCTGGAAGAGAAATGGAATTGTTCTCAACTTCCTGGACCTGGATGACATTAATGTAAGTGTTAAGTACAGATCCTTTTCTGCTGTGTACTTCCCTGTGAACTATTTTATTGTCTTTTTTCAAGCAAATAAATGATAAATGAATACACTGAAGGCTTTGCAATCTCCAAAGTTTTCAGCTTGTTTCACATCACAGAGGCATTTAAAATGTAAATATCGAAGCAGTCGGAATTGTTCGCTCAGTTAAAGCTGTTTAATGGCATATAATCGGTTAACTGAAGTCACGCTTGGCACAGAACTAGTGACTTGCGTGAAAATCACTATAGAAATGTTCTATAGGTTGTGTTCTCATTTGTTTATTTTTTGATCGGTTGAACAACGTGTTAGTGGGGACCTAGCAGATTTCCAAAGACCACGGGCCATATGAAAAGAGGACAAATGAACCATGGCACGTGGTTGCTGGGAACTGGCTGGAGTTGATGAACTGTGGCCCGCTGGAGTTTTGCTCATGTGCAGCGCTGACAGCACCCAGCTATGTTTATCCTGCGGCTAATTCAAACCCTAACTGCATGTTAATGAATAGCGCCGTCCGGTGTTGTTCCCGCCGCAGCCGTTCAGGTGGTGACGTGTGTAAACAGGTATGCTGGCAAGGAAGCACTCGGTAAAACGATAAAACGTTGTCAGCAAAACAGTCACACATTCTTCCGCTACTGGAAAGTGTTTGGCATCGTAGTGTTTAAAGACATGGGCTTTGTAGCCTGAAGGTCTGGGAAGAAGCCCTCCTCTAGCACCATTCATGAAGATACCTGCAAAACATTTCAGCGGTACTGTACCCGGCAAATGTACTTCTGCCAAAACCGTGGGTCATCTTCCTGGAAAACAACCACCTCGATTTCTTCTTTGCTCCAAGACTCTATAAGCAGATGTAATTCCAAGTCAAGGAATTACAAGAAAATATTATTTTAATATTTCCTTGTGATTTCAAATATTATTTTAAATTTAGACTTTGGTTCCATCCAAAGTGACTTGGATGGAACCAAAGTCTAAATTTAAAATAATATTTCCTTGTCATTCATGCATGCTAATTTTCAGAAACTTGTCCGTTTTATTCTGTAATACCATTCAGTGTCACATTTATATATTCACTGGCAGGCGTTTTGTGCTTTCTTAAACGTTTCCTTGTCTCAGGGTTTAATATTCATTTCTCTAGGGAGATTAATTGAAAATGGTGTATTGAATAAACACGATTCTGAAGTCGTGTAATACGCAGTTCCTCCAGGTCTCGCAGTGTGGCTGTGTGGCAGTGCTCCAGATTGTAATAGATGCATGTTATTTTTCCTAAATTGGAGATATTTTGCAAAATCTATCCATTCATCCCTTTTCATTAACTGGATAATCCCAGTTAGGGTCATAGGACACTGGGCTATGCAACAGCCGCCAAACGGGACACAAGTCCCTCACAGGGTCCGTTTTACAAAATGCAAGAGCTAGAAGAGTTTTTCTTCATTCCGAGGGCCCAGATGTTCAGCTGGAAAAATAAAGTTCCATTAACAATGCATTTAAAAACAGTCGGTACGGACGTGAAGCACATGCTACGTAACTGGCCCTTTGTTAATTGGTTTAGGTCTTCATTGAAAATCCATTAGGCTAATCTCTAAACCGCAAAAGCTATGTTAAACAACCACTTGCTGTAGTTTAAATATGTTGAAGATCGTAGAAAGATTAAGGTTCGTGTTTACGCTGGTTTTTTTTTTAAAGATCTCAAAGTGGAACAGAGCAATGCACCATCAGCTGTCTTGTATTTAAAGTATATATGGTATATGCTAATTTAGTATATTAGTAATATTTACTAATATTAGTAATATTAACATAACGGACTGTTCTTTATTCAATTCCATTTTGGTCTTTGCTGCTTGATTTTTCTCTGTGTCAGCTGAAAGGCTACAGATGTTGGCGTAATAGTGACCTGGAAAGTAAGCTAAGCCCGCTTTCTCTTGTGGGCATTGATTCGCACTCCCCACTCCCTCGTATTTGGACAAAATCTCCCTGCTTAATCCCCTTAAACCCTTGCTGAAACCCCGGGTGAGTTGTGCATCCTGGAAAAACAACAACTTGCCTCATTAATCATGCTAATGCATGTTTTATTTTTACCTCTTCCTATATATCAGAATAAGTGAGCTGGACAATATGTCTCATGCACCCCCACTGGAGGGGTCGAACAGATACACCGTGATTCATTGGCTGCTCATCGCGCAACTCACCTGACCTTCTGATCTTCATTTAGGACTTTGGTGATGATGGCTCCCTGTACATCACCAAGGTGACAACCATCCACATGGGAAACTACAGCTGCCACGCCTATGGATACGAAGAGCTCTTTCAGATCCATGTGCTGCAGGTGAATGGTTAGTAATGGCATATGTGGGAAAACAAAATGTTCACTTTTTAGAAACCATCCAGAACTGTGTATGTGCTGCAGATGCATTTGCTACAGAATACAAGTGGTGTCCTGCAAAGAGTGGTGCTGACTTAAAGCTGCACTCAACTGACTGTGCACCCTACACTGCACTCAATGCTTTGCCACGTTAGGGAAGTGTGCACAAACTTTTCAAAGAAAATATTAAAGAAAATATTTCAAATAAGTCTGTGTGAATTTCCTCATCACAGGAGAGCCCTTATACATATTTATCCATCTGTACAGATTAAATGCTTTGCAATTACTCTCCTTTGTCTGACAGATGAGACAAAAGGCAGGAAAATATTTTCAATTAAGCGCTACAATAGGCCTGGCTATTGTTTCTATTGTCAGGTGGGATTTAGAGTGATCGCAAAACAATGCAGCTGCTCTGGATATACCCTTGAGCTGCATTGTGAAGCAGATGTGCTCAGGCCTAGGAGCCACATTATCTTACTAAACAATTACCAGACCGTAGTATTTTTCTTTGGTTGTCTTGCACTTAATATGAAATTTGGCTACAGGCAGAACACAGTGGGAAAAAATGAGCAGTAGACTGCTGTTTGCATTCTATTATGCACATTTTTGGCATATATCTATAGAAAAGGGACTCTCTGACTCCACAAATCTACCACCCTCACACCCCCACCTGGCCACTTCCACCTGTGTACCCAGTGCCCCCGGTGATCCTCGTGTATCCTGAGACTCAGGCACAAGAGCCAGGGGTGGCTGCCAGCTTACACTGCTACGCTGATGGCATCCCAAACCCCACCATAATTTGGCTGAAGAATGGCATGGATCTGCAGCCCCGGTTGTCCAAACAGCTCTCGCTCATAGGTAAGAGCCACCTCCTCCACTTTTCTGGACACCTCACGTCTGCATGCAGGATAAGTGCTCAGACCAGGAGAGCTTCTTGCTTGCTGTTGTTAAAGCCATTGGTCGGCAATGCTGGGAAGCAGGAAAGGTTGCTTCACTGGTCAGTGGGTAAAACATGTCTCTGCTTTAGATGTCACTTTCCAGGCATTCCAGTCTTCCTCGGTTTCACATGTCACTTCCTTCGATATTATAGCACTTCTCGGTTTATCTGGTTTAACAGTGTGTCTGCAAGTCAGTCAAAAAACCCAGGTATAATTGTTGTTGTTGTGGTTGCTTATAGTTGCAAAGCTATAAATCAGTAAAAATCATATTATAGCCATGATCCTTACGCACTTTTCCGGCACAACACAAGCACACAATTTTTCCTTTTCTTTCGCTTTAAACCTTGAGTTGATACTTTTGTAATGAACAGCCAGTTGTGGAGCCCCGACATACACAAGGCTTGCGTTTTAATTGATTTTTTCTTCTCACATGAGAAAGTATAGATAGATACACGACACAATGTGCTGCTGATAACAGAACTACTTTGAGTTTTTAATTTGATTTTTTTTCACTAGGGTAGCGCTAACTGTAAAGTGATGCTATTTATTTCTTCTTCTCTGAGGATAGTTGTATGTGACAAAAACTGCTCTGAATAAATGAATATTTTATAGCAGGAAGGCAGATGTCCCAGACCTCCATGTTTCAATCATCAACTTAAGCAGCAGAGTGACCAACAAAGACTGGCCTATAAAATCTGTTAGAATGTCCAGTGGGGGCTGGGCGGTCTTTGGGCCTTGGAACCCCTGCAGATTTTGTTTTTTTTTTCTCCAGTCTACCTGGAATTTTTTTTGTTTTTTCGGTCCTCCTGGCCTTTAGACCGTATTTGATCTGTACGTCCATCTTGTTTTATATCCACCATTGCCCCTTTCTCCTTCTTTTTTCTACCGTCTCTTTCTTACTGTTGTCTCTCTATCCTTGCAAAGCACTTTGAGCTACTGACCAATGTATGAAAGGTGCTATACAAATAAATGTTGTATTTATTTGGCACCGTGGCAGTGGCAACAGGCAAACATTCCTGAAGCCTTGGAAGACGGCATTTATCTCGCCCAGTTTTCTTGGGTTATCTTTCATTTTATAGTATTGAGAAGCATTGTGTTTGAAGCCAGTTATCAAGAAGCTTCTGCGTGTCTCATCGAGAGCAACATTGAGAAGATGCCCAATTTAAGGACATTCTTCGATCATGTCTAAATGAGGAACTGTATCAAGTACCTTCTGCTGAGGTTTAATCCTCACTAAAATAATTAACTTTGCTTTAAATACATTACAGAAAGTCTGTCTGTTATTTCCTTTGGCCTCCATAAACTGGATTTGTGGATCCTAACTGTATTTCTCACATATTGAATACATTTGTTTTATATATTCATTTATTTTACATTTATTTTGGATGCAACATTTTGGTGTATTGTAGTGCAGAAAAGAAATTGTTCCCATCTTCTATAGGATTTATATTTTCCATTTATACAAATTATATCTAAAAATGTCTCTAACGTGAGCTGTGTTTCATGGTGAAAAATTAACGTAATCACCCTTTGCTTCCTTTACAGTTGTTCAACTGTATAAAACTATTAGCTCACTCGTGTGTTTATTGTGCACAATTCTGTATTCCAGGTGAGGGGAAGTTCCTCCTGTCAAATCATTCTTCTCACCCAAAAATCACGTTAACAGATCACATTTCCTCAAAACCCGTGATCCTTCCAAGTATTTTTGGTATTTGGTTTTTGGTGGGATTGTTTTTGCACAGACATAGTTGAATTATATTTGCAAAGGGAAAAGCAAAGGTCTATACAAAATCTGTGCCTAAATTCAGGAGCACAGCTCTACAGTGCATGAGAAAAGTGGAAGAAACCATCCAGCAGGTTTATCAGCCCACAGTTTGGGGTCAGGGAAGCCACATCAAGACAGGACTACAATGTAAGGCAGAGCACGGTATGAAGAAAGCGTTGAATCATCTAGATGGATAGTGTACTGTGCTCTGTGGGTGATCTTCAATGAAGTTTGTGGAACATTTTCATAAGATTCCCTCTCTTTCAAATGCATGAGGGAGACCACAGGGTAATCTAGGGAGAAGCTGGTACAATCGGTATCTTTTAGGGTTGAGGTTCACACTGCTGCTGCTCCGGATATTTCAACCCATTCAGCCGTCTAACTGTTTTGCTACCAAGTGAAATCGTAATGTGCATCCGTCTGTCTTGTAATCTGTTTTATTTTGTATTTTGCCATTTTTTATTTTGCCGGTCTAACTGTGCACTTGCATGTCATATGTTCAACTGCTGTGCATATCATTTCCCCTGCAGGGATTAATAAAGTGTTTAACTCTCCTCAGAAAATAACTAAAATGGATAAAGTGCAACTTTTGCACTACCTACGCTGTCACCGGTGTGCACATTTCTCACCGCTGAACAGGACACCTTCTACTGAACATACATTTCCTACGTCAAACATTAGGTTCCGTTTGTTAGGAAAATGCAGGTGAGGATTCTGTGTAGTCAGGTGCAGGGTTTCACTTTCATGCATCACTAGTTTCTTTGTGCTGGTATAGTAGGGTATCGGCACAGCAGCGGACACCCTCAATTGGAGACGTGGAAACTAAAGCACTGAAAGAATGACGAGATTTGGCAGTAGGAGAATAAAGACGCACAGGAGCAGGAACTGAGGGAAGTGGCAGGATTAGACTCCAGGCAGCCATGTTGTCTCAAGCACTGACACAGTGTGAACTGCTTAAGAACCTGCAGCCGGACTGCTGGCAGCTTCTCCCCTTTAAAGACTGGGCTGCCTTATTGCTCTACTGAATAAGTGAAAAACTAAGCTTGGGTGTGCAGATCTGTCATGCTGCACATGTGAGGACCTCTGCTGGTCTTTCAGGGTGCTGTGCATGACCAGTATTCATTTTCAGTCGATGATGACCAACCGTGGTCCGTGTGGGCCGTAAGGTTTTTTTTTGTTTTTTTTTTCCAACCTGCAACTGATTTATCGAAATCATTACATGGAAGTTAAACTGTGTCACTGGTTGTTCCATGTGTACATCATCCAAGACTGTGGCTCTACACAACCAGGTCATTGCCAGTGGTTTTTTTCTAATTGTATCTCTCAGCCAATGGGTCCGAGCTACATATTGGAAGCGTGCGCTACGAGGACACCGGAGCCTACACTTGCATTGCCAGAAATGACGTTGGAGTGGACGAGGACATCTCCTCCCTGTTTGTAGAGGACTCAGCCAGAAAAACACGTGAGTGGAAAGAATCTCCTTGAATCACCGTGCAGGTGTAGCTTTCACTGCAGATACAGTGATGTGTCAGTTAACAATCAGTGTAGCGCTAACTGAAACAGGCCTACATCTTATGAGATGGGCAAAAATATAAATACAGGAGAACAATCAGAATGCCATGAATAGATATTTATCTTTGTTGTTGTACATTTCCAGTAATATATGCAGGGAGACACTTGAAACAGTGAAAACTTTGAGATTAAAAGACAATGAGTAATGCACATGTAAAATTGGCGAAAAAGGTCCCGGAACCTCTTCGAGTTGTGTGTGAGAGTGATGAGACAGAGCTGAGGGTGGGGTGAGGTGCACAGACAGCAAAGGCAATATCATTAATATGAATAAGGATGTTTACTTAGGGTTAGCGCTTCTGCTTCACAGTGCTTTGGCTGTTCAGGCGTACGCTGGGTTCAAATGGGCTTATAATATGTGGAGCTTCCATGTTGAAGTTCCCTCTGAGTGCTCTGGTTTCCTTTCACAGTGCCAAGACTTGTGTTTTGGGATTATTACTGATCACATGTCCTTACTGTGTGTGTGTGTGTGTGTGTGTGTGTGTGTGTGTGTGTGTGTGTGTGTGTGTGTCACCCCGCAGTGGGCTGCGTCCCATCCATTGTATACCCAACTAGCCTAGTGCTGTCCAATGCCATACATACACTTATTCATTCATGCATACACACGCTAGGGTAAAAGAGTCAACCGTTTGCATGGAACACATGTCGTTGGACTATGGGAGGAAACCAGAGCACCCAGAGGACACTCATTTGAGCATGTTAAGAACATGTAAACTTTACACAAGCAAAGCTGAATTTGATCCCACATACAACCCTTCAGATGTGAGGCACCTGCTGCATAACTGCTGCTCAAGAACATAATAAAAAAAGTGGAACCAGTTGAATAGTGGGACACAAAATAGATTTTAAAAAGAACATTCAAAATCATTAATGTGTGAGTCATAAGCATGGGATTAAAAATTTTCGGAGTATTTTCGATATTCTGGATGCAATTTTAAATTTAAATTTCTCCATAGTAACGAAAAGACAGGATTTTTTTTCAGGTTTGGAGGAAAAAATAACAGAATCTTTTGTGACTCAGGGAGGAATTGTTTATTTTTACTGCCTAAATTGATATAAATAAGAACACTTTTTGTGGAACAAATTAAACTCATGCAAGCCTGCAGAGCTGAATTGTGATGCCAGCAGAATACGACTGTCCCTTTAGAAGGCGTCCTTCTGTATGTAGCGTTTTGGTTCCTAGAGGACCTCTGGATGGGTACAGGGTGCATTTAACCACTAAGGAGCCTATCAGGTTCTCCGGCATGAGAAACGTTAAGCAATACATCAAAATCTTGACTGAATGCTTCTCGAAATGCCCTGGCCAATAGCAAAATCCTCAGCGGCAGTACTGACTGGCGTATTGATTAATGAATGCAGTTTGAAGGGAAATGATTTATGGCTCTGAAATTTTCTTACAACTCTTTAAGCAGTGTTTCCTGTGCTTTACCAACACAAGACCTCGTGAAGGAAAGCTCTCCTGTCGATTAACGCCATAGTTTGTTTCTGGCTCATGCATAACACAGTAGAAGTTAAAAATGCATTTTTGTTCACACTTGACTTGTGACAGTACAGTATGACTTTCAATAGGAGCCAATTGGCGAAGCAAACACACTTCTTTGAAGTTGTCATTTCTGATGTGAGAATGACTTGTTTCTTTTTTGTGTTATTTTCCGGCACTCTGACGCTGGCAGTCGCAAACATACTCTGGCGGGAGGAAGGTACTGAAGGCTTTGCTGTCATTTAACAGCCGCTTACATCTGTCTGTTTTCAAGCAGACCATCCCTCCAGCATCTCCCCATGCCCATTGCAACAGCCCTCACTCCACTCCCTTACATGTTCACGGAAAGCTGTGTCGTAGTGCTGAAACAGGCTCGTCCCTCAGAGTTGCGCTTATGAACTCACATACTGTATTTTCAAGGTCAAGTGCTGTCGCAAAAATGTGTTTTCAGCTTTTTTCATTTGTTTGTTTATTTTATTTTTTTCCACGTGCCTCGCTTTTTCTGATGAAGTAATCTCGCATTCTTTATGCTGTGCTACCATAATAGTCAAACCAGAAGCTGAAACGATAGACTTCAGGCAGACTGTAGTTTGTGTGACAGCTGCATTCCAGTTTGAACTTTCTGCTGAGTATCAGTAATAAAGCTGAAAACAGTTTTGTAACAGTACAGTGCCTGTTCAACCTTTCAGCATTTTTTACTCTGTAAACACACACACACACATACTCCAGTCAGCCACAACATTGAAACCACTGACAGGTGAACTGAATAACATTGATCATTTTTTTACAATAGCACCTGTCAAGGGGTGGGGGGATACATGAGGCAACAAATGAGCAGTCAGGTATTGAAGTTGATGTGTTGGAAACAGGAAACATGGCCAAGCGTATGGATCTGTGGGCCAAATTGTGATGGTTAGAAGACTGGGTCAGAGCATCTCCAAAACGGCAGCCTGCCTTGTGGGGTGGGGGGTTCCTAGTATGCAGTGGTCAGTACCTAGCAAAAGTGGTCCAAGGAAGGACAACTGGCAACAGGGTCATGGGCCTCTAAGGCTCATTGAACCCCGTCTGGTCCGATCCCACACAAGATCTACTGCAGCACAAATTGCTGAAAACCTAAATGCTGGCCATGATAGAAAGGTGGCAGAACACAAAGTGCATTGCAGTTTTGCTGTGTATGGAGCTGCATTGCTGCAGACTGACCGGTCAGAGTCCCCATGCTGACCCCTGTCCACCACCAAAGGGCCTACAATGGACACATGAGTGTCAGAACTGGACCATGGAGCAATGAAAGAAGGTGGCCTGGTTTGAGGAATCGTGTGGATGGCCATGTGCATGTGCATCATTTACCTGGGGAAGGGATGGCAAAAGGATGCATTATGGGAAGAAGGCAGTGTGATGCTCTGGGCAAAATTCTGCTGGGAAACCTTGGGTCTTGTCATTCGTGTAGATGTTACCACCTAGGTACCACCTACCTAAACATTGTTGGAAACCACGTACACCCCTTCGTGGTAACAGTATTCCATGATGGCAATGCCCCTGCCATTCCACAAAAATTGTTCAGGAATGGTTTGAGGAACCTGACAAAGAGTTCAAGGTGTTGTCTTGGCCTCCAATTTCCCCAGATTTCAGCCCAGTCGAGCATCTGTGGGATGTGCTGGAAAAACAAGTCCAATCCATGGGGGCCCCACCTCCCAACTTAAAGGATCTGCTGCTAACATCTTGGTGCCAGATACCACAGGACACCTTCAGAGGTCTTGTGGAGTCTGTGCCTCAATGGGTCAGAGCTGTTTTAGTGGTGCAAGGGGACCTACGCAATATTAGGCAGGGGTTTTAAAGTTGTGGCTGATCAGTGTATGATACAGAGTGTCATAAGCTTCTTGCATCAACTCTAAAATTACTTGACAAATACAGCGGTCAGTTGCATATTTGGGTTAAGATTTTTCATTCCCTTCTTCCCTCTTAAAATGCTTAAATGTCTACTTGTCCTCTCTGGCCTGTGCAAAAGAGATATCAAGTTCCAGTGAGGAGTGTAGTAGTGCCACTTTGTTCATGAACCTTTCTCTTCTTCTGTAAGGGCTAAGTGTGGGAAACATGTTTTACATCTTCTCGGATGAAGGGATCACCATTCTCCAGCCCAGCGGATGCGAAATACGCAGACATATTAAACAGGCAGACAGAATTATGGCAAGCTATGTAAGTTCCTCCGAAATTATAGGTTCCCAATGTATGACATTGAGTTTTTTTTTTGTTTTTTCCTGCTGTGTCAATATCTGTTATTCAAAGGAATAAAGTATTAAATGCAAACAAATGTTAGCATTGCACCCACGGGCAATCTCCAGCTGTCCTCCTGCATTTGCACTGCCATTATCCTTATCAACTGAGTTTACAGAGTGTGGAGAATGGTGAGGATTTACATCGTATGCTGGGCTGCTTCCAGCTGTGTTAGTTAACACAATTTATTGTCTGCCCACTCCCTTGCCACAATAGCAAAAGACTGAATTTGTGAGGGAGTTTAGAACTTACTGAGGTGATGCTCACCATTAGGCTGTAGCTGCATTTGTGAGGAATGCACCAGGAGCATCAGTGGAGCAGTGGCCATTAAAAACATGCAGATTTGCTGCCCTTTTCTGATAGATCAAAGTGAAACACTTTACAGGAGTTCTGTTAAGGCTTTCTAGATGTTATACAGTGGATATTTGATGGCGTAAGGAGTACCTTTCCTCGTATGGCTCCCAACCACCATGACCCTTCCCACAACAAGCTAATCCTAAGGAGGAATGTGAGAAAACTTGTGTCATTTATTTGGTGTAAATGTTTCTCCTCAGGAGGAAGTATGCCCCAAAGGTGAAGGCGATTCACCTCCAAGGTGCACGTGGGCGGCGGCTGTCAACGTCAGAGACAAATACATTTACGTCACACAGCCCCTACAGAACCGACTGCTGATTGTTGATACCCAAGCCCAGAAAGTTGTGCAAGTGGGTGTTAAATGTTTTCTTTATTAACTGTCTATTGTTTGTCTCTCAAACTTTGAGAAGGTCAGGAGTAACAGCCTGGGGGTTTTAGTTCAAATAAGAGCACAAGAGAGGCCAACTTTCTTACCATCGGTATCTGGGCAGCTCCTGTCTTCCTCTCCACTTTATAGGTACAGTATATCTCAGGGCCTCAAGTTAATTTGTCTCCTGAGTTCCTTGAAGCCTTGGCTTTGACTCAACACAACATAGTCCTCAATATTTGTTCTTTTTATTAAGTTGGGGATAATACTTTTTTTTTTTTGGAATGAGTATATTAGAGGGTCAACACAGGTTGGACGGTTTGCAGACAAAGTCAGAGAGGCGAGACTGCGTTGGTTTGGACATGTGCAGAGGAGAGATTCGGGATATATCGGGAGAAGGATGCTAGGGATGGAGCTGCCAGGCAAGAGGAAGAGAGGAAGGCCTAAGAGGAGATTTATGGATGTGGTGAAGGAGAACATGCAGGTGGTGGGTGCAACGGAGAAAGATGCAGAGGACAGGAAGAAGTGGAAACAATTGATCCGCTGACGGGAACAGCCGAAAGATAAAGAGGGGATAATACATTTTTTACAGAAAGCAGGATTACAACCCTAAAGGTTCTGCTGGAAATTCTGAAGCAGGAACACTTTTTTGAGCACTCCATCTCTTGCATAACCAGTCCAGAAAACAGCAAACCACATTCCCATCTGTCTGCTGAAGCCTTAGCAGCATCCCATTCTGTCGGGATTTAACATTAATTAGGTAACCCCTGGCCCCATGCGTTCAGAGGCAGACATTTTTTTCTATGTGTCTGCCAGCTATGACTGTGCGTAACAGCAGATTGAAAGGCGCAGCAGGGGCCGCTTTCCTTGCTGACATTGCCGAACATAATTTTAGGCATGCTCGGAAGTCACTAAGTAGCGGGACAGGGTAACGGATCATGAACCATCACCGTTTCCTCAATGGCTTTACCTGAAGCTCACCTCTGCTGTGCTCACCCCAAAGGTGGTGGAGACCGATCCAGTACCTGTGAAGCTGCACTACGACAAGTCTCACGACCAGCTCTGGGTGCTCAGCTGGGGAGACCTGGACAAGACCCACCCCACGTTACAGGTGAGCACGGACAAATAAGCGTACCAGATCATGTAAAAATTGCTGAGCACTCCGTTCAATCTGGTGTTGTGACCTCAGCCAGGGTCCTGTCTAAATAAATATGCAGCACTGTACATGCAGCGAAACTGTCACAGGAAGAATAGACAACCTGTATGCGTTTGGGTGATTTGAGGAAGGCAGGAGAGTGCTGGACAGTAAACATGAAATAATGCCGACCTTGTGAACATGACGGGTGTCATTTTGTGTTGATCTGTTTTCTTCTCTGTGAATGAATAAATAATTGCTGAATTGGACAAGTAACAAAAAAATGACCTTATTATTAGCACCTCTTCCCACCAACTGAAACCTTGCAAGGTGAGACATGTTTAGATTCCCAATAGACACTTGCTTGGTAATACAAAATGATTTATTATGCATTAATTTTTAGTCAACATAGTTATCCAAAATGACTTAACATTTTTACCCATTCACCCAGGGTGTTTTTTTTTTTTTTTCCCCAAAACAACTGGGTATAAGTATCTGCTCTAGGGAGCTACAGCAGTGGCCTTCAACCCGGCAACTCTCATCCATATTTCTTTAACCATTAAGGTACCTCTTGAGCCTTAGACAAGCGTTTGTTGCATTAGACTTAGTTCAGGTGTTTGTTCAAGTGGTTTGGTTCCTAATATGCACCTTATTTTTCTTTGTACACCTGGAAATGTTTTTTTTTTTTTTTTTTTTTTTGATTTTGCTCAGTTTAGTCATTAAAGTCCATGACTTTATCGCAGCACATTCACTTTTCTGTGCAAATTATTTTTTGTTCATTTCATCTCCAGATACATCGTGTTCTGTGAGTAATTTAAAAATGCCATTTCTTACTCAGTGCAGATAATAGAAAGTGGAAAAATTAAGCTTTTGGGGACAAAGCAACAGACTGCATACCAGAGTGCTTTTATTGAGGGACATTTGCAGCCAAAGGTGCCTCTGCTAAATACTGACTTGGTGGGGGTGAATGTTTCATCGATTATTTTGTGTTTAACATTTGTAATGAATTCTGACCAGTTTGTCAAGATTTGTTTTTACTTTGACAATTAAGGGTCTCTTTTGGAATATTGGAAGCAGAAAAAGCCTAAATAAACCTAGTGTGAGTCAGTGCTGTAAAACAATGAAACACAAAGAAGTGTTGTGGGGGGGGGGTGAATGGTTTTTGTAGGTTCTGTGTAGGTAGTGACAAACTAGACACAAACCACCCCCTGCTATGCTGGTTCATGAAATGAGAAATGGGTGTTCAGTAGTTGGGATGGCCTTTTGCCTCAGGCCTCACGAGAGAGCATAGACCTCCATTTTAGGAGAAGGTATGTGTTCAGTTCCTCAGATGAACAATGACTGCAGATACTGTTTCTTTGCTCTGAGGGTAACCAAAGTTCTATGCATCTGTTGGAACAGATCACAGGACTACAATTTTTGTAAGACAATGAGTTTTTTTTTTCCCTCAAAGGAGGTCTGTCAAGGAGGCGGTGGGCCCTCATCTCAAGATGCACCTCTCTTTTTTCTTAAGAAACCAGAATCTCATTACCACCCTGCAAGCGGCTCTGTAGGTATATTGTGATGGAAAACGTTGCATTATTAGGGAGGTGGCTTCAGAACTCATCAGATTCTCTTTATTCTTGCAAAACTGTTCACACATTTCTGGGGTTAGGGGCTGCGGAAGGTATGGAACAAGGAGATTTTCTTATTTGTATTTCTTCATGTTGGGAAAATGTTTCAAACCACGTTTCTGTGGTCATGTGCATTAGTTCAGAGAGGTTGGTAGAAATGAGGAACACATCCTTAGTACAGTATATATACACTTTGCCATGAATATTTCAGAAGTGGTATAAATAAATGCCGTAAGGCCATAGAGTACTGTTCACATCCTAAATAAAATATTGTGTCATTTTCATTTGAAATCCAAGGAACTGACCTGATCATTGTACATGTATTGGGATGCCATTTTGCTCCAGTTGTAAAATATCAGACCCCTCTTTTCTAAACAGCTCAATAATGCCTTGTAAACACTGGGAAATTAAGGTCATAGGAGTGTGAAAACTAGGAATGTCACCTTTTTTTTTAATTTGAGGAGGGTATAGTTCATTGCTGTTGTGGGCCTGGCATACCGTATTTGGTTGCTGCAACTATGTTATGGTGGGACCATCCGTATAAGTAAAGTAATAACTGTGCAGTCGTCTTCCGGGAAAACATGGAAAAAGACCTTTGGAAGTGATGCAGAGGGTCTAGTGCTACTTTCATTTTTCTCTGTATTTAAAACAGTGCCTCAACTTGCGTTATTGAAAAAGAGTAGCTAGACTAAACTATGCTAAATTAAACAAGTGAGCAAAATGGGTGCGGATGAAAAGTTACAACTGTGTCTTTTCACAACTGAAATTTGTGTTTAAAAACATTCCCCACTTAGCATTCTCAGGTTTAAAAATTTTTTTTTGCAACACTTTCCCATATTCCCACCATAGATTTTTTCCATAGAAAGTGCAAAGACCTGATTAGAAGAACTGTCGCTGGTGGAGTGGATGGTTTGGCCACACAAAAATTTTATTTATTTTATTTGAAAGGCAGAGAGAGAGCAATAACCTTTCAGGAGACCCAGACCCAGAAGCCCCGTTGGTTTTACGCCTGAAAATGAGCGATCTATTAGTTACACTGTGTCAATCATGAACCATGTTACGGATTGTCCTTAAACCTGTTTTTGTGGATCTAGGCCGTCTACATGGTACAGAGGAGATGGTAACTGGAGAGCAGGAGAACAACTGGAGAACAGCATTAAAAAAGTCACCCACCATGCAGTGACACAGGGGGGACAGGCACTGAACTCACTTGTTTCAACTGGACATCCACAGGTTGTCTCCCAGGCAAGTGTCGGAGAGGAACATCGTGTTGTCCGCACACAATTCCAAAGAGTCGATGACTTCTTCATCCCCCCCACCAACCTCATCATCACCCATGTCAGGTACAAAGTTATGTGGCCATTTGGGGAAACTTGAACGTACAGCATATTCGACAAAGAGTGTTAACGTGCTCAACGGATAAGCTGAACTGTATATGTCAACATGTTTCTAGGTTTGGGTTTATCTTCCTGAAGTCGGAAACCGCAGTACACAAAATTGATCTGGAAACCTTTCATCGCCTCAAGACCATCAGTCTGAAGAACTACAGCTGTGTGCCAACTGGCATGGCATACACACACCTGAGCGGCTACTACTTCATCCAATGCTTGGGTAAAAATTCCACCTCCTTCCCACCCCAGCTCATCATCGACAGTGTTACTGATTCTATCATTGGACCCAACCGTGATATTATTGGCATGCCGTATGTGTCTCTGGATGGTCGCCATGTTGCCACGCCCGACTACAGCAGCGGAAAGCTCAGAGTACAGACCATCACTTTCCAAGGCGAGCTACAGCTGAGCCATGAGTTTGGCTTGGACCTGAACATATCTGACCTACTCTTCCAGCCCTCCTTCACAGAGTCCAACCAATATAGCATTGTGGCTACCTCCAGGTCAGGGGCGGAGCTGCTGCTTGCCAACCTGTCCACAGGGAGGAGGAAGGTTCTGAAGATGCTGAAGGAACCCATTGCACCTGAGTCATGGTCCTGGAGTAGTGCCAATCGCCTTGTGGCGTCCAGTGGACTGTTTGGCCAGTACCTGGTCACGCCTGCAGCAGAGTCCCTTTTTGTGCTGAACGGGAAGCAGAATATCCCACACTGTGAGCTTTCAGACATCAAGAAAGGTAACACAGTGGTGTGGGTAGGGGAGGTATGAGTGCATCAAGAGCTTGTGTAAAATACTGTAAAATGTAAATGGACTCAACTATGGGACTGAGCTAGAGTAAAATACAGTGGTTAATGTTGTTGAAGAGCAAGCCAAACACAATTAAAAAGAAAACCTCTGAAGTATTTCTAACTGGAGATGGCAATAACACTCTTCAGTGCAACAGTGATCTATATGCACTTAACTTGCAAGAGTTGTACATTATTGCACCTCCTCTTAACACTGCAGGCAAGAATTAGAAAGGACGAATGGTTTATTGAAAACAAACTATGCACAATGCTCACGTTTTTACAGTAAAGCTTTTTTTGTTTAGGATGTTGATCACACACTGCAAATAGTCACTATATTAACTTGTCTGCCTTTATGTGTCTTCAGTCTCTTTCAGCAGTAATGGCCCTATTTCAATGACAATGCTACGATGAACGTTCATGGTCTTGTTACATCTTTTATAAAACCTTTCATCTTAAACAGAACCTTCTGGGTGGAATTATTTCTTTTACCCTAGGTAAATATGTTACTTTTGTCTTTGGAATACTCCTAAAGACATGCGTTGTAGAGCTTGCAATGAAAAATACATTTGGTCCAGCGAATAAAAAATAAAAAGCAAAATATTCCAAAAATATTTAAGAATGCACCTCCCCTTTCTATCAACTAGGTTTGTTTGACAGAGAAGTTCTGTGTAAAATTAACTTGCAGATAATCTACCAATGCAGTTACTGTGTCAATTATGTCCAGTTAGTATCTTGGTCAGCATTCTTTCTGTTACTTACGCTGCACAGGCCACACACAGCGACCATCGCAAAACTTGCTGCAGTCAGATATTTCATCTAGCGTTTTGATGAAAGGAGCACCTACAAAAAGAAGGTGTGAGATGAAGAAATGGGCAAACAGAAGGCAACGTTATAGGAGCTCACATCAAATACTTTAAATGATTTTTACAAACCAGGATGGTTCTTGCTTGCCTCCAGCTGGAAGTAGCTGAAACCAGGTAGTTTTTACCTAGAGCTCCATAATGGCAGATAGTGGTAATAATGAGGTAAAAGGGAATTTTGCCCACAATAATGGTTCTGCCTGTCCTTATGTGCTCAGTTGCGTCTGTCTGGTCCTCCCTAACTTTGCAGCTGCCAGTTCTCTTTATTCAATTAATATTGCTTTCTATTAAGAAGCCTTCTGTTATCTTTCCTGTCATCCTGACCATCCCAAGTGTATGCACATCCTCCATTGTAGTCTTTTTTTATACGAAAGTAAGACAAGTGTCACCAGCATTTTAAAAATCAATGGGAGACAACAGAAAGCAGTAGCACTGGCCTGTCAGCAGTGAGCTCCTAGCTACTGAATTTCTGTATTGATTAAATTCATCGTTTTTCTTTCTTCCATTTCTCTATACTTAGTAACCTCACACATCTAAATTGTAAAATTTCAAAATTTTACACATTTCACGGATGTTTTTGTCTAGGCTGTTGTAACACATTGGTTTTATGCAGACTTGTGACTAATGAACATTTTAAAGTACAAAGAAATAAACATTTTTCATAGTATGAAAAAAATAACAAGCATCACATGACTAGCCGTTGTGTGAATAACTGTTTTTCAGCAGTTGTTTAAGTTAAAGTAAGTTAAAATACAAGCTTCTGTTGCATAAAGAAGGCACGTACATATAATTTGTACGCTGAAAATTTGAATACTGAGCTATCAAGTCACACTTACAGGAGAATAGAAATCGAGATTGCAAGCTGTTGTGATGCGGACCATGATGTGAGGCAAGCAGCCGCCTCCCAACAGCGGTGTCATTTTTCCTATCTGTATGAATTGTTCTGAAACCGTATAATAATAATAATAATAATAATAATAATAATAATAATCTTTCAGTCTCAAATTCAACAAAAGTGCAGGCCACAAGTAAGATCCCTGGAGAAACTGAATAACAGTTAAATAGCTAAAGAGTGGATGTTCTAATGGAATTAATGGGGCAAAATGAGATGAAATTAGAGATTCACTGTATTCTATTAATCATTGTTTTCTATTTATTTAAAAACAAATTTGACACAATACAAAAGAATGCAATAATAAACATTTTGAAAGATCATGGAATAAGTTGTGCATGTATTAATGCTGTAAAAAATATTATACAGGATGGTAAACCCAAATCACACATTGCCCCCAACCCCACAATGGGAGCTGTGGAAAATACCTTGAGACCAATTGACCTAGAGGGTGCTGTTAGCGTAAATGGTGAAACCTTAAACATGTTGCTTTTGTTTGTGACGTAGTTTATGGTGATTTCTTTAATTTCATCATACTTGGAAACAAAATGAAGGTTTGAGAGGACTGGAAGAAAAAAAGTCCTGATGACAACAAATGGATGAGAAATGAAATGTGCAAAGGCTACACCCTACACCTAACATCACTGTTTGATAAGTTTACCTGGGGTCAACTAATTGAAGAAAATAAAATATGTCACTTCCATAATATCCTTTCTACTTTCTCCAATAGCTGGAATACTGCATTAACCAAAGAAAAAAGGCCCGTCACTACAGGGCAATAAAAAAACGAGAATAATATTAAAATTATATCCATATACAGAGCATTGCAAAGGACAGTGAAATATTAAGATTCAGAAAAAAATACCAGTATTCAGAAAAGAGCCCCAAAGCTACGAGCCACCAGAATTACAATAAAATTAACTAAATAAAACTAAAAAAACAAGAAAAAATAATAAATAAGAAAAATTATGAGTGGAAAAGGGGGAAGGGTAGAAGAAGACTGTTTATGTGGAACTCTTTTTTTTTTTTACAAGTGAGTCTTAATCCAGGACATAAAGGTGTCCAGAACAGTCCTGGCTGTCAGTTAGGTTTAAAAGGTGGGGCAGGAAAGTTGTGTTTTTGGTGTGAAGAAATGAGTGAACCTTTCGTGTTTCAGGAATGTATTTACTTTCTACATTAGATTAATGATAATGAAGAATAATTTACAGGAATTAATCCCACAAGCAGATTTTAAGAAAAGAATTATGCTATGGAAGCCTGTATAAAGGGTCTATAATTATAATTATTAGATAATATTTCCAGATTGCAGGGCATAGCTTTAGTAAAAATAAATATTTTTTGCACTGTAACTGTCCAACTTACAAATGTATTTTAAAACTGCAAGATTAGTAAAATGCTTTTGGCAAAAGAGTAGTGTACATAATGCTGATAATAGAAGAAATGTCCAAACTACATAAAGTCCATTTTAACTCAGCCATTCACTACTAAGATGTAAACTGTTTTCCAGGCCACTGTTGCACTGAAAAGTGAAAAAGAACAGAGCTGGGTATTTAAATGAAAATGATTTTGTTTTTCTGCCATTTGAAGCATGCCCCTTTAAACTATTTTTTCCTCATATTTTATGTATTCAGCTTATTATTCCCCTTCATATAAAAGCCCCTCCACTCCTCCCTCCATCACATTCAAAATGAATACTACAGCAGGTTTTGCATACAAGTACAAGGGCCATACCAATATTAATACCAGTACCAGTACCACTACGTTGAGACATAAAATGTGCTTAGAATGGGTTATAGTTTATTTTGGCTTTTTTAAGGTTAAACATTATGTAAGAAATCATCACATTGTGTTAACATACAGTACATACATGCATGTCATCTAAATTACCGCAAGTAAGAATGTTTCCAGGCACTCCAAATATATTAAATCATATGATATAAAATAGTTTCCACAAATGCATATACAGTATCTGTGTTAAATATCCCTCTATATAGAATATAATAGGCAAAAGGATGCAACACTACAGAATTAATACTGTTGGTGTGATAGGCATTAGTCACTGTAGTAGATAAATTGTTCTTGTTTAGAACACAGTACAAAATGAAACTATAGATTTACTCATGACTTTTGTGTGTTCTGTTTGTGAGGGCTTTTTGTAAGAAATTAGTTTAAGAACATTATCGATGCTTTTGAAGAAATCACCTATGGGTATTCAGGGACAAGTTTCATGAGCATTTAACTTGGCAACTAAAGCTAGACAGAACTTGAAAAAAGACCTACTAACTAATTTTTCACAATCGCAAGCCATCAAGTTTGTGCAGGCTTGAGCAGGTCACTGAGTCAGACAACAGTGCCACCCCTAGGTCATGCTGTGGCCCGTTGATAGCGTTCCCGGATGTTCTGAACCTCCGAGATCCAATGTGTAGCATTTTGGATGCCAGGGTGATACATTTGTATCAGCAATTCTCAGATGGTGACAGATGTCTGACTTCACACAGGATTGCGTGACCACTTGTCTTTAGTACAGACCTTTACTCCTGGACACGATACATTTCTAGAGAAACATTGTTAGCTTCTAATATGCCAAAGGACTTCCAGAAGAACACAGTTACACAGAACAGTACTAGACTTGCTTTCTGCGGTGAGCAGGTTTTGTGCTTTCATTATAGCTGGCATTCCATTCAAATTCATTATTAAAAAGACAGAATTAGGTATTGTTTAAAGTTCCCAACATAAGGGCCTAAATTAAATCATAAGTGTGAATGTTTGTATGTGCATGTGTCTGTTGTGAGTGCCTGTTAAGACTGTCAGCAACCTCCCTAACCTGTAAAGGCTTTTAGATGTCTATGTGCTGGTTAATCTCTATGCAACACATTCTCACCTCCAAGGCAATAATAGTTCTGTTCCAAGTGGTGTTCTGTCATTTTCATAACAATTTTTAGCCTTTAGGATTGGCTTTTGTACTGTACAGTTACGTCTAAGACTGTTTGTGATTTTGAAGAGAAATATGTTCTATGTTTTTAAAAGTCTGTGAAGATAATTGAGTTCAACCCAAGTAGCTCCCCACAAATTCTTTGTACGGTATCTCTGAGTCTTATTATTTCAAACGTGTGTTGTAAAAACTACCAACCCAACCATTTGTGGGATAATGAAAACCTGAGTATTTCATTCCTTAAGAAACAGGAGTATCATGTTCATAATTATATTTCTTTACATCTATCTATCTATCTATCTATCTATCTATCTATCTATCTGGTATCACTTTCATAATATTTGCACAGATTTAACCCTGGTATACAAGTGTCCTGACCTCATACCTTCCAGTGGAACTAATGTCACCAGTGATGTGATTGAATTAGTATTGACTGTAAAAATCAGTTCTCCTAAAGATGTACTGTACAGTGTTGCCTGGGATGTACATTTTCCTTGGTTTTGCAATAAAAAAGAAAAAAAAATGTTTCCAATTCTTAAAAAATATTGCAACGGCTTGTGAAAAATACATTGTACAGAGCATTTACACATAGGTGGGGTAAACACTGATTTTGTCTACAAGTAGCACAATTACATTCCTTTAAGGTGTGGCAGGTTGAAGACTGTTCATCCTTGTACTGACCACCACTCCCACATGATGCTTTACTCACCATCTGCTCACTGGGCTTGCAGCCTTAAGCAGAAAGGAAGGGTAGCAGCAGAATTTAGTGTCCTATGATACATTATTTATTACATTAGTTTACATTTAATTTTGTTTATGCAATTTATTAAAAAAAGAAAAACAATTTTATGTGAGGCAAGTCTCCCAAAGAATTACGGTTTGTTTTTCAGGCGTATATTTATGATTTGTCAGTGGCTTTACGAAAATTGATCACATATTCGTGTCCAGTCCGCTTTTGACCTGGCACACTAGTTTTAAGGATTAAGCGACCATTAAATACCGTTTCATGATTAGATATTACAAATACAAATATTTGTGTAAATATTGCTATTATTTGCACACCATTTTTTGTGTTGTCTTAAATGTACTTATTCTTACTCTTCTACTGTGATGTTGTTCTGTTACGTCAGGTGTATCACAAAGATCATTTACTCTGAAAACTCCTTCTTATGCGCAAATGTACTTGAGCAACAAAGTGTTTCCTGAATCTTCAAATTAAGGTGCAGAAATCTTACTATAAATCTGTAATGTGTAGTGTAGTATATGTAGCTTTTAAATAATCCCTGACAAAAAGATGCAGTGGTTTCCAGATGTTAACCATATTTATGAATAGTTATGAATGAACCATAGTTATGAATCCATCTCAAACGATTAGCAGCGCGCACAGTTCATCTCCATGTGGCCAGCAGTAAACAGGTTGTACACCTCCAGCAGGTGCTCCCCTGTCCGCTTTTACACTTGCAGTTAATACAACAGAGCAGCAAAACACCTGTACATCGGTCTACACTGAGGCTTCTTTCAAAAGCACACAATGGCCTCTACTTGCAAAGGATTCCTTGCTGCAGGAAACTATCAAGAGAGAAAATGATTACACTGAGCTCTGCAGAGATTTTTGTCAAAATAAAACCAGTTTTTGTGTTTCCCATTAACAAGGACTGCATTACAAAAAAGCACCTAAAAGCACTCAGATGAGTTAAGCAAAGGGGGAAAAACATCTTGAAGTAATGTCAGCGTGAGGCTGGATACAAGTCCCGTTGGAATGATATGTGAGGATGGAGTAAACCTTGCGAGTTAGAGCAGCCTCAAAAAGTAAAAAAATTAACATGTGTTGCTGACCTTGGAATTCAAACCATATTTAATCCACCTTTTGGCAGGATTTGCATCTTACATAATATATAGTCTTGCCACACAAAGGAAACAAAACACACTATTACAGCGAAGGAAAACAAAATATTTAGGCAACCAATGGGCAAATGGTACATGGATGCATTTATAAATGTACCATTTGCCCATTGGTTGCCTAAATATTTTGTTAGATGTTAGTAATATGATGCTACTAAATATGAATATATATTTTTGTCTAACTGCTGGAAAATTAACATTTGAAAATCGGTTATTGCGTATTTGCAATAAATACTGTTTTGCTTCTGTTAAGATGCTTAACATCTTTTCCTGATGTTCTGACTCCTTGTGCTGTCTGAGGTGCAGAGAACAGCTATTCCATCTCCAGCGTTGTAGACCCACTTCAGTTTGCTTATCGCCCCAATAGATCCACGGATGATGCCATATTACACGTCTTGCACGCCACCCTCAGTCGTGTGGGTAGGAAACAATGTGAGACTGCTGTTCATTGACTACAGGTCAACTTTCAACACCATTGTCCGCCACAGACTGGGGATTTGTCAAAATCAAAATAGAATCAAAAAGAATCAAAAGATACTGCAGTGAAGAGCATGAGCAGCTTCAAATATCTGGGCGTTCATGTCACTGAGGATTTGACATGGACTGTACACATCTGACCTGAAGCCAGTAAAGCAAAGCAGCGTCTTTACCATCTCAAACAGCTGAGGAAGCTTCAGGTCTCTCCGTCGATCCTTAAAACCTTCTACTCTGGTGCTGTTCAAACCGTTCTGACTCAGAACATCACCTCCTGGTTTGGGAATAGCTGTGCTCATGACATCAAGGCACTGCAGAGAGTGATCTGGGCAGCAGAACACCGCACCAGATCTGATCTGCCATCCCTACAGGACATCTACACCAGGAGATGCAGGACCAGAGCGACTAGGATCGTCGGTGGTCTGTCTCATCCCAGCAATCACCTGTTCGACCTGCTGAAATCAGGCAAACTTTTCAGAAGTATTGTGGCCAGAACGGAGAGGCTCAGAAGGAGCTTCTATCCACAGGCCGTAAGACTTCTGAACCCAGACATGGCATCACAATCCTCGCAAATCAGAGTCTATAATATCCATTGACCCCTTTCCTCACTGTCACCGTCCCCATAATGCAACTTACGGTTTTATTTATTTGTTTGTTTGTTTGTTTGTTGTTTGTTTGTTGTCTTCTCGATGTTTGGTTGTTTGGTTGTTTGTTTTACGCATAGAATGCAACCACACACAGTCTCTTGTTGAATCAGGGCACATTTCACTACGTGATGTACTCGGTAACCATGTATGTGACTAATAAATTCTTTTGATTCTTTTTGATTATGACAAATCTTAGTAAATATAGGAGTTGTAAATAAGAAAGTCCAGAAAAGCTACATAAATACAGGGAAATGCAAGCATAATATTTGCAAATAAAAGCATAATTATGAGAAATAAAAAAAAACAATGCAAGTTGTATGTTATTCATCTTAAATTTCACATGAAAAATAAGTATTAGCTGGTGGTTTCACATGGAGGTGTAAAATGATGGCTGAGAGGCACATCTCTAGCAAGATAGATGTAGAAGCAATAGGATCTTTTGCAACCTGCTCACTTTCTCGTTGCTTATTTTACAGCTTTTCTGCTGTTTTAAAAAACTCTTTTTCTTCAAATCATCATGTAGCAGCCCAGCATCTTGGCCAGCCCACTGCCCTGTTTACTCACAGAGACACTGAGCTTCCCTGGAAATGTTGTTTTGAAGCATTTCTTCAAGAAAGCATTTTAAGCATTTGTCTAGCTTTAAAGCACTGAAGACAAAATATATTCTGAAGGGCCAGTGAAGCTGCGCTTCAATGGGTTTTAATGGCTCGTGCTGGCATGGGAATGTACGGGTATAAGAAAAAAAATGTTAGATGACCTGTAAGAAATTATTGCTGATTCTGAATGAAACAGCCGTGAAGTAGAACCCGTTCTAGCATGCTTTGTGTAAAAGCAATGTAAATACAACAGTACGTTTGAATAGTGTTTTTTTCATGACATTTTAGAGGCGGAGCTTTCCTTGTAGTCTTAGATCAGTTGCCTCTGTGCTAATCCACCTAGACATACTTTAAGGAATGGAAAAGCTAATATTTCATCTGGAGATTGGTATTTCCTTCAAATATTATTGGAATTAAAACCAAAAGGTGACAGAGTGTATAGCATCCTCAGCACATAAATGAAAGCCGCATCTTTCAGAATGGGAACTTAAATCCTGATTCAAATGACAGGGCGACTCCCATCTTACACCCCGTACGCCATTTTTTCTTTTATACAATTGACTGGGCATAAAAATCAAAGTCAGCGGACACGTTTATTTGCTGCTTTTCAAACATCTGGGTAGTTTTCTCTAAAAGGAGCACCAAGCCATTTATTGACTACTAAACATTAATAAAATGGCAACTGTTTAATTCCCTTAAAAAATGAATTAAGCTTTTGCATTGATATGTATTTCTAAAGTATGACTGCATGTTGTTAATAGTATTACGATCCCTTCTGTGTGACATTTTCCTTCAGGTGCCTGGGAGGGGCAAAGAGGCCACATATAAATAATAAAAAAGAAGACACCGAAACGATACAGTATGTAACTCTGATGGGTATGTACGTGTATGTATGCATGTAAATATATGTGAATTATTTTCAGAAACAAACCATCATCTTCGGAAAGAAGTCTTTTGCTCCTGACCAGCTGCACTAACAAAACACATAGATGGAAGCAGGATAATACCATCTGTATACAAAATTTTACACAAGCTATAGAACATGCAATGAATACAGTAAATCGCAAAGCTATTCAGCAAATTAAGTTTGGTGCCAGAAGGGGGAAAACTTCAACCGTCCTACTCTCACATGCTGGTCTTTATGTCCAGCAAGCCCATTTTCAGTTTTCCCAGGTACTTCAACTCCACACAACTTTCCTACTCATAAACAAGAGGCCAAAAAAAAACAAATGGCCAGAGCAGGCTTATTAGGAGAATTATTTATTAAACAAGACATGATTATTATATATTATTATGATGTCAATGGATTTTTAAAGGAAAAAAGGTGCAACATTATATTTTGGCATGAATCTGACTTTCCAGTACCGTGAAAAATGTTCATCTAACTTACACCACCTATCTCAGGCAAGACTGAACTCCACTCTGGCAAGGAGGGATTAGCTTACATCCTAATCCTTACATCTGTGTACAGAGCACCTGTGTGAAAGCGGGTGGAGGTGTTTGACGGATCGCTGGAGACCCAAACTTTTCTTTCTCGTCAGACACAGGTTGCTAGGCCAAGAACAGGCAAAATGACTGAACTAGCGGCCATTTACGTTGCAGTAAATAACTAAAGTGATAGCTGCCAAAGGTGCATTTGTGGAAATTCTCGATTAGCAGCAACAGAGTGCAATTTTAAGAATGTGTAAGAAAAATAAATTTGTAGGAATGCTAACGGAACACCTCTGTCCTCACCTCTCTCTCTCTTTCACTCTAGCCCATCCAACTCTATTACTTCCCCAAACAATTTTCCTAGAAGGCAGACAAGCACATTTTATTACTGAGTACAGCCGTACCAAGTGTGATTTTCAGCACTACCACAGCAATTTGCACGTGGAATGATTTGACTTTCAAGCTCAAAAAAGATTGATTTTAGTGCTTGCTAATACTGAAAATTTCAAACAAGTTTTTTTCCTAAAAAAAATTACATGCTAGGAAATTGTTGTTGACTATACGAGGACCTTTTCTTGTCCCAGCCATGATTTAGTTGGGATTATATTATAAAAAAGCAGAGTAAGTGGTGTGGATGTGTTACTGGGCCCTTGTCGGGCTTCTCTTTCAGCAAAAGGAGTTGACCTGAGAAATCACTATGGCCGCATCCCCTGATTCCAAAGTGCAGCTCCAGCGATGCAAACCTTCTGATTCTGCCTAACAGACAACACTTCACTTGCGAGTCTAATATTCAAAGTGTCTCTTTTTTTTTTATGCGCTTTGATATCTCCAAGTATCTCAAGGTGCTTTGAATATGAAGATGCTAGCAACATAAAGGAAGGCAGTCAGCGAACGTTCATAATAGACTACCTTGACTTTAACCCGGCTGGTTCGACAGCCGTCATACTTTCAGCGCGTCTCTTTAAAGGTTTTCTTCTAAACAGTAATTTGGAGCCTTCTCTGCTGAAGAACATGACACCTTGCCTTGTAAGTTCCCAAATTTGAAACCGCTGAGCAGTTGTCAGGCTTTCCAAGCTGTCTTTGGATCACTGCATGCAGGACTGAATTTTGAACTGCCGGCTCCGATGTGGAAAATGGTCCTATTAATGGACAAGGGCCGAGGAGAAACTTTATCGATGTGCTTTTTTTTCAATTGCTACAGCTTCCTGGTAACCCAGGTCACTACAAATGAGAAGCAACATGCTAAGGAAAAAATACAGGTCTTGTGCCAAGAAGCTTCTTTTATTTGTATTTGGTTTTGTTGGTCTTAGGGCTGAAATGTAATATGTAATGTTGTACAGTGACACTTTTGGTTGTCTTTATGTTCCTATGACCCAAGTTCATCTTTATGTTGATACACTGGGAATATGAAGTCTAATTCAAATGCTGATTTTTTTTTCTTTTCCAACTCACTGGAGAAATCAAACAGAATTCTATCTGCTGAAACCCTAACCCTAACCAGAACCTTCTTACAAGCTGTAGTCACAGATTATGCAGCATAAATGAATGATGGGTTAAGCAAGGGTAGTTAGCCCATGTGATGCACGAGTGTGAGAAAGAACACAATAAAATCAATGAAATCTCAATTCCTTGGCAGAAAAAACTCACCATCTTGTCAGTGATTAGACAAACTTTCCTGGTTGGTCTTTATTTATTTGAACCATGTTCATTCTAAGCACACGCACCACTTTGCAGGCCTCTTAATTCCACAGTGAATCAAAAAGATATATAGGTTATATTTTTCTCATGACATCCACATCAACTGAGGATGGAGTAAGACAGACTTACAACTTTTTTAATGTTCAAATTGCGAGTCCCCTGCTTCTTCTCAGTCTACTGGTATGAGGTGACAAAGCACATTTACAGGAGGATGTTGTTAACCCAGCTGCACCTGCAACCTTATAGCGGCACAACCAGCTAAAGCAATAAAAGCAATGTTTCTGAGGAAAAGAAGAGACACTGCAGGCAAACATCAATCTTTTCACCTCAGTGAGTTTATCAAACTCGAGACTTCATCGGAGAATCAGATTTAATTTCAATGTCCTATAAGTGTTGCTCTGGAAGACTCATCTGAAATTGTAAAGACAATAACAACACCTCCCAGAGTAAACAATAATTTTCTCAGAGTAATATTATGGAAATCAGACCGTCTAGCCATGTCAAATCCAGCCATCGCTTCATACAGAGGCCTCGAACCTTGGTTTCCATTTTTTTCCTTTTTATTGTTGCAAAGGGGCTTTTAGCAGCTAAATAAGACATTGAGTTCCTTGTGCATAGCAAATGAGAACACCTTCTTTCTTATGAGATTGAAATAAATTATAGTGAGCAACAGCATTTTCCCTAGAAGCAAAAACCCTTGCTGCCAGACTACCCTCCGCCTAAACGATGACACAAACTAAATTGTGTTTCCCTTCCTTCCTCACTTGAGCTAAGTGGAGCAGCATAATAGAAGCCTGGACAAAGTGTCGGCGTGGAGCACATAGCAACCTAGCAATGAACTGGGAAACGCTGCACTGTTGCTGTTAATGCAGACTGACCTGCAGCCCTTTGGGTCCTTGGTTTTTCAGTTTTTGTTATCACAACTATACCAGGGTATCTAACTTCTTATGAAACTGGGGATCACTTGAAAACCACAAACTCATTTTTGTTGTTTTTGTGATGGAAACTGATTCATTTCATTTAGCTGACAACTTTTTTTAAAGAGACTTAAGATGTTTCTACACTCTAAAAGTTCAATAGAAAAACATTTATTTGTAGATGTTTAAACAAAGGTGTGTGGAAAAAAGAATTCCACGTGCACGTGATACACAGACTTTTTTTTTATCAGCAATGTACTTGGGCCTCTCACAAATTGGTCTTTAAAAGGCAATTGATATATAGCGTAACGCCATTCTCTAAGACAGTAATAGATCTTTTGTTAGCAGGTCTGATTTTATTCTATGATGGCTTCTTTGGGATATAGAATATCTATTTTAAAAGTATGTTACAGCTTTCACATCTGTATCCTTCAAATATCATCGGGACCAGTGCAGACTTGAGAATACGAAGGGAAATATCACTGAGTCATCAGCGTTGAGGACACAATAAAATACTTTCAGCAAGTGTAAAAATCAGATTAGAAAACCTGACATCATAGCAGACCAAGAGCTGTCTCTGAAGCATATAAGCAACCTCACGCTAAATGAAGCTACCGCAGCCTTTAGTGTCGCAACTTTATCAATAGCAAGCAAACACAGGGATGTTGTATCCGAGTTAACTTTTTTTCTGGATTTTATGACCTCTTGTGCTTTTCAGAATGATCAGTGTATTTTGTTCCCAAATCTGACATTTAAAAAAATTTTTTTGAACATTTGACAATGAAAAATGTGCAAGTACAGTTTAATAAGTGGAATAATGTGCACACGTTCAACAACACATTACATGTTGTTTTAATTTAACCTGTGTTTTAAAGTATACGCTTCGAGTGTCACCAAACTTTGATCTCATTCGGAATTTTTTAAATTATTTCTGAGGTCTGTTTTCATTATCTTTGCCTTCTGTTAGGGTGCATTGCTACACTACTATTGTGAGGAAGCGGTTCTCATATTGAGAAGCTGGAGTGGGGAAGGTGAGGTGAAGGATGAGAATGAGCACACTCATAAATCTGACATTCATCTCATCGTCTGTTAGGCATTCTTTCGTCTTAAGTTACCCACCATCAGCTAGTCTGTCGACGTGGTCTGCGTCGCCATCACTTTCCACCAATGTGCACCGACCAACCAGAACAACAAGTTTTACTGAGCTTTCGGGCATTTGGAGGGACACCGACACCGCAGACTGCAGAGCATGAAGTTGGATTTGGACTGAGATTGGCTTAGTCTGATGCAAAAGGCTCTCACCTTACTGGCCATAAATATCAGGACAGGCTGTGTACCCTCTTGGAAGATACAGCTATAAATATGGCTACTAGTCTTCATATATTTAAAATAAAAGAGCCACATTGGTGTATAACGTTTAATAATTTTTTTTTTTTTTCTATTTGTATTATTATAGTGGGCTTTTTCTTGCTGATTCAGGGATTCTGAATGTCGTTCTATGGAAACACAATAAATCAAGCTGTTAAAGTCAAGGTGAGGTGTCTTCCACACGACTGGGGGTGCGATATTGCGGCCTGGTCTCTGCCAGATAATGAGGTCTTTAATTTCGTACTGCATGTCAGTAGTAAAGATCTGAGGTGTCAAAGAAGTGGTTTATTTCTAAGTGTACGAAAAAAGGTGGTGGTGCTGGGATTTGATATTGTCTAATCCTAGACTGTTTAATGGGGGATGCGGTCTACAGAAGTTTAGTTTCGTTTAGCAGCTGATCGACAACATGATTCGTACAAATATAGTTAAATAGGCTCTTTTGTATCAACTCATAATTTCGGTCCAAGTTTCAGGATGGACTCAGATCTAGATCACGATACTATGCTTATGGGTGTATTAGTTTTTCAAGGGCCTAGACAACCACATTTTACAACAGCAAATCAAAAATATACTGAAACGACTAAAATGAGCTGCCAAATAACTGCCAATTAACAGTCTAAGTTCCTGTCTGTCAAAGAATAAAACTGCCCTATGTAATGATATCATACTGAGTTGCAAGTTCAGTCTCTTTTTTTATTTTATCGAAACATAGCATAACAACCGAGCTGATTACATTAACTGAAGCTGCTATAAGATTTTTTTATTTCTGCAAATGTTGCACTGTATGTTCTGGAGATGAAGCTTTCTCTTTAGTGAGGACTTACAGATAACTCACAAAAGATATTATGATGTAGATGTGCATCATTTAAAAAATATTCTTTAAAATGAGACATTTTCTAATCATTAAAGACTAACTTTTAATCTGCTGGTGTTGCTTATAGCTAATAAAACTAAAATTGCGCAACGTCTAGATGATAGCGGTACTTTTAAAGTCATTGACATTGTAAGGAAATCTTTCCTTTTTCCTCATAACAAACATTGCGCTCTATTCCCAAACCCATATGTTCTGTAGCTAAAGGTTTGCCTGCTGAAATCTTGGTAATCACAGGTACTTTAAGGAAATCCACAAGGAATGATTGTAGTGGAACATTGGAATCAGTAATAACGCTGAGGAAATGGGGAACATGTCATTTGTTGTCTGTATGGCACTGGTGGGAAGCATAAATCGACACATGACTGTATGCTCATAGGGGGAGCAACTGCTGGCCTCCAGAAAACAGGGCAGAACGGCCACTGTTTATAGCACAGCTGCCAGCAAAGGGGGATGGATAGTGTAAGAGTCGTCTGCCAGGAGCACATGAGATGAGCTGTCAATGACGTGTATCAGTCCTCATCTGCTCAGAGCCTGGCAGCAGATTGGCTTAACATGCCGACTGAAAAGTGACAAGTCAGACTGCTTCTCGTGTCAATTCGACTTATTCACGATTAACACGGGGCAAGCAGTGTGTATCTACTTAACCAATTTCATTAACATAGTAATATAGACTATGGGACTGAAAAACTACTCACTGAATTATCCATTTAAGAAAAGTTGTGTCATTCTCAAGTGAATGGGACAAAAATGCGACCATAGAGACAATATGCATTTAAGTGGATGATCAACATCAAATATCCACTTATAGGAACACCACTGTTTGCGGACCAAACAGCAGGAGAAACGTGGAATCGTGCTGGTGCTGGTGATATTGTTACATAGGTTTAAGTCTGTGGCATTCACATTTAAGCAGCTGTTTTGTTAAACCAGTGACACATACAAAACTGTTTTGGATCTAAGGAGCACAGTCTCAGCAAGACTTTGTTGTTGAAAAGCACTGAAATCATCAGGCATTGCATTCACAAAGGAACCATTATAAAAGGGACACAGCTTGGCAAACAACCCATGTTAAAGCATCTCGTCTGATACCCCGAAGGAAGGAAATCAGCAGCGAAGCACTGTATTCTGCTAACCAGGACAGAGGGTTTGACTATCAACAATTACCATTAAAATAAAATTTAAACCGACTCTTTTCTTAAATAGTAAATGAGAGTCACCTTGTATCCCACAGCCTGCCACATCCACGTTTTCTGTATTCCACATTTTTGCCTCTGCTTAGACTTTTAGCTCTTCTGTCCAGCAGGCTTTGATGATGGACTTGATTCCACTGCAAACAGAGTACAGCCCAGAGGAGCAACGCTGAGTATCCAAGAGTGAGTCTAGCACATGTATATATTGCCTAGCCAAAGAAAAATAAGATGTTAATATTCAAACAGTCGTGTTTCAGGCAGACTGGTCGTTTTAAACTGCCATTAACTGGTCTGCTGAATAGATGGATGAACTGGATGGATAGTTTGCCTGAGTTTATTACAATATCATCATAGAGAGAAGATACAAGAATATTCCTCTGTAATTATTTTAAACTGCTGAGATCCAAAGCATTTGCTAAATGAATAAATGCAAATATAATCTCAGACAAAGGGCCTGTTCGAGGTAATCGCATCCCCATGAATTGGATAACATAGTGGCAGGGGGATGGCATTTGACAGTTATTTAACAAGGATGCAATGGGAAATTAGTGTTGAATTGTACTTTAACTTCAAATCAGACAGGTAAACAAACTGAAGAAAAATATGTACCGTATAGAATATACAGAATATACAGTCTTTGAGTATGCAAAGGAAAACTCACACAGACTCTGCACAGATTGCGTTGGATTCAAACCTGCTACAAAATAGCCCAGGCACAGTGACACAAGGGCACCAATTGCTGTGGCATCCTTGCTGGTCATCGAAAATTTAGAAGGTGATTGATGATCAGTTTGACCTACAGATGAAATATTATTTCTATAAAGTTCTCTTTTGTAGCATACTTGCTGTTAGTATATCTTTAACTGGCAATAGCTTTGCAGTTGCAAATAGTGTGTAATACCGCAAGAATTTGTTTTCACAAAAATATTCATGTATTAATTCATAATTCATAATTAATACAAGTACAGTACTAAAAACTTTACACGCATATAAATTTGATAGAAAACTTTGTATATAAGCATGTATATACAGAAGGAGTCAAAAAGAATCTAGAATTCATAAATGTGCTTCTCAGTAACTACTGTATAAGCATGCAGGGTAAACCAATTAGTAAAGCAACAATGGATGGGGAGAGGGAAGCATACGCACCACATTGTGGGTAAAAACTCTTGCGCACAAGCAGGGGAGCTTTCAAAGGTGCGGGGGGGGGGGGGGGTCCCTACGGTACGCTTGAGTAACACAACTCCGAAATCCAGTGCCCTGCAACATCAAGCTTGGCAGTGTGTTTGTTATATTGCAGTATGCATATATGTGTGTTATATTTGTTATAAGAACAGTTGGTCCCTGTGAAGAGAATACACAATGTGAATGCTTAAAATGCTGTTCCCCCTCCAAGAAAAATTTCACAACCGACACCGTTTTTCTCAAAACTCTGGCCGAATATGCACACCGTAACTCAAGATTGTTTGCTCAGTTTCACGTCCATCTGATGATAATTTAGCACAAGCCATCTTGGCCTACCTGTGGTTACTACTCTCTTGCTCTTGTAAGCTTGCATGCTTGCTGGGATTTTTCCAGGTTCCCTATCCAAAGAGACACAAATTGGAACGTGGACCCGGTTGAAGGGTAGAACAGAAACGTTCCCTCGCCACATACTTATCTTTTTTAGAAATGAAAAAAATAGCTCAGAAACTCTTATATTTGCATCCTTATTTTACTATATTCTTAGCCTAATATTCTCTATCTCTGCCATCCACTTTTCCCGACCCAGAAGAAACATCGAGTCCTTCTTTTTAAGCGGTCAACGGATCATTTACCACATTCTATGAAAAAAAAGTACCTATTGGCGTTTTCTTCACTACTTGTTTCGCTTTACCCTTTTTTATTTTTTCACTCCATCACCATTGATCTACCACAATGACATTTCCTTAAGGACATGTAACATTAAGTACATCAACGATGACAGGCCACCTCTGATACCTGAGTGACCTCATAATTCATTGGCTACGAATTGTAGCCTCCCACCCTCTGACAGAAACATAACCCATCGACACACAACTATCAACAAACAAATAAAAACGTTTCAAGTACTGGAATATGACAAGTATGCAATAATTGGGCAATTTGAACCTAAATTGTAAACTTGGTTTAAACAGAAAGGGACCTCATCCAGCATGGAATATAAAAAAAGGCATTTATGCATTTAGATAAATGATGGGGCTCCTATAGCTTATTTATAACTTTAGTTCTGACCACAAAACCCTTCATACATGTATCATTTCACACCATGTATAGAATGTTGTACACTCCCATGCCTGGCTTCCCACACTGGGCACCAGAGCAACCCAACTTATAGAGCCAGTACCAGCCAAGAAATGCCCATTTGACAGAGAAAAGCAGCAATCTGTCCTGATTCACGTTTTCCTGAAAACTGCCTATGAAAAAGTATTCATGACCCATCTAACTTCAGTCAGCTACAACAAAGCAAGGTCAGACTGAATAAAAATGATAAGGCACTCTGCAGCTTATTACAGATATTTGAAGCACAGCAAAAACTAAGCATTAAGTGAAGCGATGCGGTGCATGAAATGAAAAGCTGAAAAAAAGAGCCCTTGGCATGGGCCAGCATGGCAGATCGGGGTAAGCTGAAATTGAGCTTTCCAACAGAGAGCCTGGCCTATGAGATGTCAAGTTTGTACTTCTTAATGATTCTGAGCAATAATGTTTCAGTCTCCATCAGTAACACACGTTGTATTCAAGGGTTAAGAAGCCACAAATTAGTGACCAGTTGCTGCGTGTGGTTGCACAAAATGGGAATCACCAATTCTTAGTTCAAACATTTTCTGGTTTATTTTATTTAGGTAAGAAAAAACACGAGCGTCTTCACGGGAGATACAGCGGTCTAACGTAAAAACAAAAAAATGCCTCCATTATTAACTGTCTGCCCACACCGGGTCTGGGTGGTTCTAAGCTTAATAACAAAGCTAAGGGTGCAGGGCAGTGCTTTTTATGTAGAATAAAAAAAAGTCTCTTTTCAAATCAAAAACTATGCTTATTGTTTCCATATAAAATCTGAGCACTGAAACTAGAAATATCAAAAGTAGCTGCATCTCTCCAGCATGGAGTTCAGAACTCCTTCTCAATCTCCGCCAAGAGCGACCTTTCCTGTGGCACTTTCGAAAGACACCGGCAAGACCGGATGCGGCAAAACTCCAGGAGACACCTGGGACAAAAGCAAAACGAGACTTATTGGAGAAACACAGCAGTGCTGACTTCGTGCTTTCCACCACCGGCGATATCCCGATGCAGGAGGTGGCTGCTAAAAAACATGATGTCAGGACTGTCAGAGGAAAGTGATGAGCTGGGGTGGTGACGGAGGACAGTTGGACGGTGCCTATCGATCATCTCTCTCCCGTCAGCACCATAGAGTAAGATCAGACCTTCATCGATTCCCCAAAACTCCAGTGGACAGCAAAGCCATTTACTTGCGAGATGCTGGCCTGCACTTCAGACATTTGGATAATGAAGGCACGAGCAGCTTGGAAGTGTCAGTAGGAGCAGATGAGGCAAACGTGGTTACATGCAAAAGCTCTGGCCTCTTCAGATGAATGGGTGCTGGCAGCGGAAATAGAAAGGGGGATGGGGATACAGGCTGATTGAAAATGGGAAGCACGTGTGAGCGCTGTAGGGGAGTGGGTATGACAAGGCAATGCATCAGAGCGCAGATCAGGGGCCAGCGTAGATCACCAGAGAGGTGGCTTCAAACCTGCTGCCCTGACAGCTGCTAAGTGTCGGATCAGCCGCCGAATTTCCTGGCCTGCATCACGGTACCAGCGCTGTCACCATCAAAGCGCCTGTCATACCTCTGACAAGAGAATACGTGAGGTTATACATGCATTCTATATAATTAAACAGACAGAATCGATTTTCTCAGGAGTGAGTTTGCTGCAAGATAAATATCTGTGGTCGTAGCAGCTGGAACAGACTTGAAAACAACACTTTGCATAGAATGAATCTTGGGTCATATTCCAATGTCTGGAGAAGAATGAGGTGGCGTTAGTGGTTTGTGAGCCTATAGTTGTCTATGGCATCAAGTAAGCGATAAACGAAAGGGCTAGCTTGTGAGAAGAGTTTGGAAGAGAAATGTTATTGTGCACCAACTACATAGAATCTTTTTTTTTTTTTTTTAATAAACTGTTAAAAATTTACAGGTGGAAATGATGGTAATGGAGCGATAATGATATTAATATGGATATGGATGTATTGTAGGAGCACTACATGTGTGAGGCATGCGCTCCCTCACACACACACATGAACAAAGGAGATCCTTAATCGGGGCCGGCACTTGGCATCACGCAAAGAGACATCCTGCTGCAACGCTGCCGTGACACTGTTACCGGTGAGCAATCGGCAAGATGTAGGATGGAGTGAGGTGCGCTGGGGGGGGACACAGCAACAATGCTGAGGGTCTTGAAACCCAAGGCCACAGCTGTCGTGCCAGAGGCGGAAATGCTTAACGGCAGCCTCCCCAGGAGCCGCAACTGACCTCCGACCCCTCTGTCCTTCTTGAGAGCCTCACTCGCATCATTTTTCACACAGCCTACCATCATCACGGTTACCCTTTTTGTAAGAGCGCTTGAGCTCCAAACACTCGCTTCCTTAACAGCTATAGTTGTCAGACTAAAAGATACGCATTGTGAAACCATGAGTGTTTATACCTTGAGTTTATTAAAGCGGTCAGTCAAAGAGCGCTGGCACGACTGAAAGTTTTAAATGTCTTGAGTTTCACAGAGACGAAAAAGCTCGAAAGGTGGTGTTTGCTGAGTTCAGCCATTCACTTGTTTGCCGGTCAAGGAGTGGTTGAAACTTCTGTCTGTCAAAAACTGTAAAGAGAGGGACAGAGGCCATTATCACACCCTGGTCTCTGCTTAATACATGAGCCACGACTATGATATGCAGCACAAAATGGGAGACGAAGGGCAGTGGTCTACACTCCACCAGGCCTAGCCAACAAAGGCAGCATTACCAGATAAAAAAGGACCAACCCTCCAAATTAAAGGGCCTGCTCTCCTGGCAAATGCGATAAGTGTTCCATAAGTGAATGGTGCCCACACCCCCCCTCGTAAATGACAAAATGAGTGTTATCTCTTGCTGCACATGGCGAGTCAATTCCTCCGCCAAGTCACCTAGACATAATCGCAGCCCCTAGTGCCACGCGCCTACGTTTATCTGCTCCTTCGTCCAGTGTTCCTGAATGCAGGAGGAGTGATGCCGTGTGGGATTGTACAAATAAACAGATAGAGTTTGTCTGATTAAGACATTACAAGCAAAAGGGTGCTTTCAGTAAGTTGCTTGTGACTTTTACTGCACCCTACTGGCCAGTAAGTGAACCTTTCCATTTTCAAATTATTATTATTATTATTATTATTATTATTATTATTATTATGAGGGAAAGGTTAGCTGACTGATTAAATGGTGGAGCAGTGTGATATCGATAAGAAACAAAAATCTCATTCAAAAATTGTTATTCTAAAGTTGTGGAACGATCGTCGTCTTTTACTCAGAACTGTAAAACTCCTCTAAACGTTCAAACACACTTCCATTTTTATTTCTAATCTGATTCTTGGACAGATTGTCTACAGTAAGTTATTTGCTTTAAAAAAAATTTGCACGCAGTAACTAATGTAACGTAAGCGGGAAAAAACAGCAGTTATCACACAAATCAACTCAGCATTTGTATTTCTCTGTCTGGTTGTGAAATGCACTTTTCATTCCTCTGCGTTTCACATCACCTTGGATAAAAGTATGCACAAATATGTGTGAAGGTAATATTTATTGTTCTGCAATGGGGAACGTTGGCTGGCATGGTTGATTTGAAGCAGGACAATTGAATCCAAAGCAGCACAGAATGTGCTGAAGTGTGTTTCCTATTCAGTAAATACTGCAGCAGTGAGAAGAGCAGAAGAGCCATTTATCTTCTCATGCTCAAAGGGCTTTGTTACTATATAAATGTTAATACTCCCCCTAGCTGACAAAAGAGCCACAGGTTTTTAATGAAAGAATGAGTGACAAGAGGAGCAACGTAGGGATAATCCTACTTTTCGATCCCTCTTTTGAAAAGAGCTTTTTACCAAAATGTCACATTATAATAAAGTTTAAAAAAACATTTGGAAACAGGCAGTTACTGTAGCATTTGTGGATGACTAGCATATTTGTATATGAATGCAAATTTTAAGAAAAACTGGAATCCTGAATAATTAAAAAATATAAAAGGTTTAAAATCCTTTCATGATGGTCTGTTCTCTTTCTTTTTATGAAAGACGTGAGCCATGGCAGTAAAGACCCCAAGTGCAGGCTGTGCAAAGATGTCCCTGGGACAATCTAGCAACTAGTAGCAGTTGCAAGATTCAGGCAAAGTGAACAGATACTTAGATATACAACTAAATGGGGGGGATCATATACATGAACATGTGCAAGGAATGCAGCCTGGACATTCCCAGGTCCAAATGGGAGGCCCCACAGAGAGAGGTGGACACGGACAGAGCCAAGACTCTGTGGGACTTCTACTGGTTTAAGATAAAGAGGAGAAAAAAGTAATGGTGATGGATGTAGTGATTCCATGAGAGTGAAACATTAAGAAGAAGGAATATGAGAAGCTGGAGTGGTATCGGGGACTGAGAGAGGAACCAAAGAGAATGTGGAAGGTTAAAACCCAACCAATCCTGTTTGGTGATAGGAGTGAGCCTGTGTCAGATTTAGGAAAGGTTACTTTACAGTTTAATCGGGATGCTTTGAGTAAATCATGATTCGTGTAGCCAGTAGACACGCATTGTCCAGTGGTCATCTAGATGCAAGAGCTGGACTTTAGCATCAACCATGAATGGAAGAGTTTTCACAAATATTAGCTTTCCCTACAGGAAATCACAGTTTCTGATAGATTATTGTAAAGAAATTGTTTCAATGCTCATTGGCCACTTCGGGAAAATATAAGAATATTACATTAAAATATTGAGTACCGAAATACATACAAAATGCAAACAAAACTCGTTTAAGAAATGTTTTTCAGAGGACAAAATGCAGAAACTTTAAACCCACTTTCAAAGATGTAAGGCATCAAAATAAGTGAGGCATTTTCCCATAAGCAGTAGAGAAGCAATGAGCTCAGCAATTGTGGTGTCGTACTCCATTTATGCAAGGAGTCTTTTGGATCACAGGCACATGATATATCTATAGAGAATGCTGCAAGTGTGTATCAGCATTTGTTCCTATTCAACGGAAACGGTCTCCTAGGCTTTGTCCTCAGCTCCTCTGCACTCTCCCCACACAGCTTTGTGTGTTTCAGGTTCATCCTTGTGCAATCCATCTTCTCTAATCTTCACACTTCCTCATACATTGTTTTCAGCAGTCTACCGCTACCGCGTTTACACTTCTCTCCTGACCAGTGGCGTTCACCCAAGGTATTCAACATTCTCGCTCGACAGCATGTTCATGCCCCCAGCAGATTCAAACCCAAAATGGAAAGTTCACCAAGCATTCAGTCCAACATGGGATCAGTGTGAAGCACTAACTGCTCACTTACGCGGACACTTAAGCTGTTAGCGAGCTTAAAAAAAAGCCAAAATGCAAAAATAACGTGAATAAGAAATTCAGTTGCTAAAATGGTCTCACTGGAATCTAATCCTTGAGGTTTGCATATATACATGCTGGCTGGTTCTATGCTATGGTGAAGTGTAGCATGCAGCACCCAAACTCCCACCCCAGGCAGTTCTACTTCAACACCAGCTCTGGTACATCTGCTCTGTTTGTTTAGGGGTGAGGCAGTTTCCGAAAAGCAGACCTATCTCAGCAATGCACTTGTCATACCAAGGCTGGATGCTGTCACGGTCGCACTGGGAGTTTGCTCCACCCGCACTCCAGGTGAATGCATCACAATATTTAGGGGGTACAGCTTGGAAAGCCGGGCCCAACAGTATTATATGCTGTGTAACACAAAACTGACACTGGAATACTAATGCTCTTCCTTATAGGTTTTGTGAGTTGGAAACAGATTATTCCACATATAAAACTCCTTTATGTGAGCTGCATTTTATGTACATCTCTGTTGTATTGATTTAGAATAATTATTTAGCAAATGAATGAAAAAAAAGTTTTTTTACTGTGGTGAGTTTAAATGTATTTTGTTGGATAAATACAGTGTTGGTTTCTCACTGGCTTTTTGTCCCCATGTTTCTATAACAAAAGTGCAGCCCAGTCAGTTCTCTACATAGTTACATATCGGTAAATCCCAGTACACACAATTTCACCATAAAGCAGTGCAATCCCTTATATGTGTGTGTTGCACTGCATGCTGTGGTATTTTACAGCGTTTTAGTGATATCTGGAAAGCTGGTTTGCAGATTTCCAGGTGGGCTGAGAACACATTGTGTTTTCCTTTTAAAATAGCATTGCAGTAATTCTGATTTGTGCATCAGTCTCAGGACCAAATGAAATGTTTAAAACAGAGTTTAGCAGTATGTAAAAAGATATAAAAATACTATATAGTTGTACTTTGATATTTACGGTACAGCTAAAGATTTGCTGCTGATTGTACTGTTTTGCAGTAATATGCCTTCTACTCAAAATACCTGATCATACATCTTTGCATTTTTCATTTCTCACACAGTTGGTCTCCTATTTAGGAACTTTATTGGAACAGAGAGTTTGTTTGTTTAAAGTTCACTGGTGAAATGTGACATGGTGTGGGTCAGTGGATCCTCATCACATCTACAGCATATGCAGCTATCTGTGCAATGTGAGGAGGCAAAAATGGCAGAATTGGACTTAGTTACTGTGCTTTGAGCATCACGGGTCTGTACCTATTTGTATCCGTCTCTCTTGTTATACACAACTCCCACCGAGCAGCTGGTAAAGATCAGGTTCACGAAGCATCTCCCTCAAGTGAGCTGGGACCCCTTGTGCATACACACCGAGTCCCCTGGTAGACGTGTTCGTAGCACGTTGTAAATAAGAAAGTACAACAAATAGCCGAGGCCAGAGCTACTGTAGGTGTTGAAAACATGCTGAAAATGTTGAAAAACTAGCACCTACAGTATATTGTTTGTTATTGCTCTCTATTGGTCAACTGGGTGTTGCTTTAGCACGCGTTTGAAGTGGTATTCGATCACATTATGAAAAAACTGAAAAATCTGTTAAACGTTTGCACGCTGATCGACTGTCGTCTCTGATCCTCTTACTCACAAGCTACGGATAACTTCTTACCTCAGACTTATCCTAAGCATCTATGCCGGCACAGGATCCTCGGAGCTCTTCCCGCAATCCAAAGACATGTGCTGGGGGTAGATTTGTGATTCCAAAATTGCCTGTACGTGTAAAAGAAGCTGAGGTTGGTAGAGAAATCTCTAAGCCCAATATTTCTTTCTGCAGAAATGAAAAACCACTGGGTTTAATAGAAGAGAGCAGCTCAGTTGAGCACCTGCATGTACAGTCTTTCCTACTCGAGCTGTAGGAGGATTAGAACTTTTCAGTTGAGATCAAGGAGGGTCAAGTTCACAAAGGCTATCTGGTTAGGAGCGGTTAAAGATTTCACACAGACAGCGGCGTATGTTGCGACTGTTTCGATGAAATATAACTAGCTCTGGTTGCACCTGTAGGAGTCATGCCATGTGGTCATGATGACACGCTGCTTTCAGAAGTATGCTGAGTTTCACCCGCCACCCCAACTAAAAATGCCGGCGCACAGATTTCATGCCCATCAGCCCTGCAGCCATCTGGGCCACACCAGCGTTGCCTTAGCATATGTTCTGATGGTTGTGACCCTCGGGCTGTACTTCTGTCAGACACTGGCGAGAAGGAGGAAGCGTGACGTCTAGGCCTGCTTTAGGAAGTATTAACAAGGCACCGACAAATGGAAGCTTTGGCCAGCAGTGTGTAAATAATTTATGAACTAATGACGACCACCTCTCACCGCCGCTGTCTCCGCTGTCACCGTTTGTCCATTGCACCCCCAGGGCTTGTTAGGACACTTTTAGGGCCCTGTGACCAGAACGACTCATCCTGGTGAAAGCAGGTCTGCCTGGGTTAAAGTCAAAACCTCACAGCTACCCTTTTCATATGTCTGTAGTATAATAAGATTGCCGATTTAAAAAAAACAAACGTATTAACCGGTCAGTCATACTGTTGCTATTTGCATGATCTCTCTTTACTATTCCAGCTCATTTTGACATATCAGTCAATTTGTTTTAAAATATAATGGTCCCATTCTGGTATAGATTAAATATACTAATATACTTCTTCGATAAACTTATATGGTATGTACTATATTATAATGTACACTATATGGTGTAATGACTGAACTTTTTCAAATCCACCCAAGTATACACACATTCTAGATGGCTGTATCCTTCAAACTTTGTGGGCACAGTTTAGGAAAGAAGCTCCTTTCCTGCTGCAGCACGACTGTGCCCCCCCCCCGGAACACAGTCAGCTCCTTAAACACACGTTTTGTCCAGGCTGCTGTGGAAGAACTCGAGTGGCTGCAGCTCAACCCCACTGAGCACCATTGAGATGAACTGGAATGCCATCCACATGTCAGGCCTTCTTGCACAACCTAACTGATGCTCTTGTGGCACAAATTCCCACAGCAATGCTCTAAAATCTGGTGGAAAGCATTCCCAGAAGAATGGAGGTTGTTATAGCAGCAAAGGGAGAACAACTCCATATTAATGTCCATGGGTGTTCAACAAGCCCACAATGGATGTAATGTTCAGGTGTCCACATACTTTTAGCCATACAGTTGACGTTAGGTGACGCTATACTGCAACACAGGGAAGAACAGGGTAGGAGTTGTGTGGAATGACCTGTGGCATGATGGTAGTGAATCACATGATCTTAGAGCGCCAGGATGAATATAAAGCCATGGCCAACAGCCATTTATTTAAAATGGGATCCTGAGTGAAATCATTGCTGTTTATGTAGAAAAACCCATACCCTACAGGGTAGAGACAGTTTTCCAGTGTTTCTGGGCTCACAAAAACACTTCTTTCCAGGATATGGTTGAACTTTTTCACTACAGTAGTAATACAAAGCTGATATTTATTCCCAAGAACTCATTTCGCGCATTCAATTTTTTTTCCTTTTAGCTGAGCAAAAATGTTTTAAAGCACATTAAAAATCATTTCTTTGAATATGTTATCTGGCTACACTAAACAACTGCACACTTAAATAAGTCTTGGTTTACACAGATTTTCTGCAGTGGATTCCATATTGACTGCAGAACAACAGGTACTGCAGTGGTTAAGGAACCAACTTGCATGCTGTAACACAGCAAATAGCAGTGTTGCTTCACACAGCATGAGCTGTTCAGAAGTGTGTTTGAGTCCAGCTCAGTCTGTGTGAAGTCTTGCATGTTTTATTCCTCTCTGGGTACTTTGGTTTCCTCTGACTGTCCAAAAACATTTGTTTCACTGTTAACTGTCTGCTGTGTGTGTGTGGGGCTGCACTTAAGATTAATGGATGGAAAGATGGATCCAAAGTGGAAGACAACTGTAACCTGTGCAGAATTTGTATAGCATGCAGGTACTTGGAAACAACTATTTATCTCTTGTTTATGAAGACCCCAGACTGATATTGTCAAAATATTGGGTTTTTCCATTTGTATAACAGTGCTTCATTTGAAGTGAAGGTTGAGTATTTTGTTTTACTTAATTGGGTCTCCTTGGAGCAGCTGTCCATTCAAAATACTCAATGCAACTGCTCACAAAGGTTGCTGTACATCACAGGCATTTCCCAGACTGGAACCTGCCACTGTCTTGCATTCAACCTTTTGCTTGGCCTTGAAGTGGCATAATGAGGAAAAGATCACTAATATTGTAAAAAAAAAAACGGATATGACAATTTCTGGGCAACATATTAATCGATTATTAAGTGCTCTACGTTTCACACAATGTCAAGTCTTCAGATGCAAAAGAACTGTGAATGACCTTTCAGGGAACTGTGTGCAAAGTTACTAAGCTTTAAATTCTAGACTTTCAGTTCAAGTTCATACAGGGACCTGATTTGTGCACATACAGAGGAAACGTCAGTGGTGCAAGTGAAGCATCTGCAGCAGGGTCTCATTCGGGGACCCAACGTAATGAGAATTAATACAGGTTTTCGTATATGGACGGCTATGGTTTAATATCTGTCTATGTGCTCTGAGATTACATGATTTACTAGCATCACTGTGTACTCAGCATTTAGAGCTCTCACAGGAAGGAGAGGTACTACACCTTATCCCATTCTTGAAGGATTTGTACAGTGGATCCCCGATTTAAGAGAAGCATCCACCCGTTTATCCACTTAGCATCAATAATTACTTTGTCCTTATTGGTGGTCTGGAACCCATCTAGCAACCACTGGCCGCTAGGCTGTGAAACATTGTAGGAGGCACCCAGAGGAATCCCACACAGATGGGGGAGAGCATGCAAACTTCACACCGATTGAGCTGGATTTGAACCAACACCTGAACAGCCCAGGCAGCATGAGGTAGTGACACTAGTCAATGTGCTGCTCTGCTGCTCCCTTATGAAAACCATTTTTTTCCCCCCACCAAACCAAACTGCATACAAAAGCTTCGCTCGATTTGCCGACAGACAGAAATTTCGAATAGCAAGCTTTTGCTTTAAGTGAGTGCTTCTCTACTTCTGGTCGGAGTTCTTTATTGTGATTTCTTATTTACAGTGTGTCACATAACAACATGGCCTGGGGACAAAACCACTGCCAAGGGTAAGGGCCTGTCTGCCAGCATGGTCTCTTAGCTGGTCATTAGAAGAGAGAAACTGCGGCTCTGTTCTCAGCCATAAAAACCTTTGCACCTTCTGTCACGTTGCTGACTTTTATGTTGCATTTATTCATTTAGTATCATACAAGCAGAATAAACAAATGTGCACAGACAGAGAGATGCAGGTACTAACAGGCACTAGCTGAGGGACGGTTACTGAGTCCATTGCCACCATTTTTACCAGCACACAATACACCAGTAGCTGCATTTGGAACTGTGAAGGAGCCACTGACTCAGTCTATGTCGAATGCAACTGATCAACTAAGGAACCAAGTCACAGTGCCAGTTAAGTTTGTCACCAAGGGGCCAAATGTACTACCATATACAGTAGCACTTGGTAAATACTAGTTAAAAGCATGTGGAAATATAAGTAAGTTTTTTGGCCAATTTATAATTCAAGTACAGGCACAAAGTAGCCTGCAGTGTAAGACTTTGCTAAAGGGCACAGCAGTAGCCTTCCACCATATCACTTGAACTTGAAGACCCTCAGCAGGAATCCATAGACATATGAAGAAAGTCAACCTACTGTCCTTGAATTGGCATCAGCAGGTTGTCTTTTTTCATCTTTTATATGCAGTCCAGTCTTCCATGAAGCGCTCCTACCGTTGACAAAGTGCCCTGACTGGCCTACTTTCTCTCACAGCAAGTAAACCAAACCAAGGACAGGCGAAGACCTTTCCCACCCCTACACCCTCCTCCTACTGTCTTAGAAAGGTCTACTTCTGTCCAGAGAGGGATCAGCCACATGGCTGCATTTGTCTCCAAAAAGTGAACAGAAATGGAAAACAGTGCTTCTTAAGGCAGGGACCATGCTGACTGGCTTCACGGAGTCTTGCAGAGTAGCACAACTCAGATGAAAGCATCCTTGTGGAAATGGACAAAAAGGAGATGAGCCAATGCTGTGATGAGAAAAACTGCCAGTTGCAGCCATGTGCACTCAGCTTGTAGGGCTCCCTACTTATCCCAGTTGCCCCTGCCTGTGGAACGTCATTCTTCCACAAAGCAACACATGGTTCCTTCTTCTGAGTGCTATTCGAATGGCCAGCAGGTAATGCGGTAGCTAAAGGCCTTCAGAGGGCATTCACAGTTCTGCTGCTCCTGACAACAATAACTGTTAGATATTTCTTATTATTAACAACTTACTCAATGCCATTAAACAGTTTCCTGGAAAGCACCTTCAACCAAACCCAAAAACATTTAAAAAAATATAAAAAAAGGAGGCAATGGGTAGAAAATACTGTACAGAGGAAAAAAATGTATGTTATTATTTTTAAAACAGAGGTGTGGGGATGGGTCTCAAAGTCTCTCCAGTTTTCCTGTACATTAAGGCTTATTTTAATGTTCAGCTAGAGAGCAGGAGGCTGTATTTAAATGATTTGGTTCATGGTCGACTCCATCTTGCCGAATGACACTAGTGTGCAGATTTTAGTGTCCATAAAAATCATGCCTGTGACAGTTGTCCCTCATAAAGCTAAGCTCCATAGTTTAGTAGACTTCCTGCAAAGAGAATATGGCCCTCGAATGAATAATAGACGGCTTTCAGTCCTCAAACACCAAAATGGCATTTTGATTTTTATTCGTTCCTCCGCTGCCCCTCACTGACTTTGATTGGAACGTTCATTGGCTTAACAGGAGTTTATTACATAGGTTTTACCATGTTTCATGTCAGATATTCATTTACAGCTCTTTACATATCAAATTTGATTGGATTTTAATATATTACATTTCCAAAATATCCCCTGCTTCATGTAAAATTAACTTTTAAATATTAAAAAAAAAAAAAACCTTGACCATTTTTTAAATACATGGTTTGCTGCGGTTGATTAGTAAAGGTGCTGTAGTAAAATGCAAATAAAATGATGTAAAATAGCATAGTATGAGTCCAGAGCTACACCCATGTGTTCAGACACACACGAGGCTAAAACTGTCTACATTCATCACCACAAGCTGCAGCGAAAGCCAGTGCTTTGCAACTTCAACACCCCTTTTTCAGGCCCTTCAAGGCACGTTTGTAAAGAGAAGAGCTGTGGCCCTCACACACAAGAAGGATGAATACATTACCATACCATCAACCATGAAGCAAGCACAAAGCCAGCTTGAAGCTGTGCTGCACTTAGTCACACCTCTTTTGAATCTGTGCGTACCAAAAAGGTGTGTGCGTGTGTGCCACAACAGTTGTAACTGAACAAATGTAGTGCTCAAAATTTTAGCAAAAAAATCCCTGCTAATCCCTAGACCTCTTTTGCGACATTCTTACTTTGCTTACTTCGCTTACTTGAGCTTTCCATTAACTACTAATAAAAGTAAGCAGGTTGGTGAAGCTTAAGTATGAAAAATGGGGTTTACGTTGGAAACTAAGGTTAGATCTGAGCCAGCAGGTCACCATATCATATGTCCCATTTTCACTCACAACCAGCCATGCAGTTATGATATATTACAGAACAATATTCTATTTAAGACCATTTATGTAGAACAGAAGTGTCTCTGCAACATCTGTCCATCTGTGCAACATAAAAAACCAGGGGTGTGGAGGCCCTCAAACACCAAAACTGTCCCAGAAGTAGGGGGTGAGGCAGGGTGCATCCAGGAATGGACACCAGTCCATTGCAGGGCAGCCCATGGAACAGGAAAAGTTTTTTTTGGCTACAAAAGCACCCCCTGGGTTCATCCCTAAATACAATATGAGAGCCAAACTTAACCGGACCTTTCAATAAAAACAGGTAACGCTCTGAAGCGCCTGTTAGGCATGTGCTGAACAAAAGAGCCTCTGAAAGCTTCAAGCAGTTTGCATGAAAGATCCTCAAGTCTCCTGTGCTCAGGCCATCTGGGTTACAAGGGAAGAAATGAAGAATTGCATTTTGTATGCCATGCCAACTGTTTCAAAAAGAAAACAAACAAAAAAGATTTAAAAAGTACAAAAGTAGAACACAGTTTAAAAACACATACAGTACAATAATATTTTAGCCTGTACGACGAATGAAATTGCACAAACAAATTGTCTGGCAGATCAGAATCTATCGAAAATTTACTTCCCATCTGAGTACCAAATTCTCATCAATATTCATTTTTGGAACATCATATCTTATCTTCAGAAAGAAAAATTATGTTTACTCATATTTACCGTATTTGGCCATTTAAGATGGTCTTTTTGAACTCGCCACCTCCAAACACACAAAGGTTTCTTTTTAGATCAAAATGTAGAAGTCTTTACACTCACATGAAGACATAATGGCGGCTTTAATTCAAAATGAGTAATGGTTGGCTGTGGAATTTGAACACCAGAAAACTATCACACTCTCGCAGAGCTGAAGTTTTAGGAATCATGAAATTGTAAATAAGGTAGCTATCATGAGCGCCAGTCCTGCGAGCTGATAAAATGTGCACAAACAGTGTGCTACACTTAAGTAAATTATTGAGAAATGGGGGGTCCGCAATGAAAGAATTATTTCTCATGTTATGCTGCCAGGGATGAGAAGAAAGTCCACTGTTAAGCATCCGCTTTCCCAGAAAGTTGCTTCTCTATGCACTGTGAGCGTAGTGTGGCCCTATTTGATGAACCCAAACATGAGGATCCAATGGACCCAAAACATTTTAGTATTCCATTCTGTCTATATGTGAATTTTGTCTGTCTCCTTGAGCATAAAACTGACCGTTCATAGTCACTCCCGTTTGTACTACTAAGCGAAAGCTTTATACTTTGCTGTTATAATTAAGCATGAGATGGTAAAAGCTTACAAGGGTCCAGTTAGCCTAAAAATCCTGCGGTGTTCAGCACAATTCGTCTCTTTTATATGATCGCCGGGGCACAAGCGGGATTACGCTCTGCAGGCGGTCGGCTCAGAGGCCGCGTGAGGAGTGGGCTGTGCAGCACCCTGCTGCTACAAGATCACAGCAGACAGGAACACGGATGGGGTGGAGAAGGCCTAGCCTGGGACTGGTGTTAAGGAGGCGGACGTTTCAATCAAGCCCCTGCCCCTTGTCCTGGCTCCTTGCCCACACTTAAGTCAAAATAGACAAAAACATCAGAAATTGTTGGAAACCATTCTAGCAGGATCTTTCATATTTATGAAGGCGAGTTCATGAAGCAGTCAGCCATCATTTATGCCATGTCCTAGAGGCTAAAGCTCCCTCTCAAGCCCCCCCAAAGACGCGTCATCTCTCTTCTTTATTGCAAGAGAAATGGCTCCGGAGTCTCCAAATGGGCCTGGCCTTTCCACGGCCTAAATGTGAAAATTATTCTTCCTCCAGGGATTTTTTTTTCCCCCAAAATCGAGCAAACAAAAGAACGTATGCAATCCACGGCACAGGATGGGAATCTGCAAAATAAAATGAATTACTTTTTGAGCTTAGGATTCACAAATCCAGTTTTTTTCGCAGCAGACAGGTGCAGCTGCCGCACTGAGACGACTGGCTCGACCCCTGGTCCAGCGCGGTTTAAAGCGGAACCCCAGCCATTCTGTAGGACATGTAGGAACGCATTTGCCATGTACGGCAGTCTGTGCCTTGAAAACCCAGCTCGGTAGTTCTGGCGTTGGTGTCCAACATGCACAGCAGTGCGAAAATGCACTTTGGGGATACGTAAAAAGAAAGTGAACGCTGCAGACCGGAAAACAAAAATCGAAACTTCCTACAGGCAAAGCTGTGAGCTCCAATTTGGGATCCAATACAACCAGAACCTTTCTTTTTGTATGAAGGTCTGATAGGCATGCCTTGGTTCAGCTCATACCTCCTCCTCCAGCTCTGAAACATACAAGTGATCCTCACTCCGTTTCTCGGTCACCTTTGTGACCTTTCAATATTAACCATCAGTCTCTTTTGAGCACTGCCCTTGAATCCCAAATTCTGGGTCAAAATGCATTCGGCTGCTGAAGCACAACCTGAGGGCAGTGTCCTGCTCCTTGCGATGCTGCATCGTCATTCACTTTCAAAATGCTGAACTTCATTGACATTCCCACCGCCTTCAGGCAAAAGGAAGAAATGTCCTTGGGTTCCAAATGTTTCTCAGCCTTTGCCGCCATACCTTTTATGAGTTGTTCGTCCACACAGCTACCACATTGGGCACGGTTAAAAAAACTGTTGTGGTAACAGTGTGTAATCCAATCTGCTCAAGGAAGCTCATGAGCAGGACCCAAATTGCTTTGTCATTGGACCGACCCTACTTTATCTCTATTAGGTCCTTGGAACATGGCAGGATGTCACCCCAACATACACACACACGCACACACATGCATGCAAACACACACAGTGTGTCTCCATGTTTCCATGCAAATCAGCACTGAGCTCGAGGACACATCATGATGTTGACTGGAGCCACAAAAAGACCCCCAGGAAAGAAAAGCTAATGGGCATTGTAATTTCCAGGGAAGCAGTTCATACATTTTTCATGCCTCTCAAATCACAGAGCAATTTAAGGTTTCTGATGCTATTTGCGCTCATTGCACAAGACGACGGATGAAACGGCATGTCTGAGGGTTTTGGTGACCAAATTCTTGTAGCCATATGCCAGAGAATATGAGGAAGGCGATTCAAGTTTAAGTCGCGCTGCTCCTCCTTTTCATTGTCACAGCAATTCAGATGTTTCTTCCTGCATTTTACAAGGAGGGGCCAAAAATATCCATTTTACCAGCCTTGATGGAAAGGGCTTCAGCCCACTTTTTTGAAAAAGCAACACAAGTCACTCTGCTGAGCAGCATATACAGTAGTTCCTGCTTTAACTTGCAAAGCAGGCTGTTATTGGATTGCTTCTGTCTACATATTGATCTTCGGCGCCAATACCCAGGACGAGAATAATTGGGTTTTATCTTGGCGGATGTACATTTAATTATGCTGACCATGAAGATCAATGTTGGGCCTGCGTTTGTGAAACCCTGAACGACACCATTTGTCAAGCCCAATTTGTGCAAGTGTGCATGTTTGGAAAAAAGCGATGCTTCAAAATGATTATGAAATTATTATGATCATCTTTCGCCCAGTCCTCTGGTGTTTGCTGGTTTTGATTTGAACCTGAGAATGTGCTACAACACAAAGTGTCCTACATCCTCTAGCAAGGAGGAAAAGTGGAAATGTATTGGCATTTTCCTTTCAGGAGGTTTAATGTCAAATTGCCCATTTTATTACCAAAAGGCACAATATTTACATGCAAGGGCAGCAAGTTGTTCTCACGAGCCCACATATGAATGTGAATGACAGTGTTATAATAAACATTCAAATAAATTACTTATTCAAATAAATTACTTATTCAAGCTCCCACCTTCAACACCTCATGCTGCAAACCAACTCTGCAGCTAAAAAGTTATAAGAATATTTAAGAAAAGTATTTGAGTGATAGCAGTCTCCCTCATTATTTCGGATATTTTGACATACAGCGCCCATCCAAGAGGGGCAGAAAAACAGTTTGAAATTAACACAACCGTGAGAAGAATTTGGACTGCACAGGAATTGTGAACTATAAAGCTGGCACTTGTTGAATAAGAAGTCTTTGGCACTGTGCTCGGCGGAGCCGGGTTGCAACGGACACGGAGAGGTTTCACAAGTGCCTTCGAGAGTGAAGAGACATTTTCAGTTACTGTAGTAAAGCACGGCGAGCCACTCACCCAGGGTGGAGGGAAACTGTAATGCTGTACTCAGAATTGCTCACAACCCCAAGAAGTGAAACCGTTTCAAGGTGGATGTGGTTTAAAGATGACTTTGGCAGAAATTACTTAAATTTCTGCATTTATGATGAAATGAGGAAGATGTTTGCTGGGGGTCAAAGCATCTTCCAGTGACTTGAAATAGACATCAAGTACAGCATACACACATCTCCGACAGCTGAAAGTGGGTCTCAAAAATAAAACTGAGCCCAAGGACAAAGATAAACGTCATCAAATGAAAACAGAGGCACACAAAAACCGGATTCACCACAGCATCTTCCCCCAAACTATGCAACGGTGCACTGTTCGACTGAGGGTACAGATGTACTGTACAAAACATTCACACGTGCAATTTGGAACAAACAAGGCTACAACATCAAAGCTTCCAAGTGGACACCGTCTCCACTTCATACTTATGCTAAAATGTCTTTATTTTTATTTCTTCCTTTGTCAATATTGCCAAATGTTAAGGCCATTTCATGCTATACATTATTTGGTGCTGTAATTGTGCAAAGAAAAAAATAAAACGAGTTAAGATGCTTCAGTTCATGCAGTAGCTTTAGATGCTCGGCAGGGGGTGGCCAGGAAGGGAAGTGTGAAAAACATGTGGCTTCTCTCAGTAGGGGAATGTCTGTACTTATCTTTTTTTAAGACAACAATTTTATCTTGGCCTCCGTTTAATCCATTGCTTCCTGATATATTCATTGAAAACAGAAATGTTGTTTCACATGCATAAAATCCAGAAGCCTGCAGTTCCATTCTTTTAACTTTGCAGCATCTACAGAAATGCAATGTACGCATCCCTGTTAAAATTCATGAGGGTTTTGCCATACACCTGCGTGACAGAGTGATGCCTGCGCTTTCTGGAGCGTCACACCATTTGTGCCCTGCTCCTGTGGGACATGTCGGCTTGGATGTTTTGGCAGCAGCGGTCAGCGGTGTGAGAAGAGTCTTGGGGACTGGGCCACTGCCGGGGGTAGGGGATGGAAAGGGGCAGGATGAGGTCTTGGCTGTGCGGATGAGACCCCCCTTCCCCATCCCCACCGCCCTTCACACTTTGTAAGCATGGGTGCCCTCACCGATGTCCCTCCTGAGAAGGCGGAGAGGTACGACTCATTTGTTCTTGAATCTCCCTTGCTCAAAAGTGCAAAAGTGTCTCACCGTGTGCAATCGGCCAGCCTGCACATCCCGGAGTGCTCTTTGCTCGAGCCGACCGCTTCAGCTGCATCTTACTGGCGCGTACTACCGTCTGAGCTCCTCCCCGAATGTGCAATAACTTCTTCACCTTTAAATCAGCCTGTTCATTTCAAACACGCCCGGCCTGCGGAACCAGGCACTTTGGCACAAAACAGCAGAGAAGGGCGAAAGCATCGGTCGCTGCTTTAATGCAGATGAGCGCAGCATTTCCTGTTTTAGATGCACGTCACTCCGAGCCACAGCCAAATGTTTTACAGGGCTATCACTTATGTCAGCATATTTTTGCTGCCGTTGTGCCTCGGCAGTCGGCAGCATGCGCCTTCTTCGCAAGGGTGTTCTGATTTTGGCCCATCATTGCCACCCTATTTGTGGCTGTGGAGGTTTGCTCGTGTTTGCTTTTGAAGGGGGCCATTCGGTCCTCGACGGCAGCTGCTTACTTGGAACCACGGCTGACTGAGCAGAGGGGCCGAGCGACTCTTGCCCTGACTTGAGAGATGCGCCGGCAGACTTCTTGCTGGCAGCCCGAGTGGGTCTCCAGCGGTCCGGGGGCAGCACCCGATCGGCGTGCGGCAGACGGCGGGCGAGCTGATGGCGTGGTTGCGGCCAAAGGGAGCAGAGGAAACATCGCGGGCACTGCGGGAGATGAGGACATTCAGTGGCAGGAAGGCACACTTGCGCAAACTCGGAAGGTGCATTTTGGATTGGAAAAAAATGCTCATTTAACTGTATTCATTTACAGCACATTTTTCTACACACGTACAGCATACATACTCAGTTCACCCGCACACACACACACACACACACTGGGCAATTTATAGTCTCCAGTTTACCCGAAGAACATGTCTAGGGGAAAGCAGAGCACCGAGGGGAAACCCACACAAAATACAAGGAGGACATGCATGTTTCCCTCAAACATACTGGGTTCTCGCCCCATCCTTACAGGCCCACCGTCACAGCACCACCCTCTCCAACCCAGCGTGCCGCTGTGCCGCTCCTACAGTACAATGTACAGTAATGGCAGCAGCTTTTCAAGCTCAGACCGATCGCAAATCGTGCTGATTTTCAGTCGTGGACTCCGTGTTTGCCGTGATACGAGCTTGTTTACGTCTGTTTCATCTGTCCGTGTATTCACGACGGGACGGGAACGCTGAGACCTTTATCTACGTCGCACTCATTGTTCCAAGTACAGCGCTTTCCACAGCATCCAGCTGTTGCATTTCCTAACATTTTTATTAAACACATCCTCTGTATTTAGCGTTTTTCCGAGTTTTAAATTACGCCAATAAGTTGGCCACATGTTTTCAAATGAAAGCTAGCACGTGGCCAACTTATGCCGCAGCAGATGAACTGTTGCAGGAACCCAGACTTATGCGCAGGTCGAGAGAAAAGACAACTGCGTACAAGTCGAGTGGCTTGCAGGCCACAGCGCGTTATGGCACACGTTTACTTACATTAAGGGGAACCGAAAATGGATTAAAAGCGACAGACAGACTGATGGTAAACAGACTCAATTTCATTTGTACGTATGAGCGCAAAGAAGCATTTTTCATCGAGAGGGCCGAGCGCCGTTGCGCCAGCGAAAGTTGCCACTGTTGGTTAAGAGAAACAAATCAAAGCTGACAGATTTCGGTGGCTAATGACTCCAGAGGAGCCCCATGGTGGACCATTTCTCATGCGTTGGCCCTGCGATGCTGACATTATTCAAGCTGAAAAAACGGCGACACGCTATCCTTTGTAGGGAAGGACGAGCTATTGATTCAAGAGGCCTTTACGGGAAAGGGACAGAAAGGCAAAAAGGCTTAAATGTACGGTGTCAAAAAAATAGCCCATCTGTCCCTCAAAGGAGCCATCCGTCATGCTAAATGGCTGTGTACCGCCCCCTCCCAAAACACACACATTCTTTTCTGTAAGTAGGGCCACGGTGTTTCTGGATAAGGAGCCTTTCTGGAAATGGCGGCATGGGGATCAAGGATATGCTTTTGCTATCATTTTTCACATATTAAGCAAATCATTCTGAGAGCAGCCCGCAATGACAGCACAGCACTTTGTTAAGTATGAAAACCAAAATGGATCCAACCAGCAAGAAGAAAAAAAATCCTGACTCCCTGTCAGCTATTTTGGCTAATGTGGCATAATGTCTTTGAAAAGCAGGAGGATGTGATTTCGTGGGCCGCGGTACACGTTTGCTTTCCTTACTTGATAACTCCGCTCTTATTTAACTTGAGCAGTCAAAATGACTGCGCAGAGGTATACTTGGCTTCATATACTGTCTAGTCACATTCGGACTGCTCCAGCAGCTCAGTACCCAGCTGATACCCACTTCTGCGGAGAGGTTAGGTCGCGTAAACCTTTATCCATTTGTCCATTACTGTTAACTGCTTTGTCCTGGTCTCTTTCGGTCCCTTGTGCGTCTGATTTAGACCTCTTCGCTCTTGGTCCTCACAGGCTGGAAGGATGCTGGTTTTGGCTATTCGTGACCTCATTTACACAAGGATGACTATGATTTAAATGAAATTGCATGCAAGGCTACACCAACTGAACTGAACGTACAAGTTGAGGAAAAAACGTCGCTGCTGTTATCGAAAAAAATAACATTTTTGGAAAACTTTCATAGACTGTATGGCCAAAGTATGTGGACACCTGAGCATCACCCCTATATGTGCTTACTGAACCTCCCATTCCAAACCCGTGGCCGTTAATATGGAATTATTCTCCCTTTGCTGGTATAACAGCCTCCACCTTCTGGGATGGATTTCCACCAGTTTTTGGAGCGCAGCTGTGGGAATTTGTGCTCAGTTGGCCACAACAGTAACCGTAAGGTTGTGCAAAAAAGGCCTGGCTTGCGGTTGGCATTCCAGTTCATCCCAAAGGTGTTCAGCAGGGTTAAGGCCAAGGCTCTATGCAGCCACTCAAGTTCTTCCATACCAATGTGGGCAAACCATGCGTTTATGGAGCTTGCTTTGCGCATGGGGCTGGGGGCCACCATCACAGTGGAGGAGGAAAGGGGCTTCTTCCCTAAGCTGGGACCCTAAATCCGGAAACACACAATTGTCCAGAATGTGCTTGTATGCTGTGCGGGTGCAGCTGACACAGCTCAGGTCAGCCATTAGAAGGGGGGGTCCACATATTTTTGGCCATACAGTGTAATACTGCATGGCCAAAATAGTTGAATACCAGTAATCAAAGGACCCCAGTATTTGCTCCTTTGACAAAGTGTAACAGAAAAGGATAAACTACTACTGTTTAGCTTTAGCAGCAACAACATTTATTGCATGTACTTGACGGATGCAGACACTAACATGCATTCATCTGTTTTTAGTAACCGCTTGTTTCATTAATAGTCTCAGTGGTGCAGAGGCAGTTCTAGAAGCGTAGGGTGTGGGGCAATGTAAACCCTGGCAAGGATGCTGGTTCATCACCCAATTGCATAGACACAAATCATGGGCAACCAGGTCACGTGAAACACACACCTTTGCAAAGTGGGAGCACAGAGAGGAATCCCCCTCCCGAAGACCGACTCTTTATCTGCAAGCGCAGGCAAAAGCCAACATTTCTAAAATGGAGGATGAGTGCCCCTTGAGCACGCCGTCCTTTATGGTGTCTGTGCATTAGATGTGTCACATGCCATGAGAAGTGTATTAATGCGCAAACGCCTTCCGTTATAGACTGCTCGCATCTTGCTGGCTCTTGCATCAGTGTTATCTTTATGCATCATCGACCAACAGTGGTGCATCTCAGGATTCCTTCATGCACATTCAAAGCCCAGCAAGTGCTGATCTTCCTGAGGGATCCTGGTGTGCTATGGAGAGCACTGTCTTCAGAAGCCATCAGTCAGGATTATTGAGGGACTCGGTGGTAAGCGTGTTGTCGAGCCTGGGATGCAAGCACTACCGGCTTCTCCATACTTCACTTCGCATGGGTGTCACTGAATGAGGACGGTGGCTTGTTAATCACTTTTCCTCTTGAGAGTGCTCACACGCCCACCGTGTGCTTCTGGAGGTGTGGGCTGATACAGACAAATCTCAGATACAGACTCCTTTGTTTGGTTTTGCCACATCCATGCTGTGTGAGCCCTTTTACTGAAGGCTTGCTGGATCTGAAGGCTGTGGGTTGCTTCTTGCTAGGTACTCAACCTGAGACCCGTGGATCATACCTGCATGCATGCTGAGAGAACAGCATGCTGGAGATGAACATGCTCACATTCTTTAGATCATACCTCTGTATTTCACCTGCAAACAAATTCTAAACAATTTTATGTGTAAAGTTTTAATCTATGAGGTAAGAATGCTGTTATGACATGGTTACACTCACTAAGAGACAAATTGCACAGGTGTTGGATTTCTCCATAACACAGACTTTATCTAACAGAAGGTCATGGGCAGGATGGGCAAATAGAAGCGTTGCTCTTTTAGCCTCCCCCCAAGGCTAGTTAACCACCCCCAGCCCAACATATCAGAACCCACCATCCAGTCTACAGGTGGACTCTTAACTATGCACAAGCAATACTGACACCGACCACTAGGGGCGCCTTTACATAAGGTTCAAGGTTTATTCGTCATGGATGCACTAACAGCAGCATCGCAGTGTTGTCACCATGAAAAGTGTTGCTTCCAGGCATCCTCAGCAAATCAAAAAATAAGTTATGAAATTAAGAAAAAGAAAAAGAAACAAATAAGGAATAAGATATAAAAATATACATAGAGGTTAGAGTTAGAAGTTAGTAAACAGAAATAGCAAACAAAAACAAGAGATAGCACACAAGAAACAAACAACAGCAGCCAAACCAACAACCACACAAACCAATAAGGGCATACAGAGCATACAAGGCATACAGACAGACTCTGATCGACACTGTCTCACTGTCCAAGGGAGGGGTCAGTGGTTTAACAGTCTTATTGTGTGGGGGGGGAAAAAACTGTCCCGGAATTTGCTTGTCCTCGTCCGAACACTTCTAAAGCGTTTTCCGGATGGGAGCAAGGAAAATAGTTTGTGGCTGGGGTGATTGTGGTCCTTCAAGATGTTATGAGCCTTCTTCTTACACCGCTGGGTGTAGAGGTCCTGCAGGGCTGGTAGATCAGGCCTGGTAATGCTCTGTGCTGTCTTGACCACTCTTTGTAGAGCTTTACTGCAGCTGCCATACCAGGCCGTGAAACAGCCAGTCAGGATACTTTCAATGGTCGATCTGTAGAAGTTAGCAAGTATCCTGTTGCCCATGCCGAACCTCCTCAGCCGACTGAGGAAGAAAAAGCGTCGTGCTGCTGCCATAAAGCATCTGATGTCACACTTTTTGTGTGTTTTGTATGTCCCGCACCCCCCACCACTTCCAGACTTCTTCTGTTTCTACGTTTTTAGTATTCATGCTAGTTTTTCATAGAATTTCAAACAGCTTTTGTTTATAAATCCACAACAGTGGACAACGGCTCTGAGAGAGGAAAAACACTCCAGGCATCCCTTGGGCTGCTATTCTAAAGACCCGATGGAAATTACACGCACAAGTAAAACACCTGCAGCGCAGGGGCTACTCTGGACCGCATGACTCCATAGGGTAGACAAGATAACACAGGCATTTTTGGATGTTTATGAAACCTAGTATCTGTGTCACACTTCTAAAAAGGCTGTACAGAAGCGATTACACCAAGCTGTGATTCTGTCTCCTTCTGCAACTTTTTCTGTTGGCCAGGGAGATCATGTGCAAGTCACACTGAAACTGCAGCCTCTTTGAGGCAGACGAGTGTTTCTTATCACAGTCCGAATGAATTTTCTGTGCAGAAATATAACGGGGAATTTTGCTGGTTTTCTTAGCTTTATCTGCTGTGAAAGTAGTAGTCGCTGTGGCTCAGTGCAGCTCTGCCGTGAGATCTTGCAGTGTTGTTCCACTTGGGCCTGCGCCAAGCTTCTGGTCAGGCTGCGCACGTTGTCACCAAGGGAGGATCAACTGAAGGCTATTCCTGTGATGCTGAGGATATCGGTATGCGAGAAACACAAACAGTTGACTGCGTTCTTTGTGCTGCAAGGTAAATAACAGGGAAACACAGGTAAAACCCCTGGTGCTCCCGTCTTATCTTGCCTTCTGAAGGAATTACTTAGTTATAGCTTAAGACATGGAAAATAGATGCTAGATCACTCACTCACTCTCACACACCTGCCTGCCTGCAGAAGCACCTTTCTACCACATTGCTGAGGCTCCTGTGTTCCCGCAAAACAAGAATTAACACCAGGATGGCTCTAGTCGTGCAAACATGCAGTTTCATACTTAAGGAAAACGGACAAAATACTTTTATTAATTTCTTCTAGAATGATATCAGAAAACAGATTAGCTATTCTTCACTAAATTCTTCACATTTAACCTACACTTTTCTCCAAGGACATTCAAGCTATTTACAGTTGTTACCCATCTGCATGGTGTGATTTCAGGGCCTTGCAGACTTACATTTATTTGACTGGACGCTTTTATCCAAAGCCGTCTAAACATGTCAGTTAACAAAGGTGCATTTCATGGCAAAGAGCTTCACATATAGACCCACAGTTACGGAAGTAAACCTTTTCTTTCTTTTTGGCAACACACAAGCTTAGTGAGCAGCAAAGAATGAAGATGACAACGACGGATGGTGGGATGCGAATACATGTAGCTGCTGCAAGAGTTGGTTCATGACAGACGATTTTGGGACATTCTTGCAGGGATCGATTGCTTCTGAGGGGACCAGGAAGCTCGATGCACTGCAGCAGCACCAAAACCAAGAAGGGACCACAATCAGTTTTAAACAGTTACACAAAGCCAGCAGAAGGCAATGAGGTGAGGAGACACATAAGGACTTTTTGTTAGGTCAAACACCTTGTAGATCACAGAGAAAGGCTTCATGACATAAACTAGTAGATGCAGCAATTGCAACCCTAGTCCAGCCCCAGTGTAAAGATGCCATCATTGACTACAAGTGAAAGCCTGAGAATTTGAGTGTGGCACAAATTGGAAAAACTTTTCAGTTTAGTCCCCTTTGAACTGGAAAAAACCCTTTCTGAAGCTTCCCAATTACAGCCACGGATCTTCAAGCCACAAGCTTGCACCACCATCGACACAGTTTGGCGCACAACACAAGGCCTCTGCCTACAATTTGGTCCGAGTCCAAACGTGACCTCATCCTAATCCCTAGCTCTGCAACAGTTGGAGCCAGAACACATACAGTAATGGTAACCCAAGCACCACCAAAGCCTCAATTGCTGCCCTCCTGTAAAAAACATCGGACCTCAGTATTTTGTATGAGCTAAGGTGTGAGACGTTCAGTGCACCGCAATAACGTGTTTGCCAAAACATTTCCGTTAAGGAAAGCACCCTTTGGAAACCCTCTTTCCTAATCCTACCTCTGCAACACTGTGTGCTGCCTGACATGGGTCAGGGTTAGAACCTCGAGGAAGCAGGTGAAGAACATGCAGAGGTTTCAATTTAAGGTGAATTATAAATCATTTGAAAGCTGAATTTTCATTCAAAGTAGTCTTTGAAGCTTCGAGAAACCTCTTTTTGACCAATCTGTAGTGTTCTTTTCTGTTTAAAATTATGACGCAAGTTCCCATGTCTTCCATGTTAAGATGAAGCTGGGTGAAGAGTTCACCTACACGATGGCCATTTCTTAAGTTCTTCGAGGTATGTCCAGACCATTCAAAGACATACATCAGTGAGGCTTGCACTTGCATCAAGCCAGAGCTTCTTGAACGCGTTTAAACTGATTGTGAACAAGGTCTGGAGATGTTCAAAACATACCACATACTGAACACATTCTGAGAAATGGTCTCTATTTACATCTGCATCCCTCTTAGTGCGGTTGCTTAATGTCTGGACCATGATGGTCAAACTGTTTAACCAATGGTGATGTCAAAAAACAGACCACTGTCAAAAGCCTTTTGACATTTTAAACATGTTAGAACGGTCATGATCCCCCTTTCCATTTGAAATTATCAAATTGGGGTGTTCACACACACACGACTCACAGATACACCAGTTGGTCAAACTCAGAATGGTGTTGGCGACATCTGTTCAACATTAGGCATCTTAAAATTCACTCTGTGCATTTATGGAGGAACTTTAATGAACTGAACTTTATGCTTAGCAGTTTATTTAAATCAAATGATAGTGGCAAATATTGCAGCAGAGGGACATTTGGGATATTACCACGGATTAACCTGAGCTTGGTCTCTGCAGAAGTCTCATTTATTCGACATTTAGAATCAGCGTCCCTCTGCTTCCTAGTAACTCATTGCCTTTGCAGGTTGCTCCGTCCAGCCCAGAGTTAATTTACTAGGATTGACTGGGTCACACAGAAAAAAAAAAGAAAAACCGCGTCATGTCTGTCAGCGGGGAAATTTTCAGGTGAGATTTATTAAATTGCTGGATTAATATGGCCCAATTAATAAGGGCTCAGGCAAAACATAAATGAGCGATACAGCAACACTGCGTTACAAATAATGCATGTATGCATTCATAGCCACATCCTGAAAACGCATGTGAGCCGATGGGAACAGCTTTGCGCTGAGACAGTGCAAAAAGCATATTTACTTTAAAATGACATTTTCATGGTTCTGCAATCCAGCTATCCAAGTTCCCTTTGCATTGGTGCATTGTGGTCAGTGATACTCAGTGGCAACATGTGACTAACTGGTGCGCTACACACGTCACAACTACGTGGAAGGACAGCATTTACAACCCCATGTGACCCTGATTTTGATGATTTTGCAAGGAACCTGAAAATGGGGGACAATGTATATGAATGGCTGCAATTCCTAAATGGTTAATGCGATACTTTTGTTAAACCCCTTAAATTAAAGCTGAAAGTCTACATTTCAATCACGTCTCATCTTATATTCATTGTGCTTGTGCACAGTGGCAAAATACTGAAAATTGTGTTACTGACCAAATACTTATGGACCTGACAGTTTGCCTTGAGTCACGATAAACGCCTGTGTTACTGGCTTGTGTATGCACTGTACTTTGTATTGTTATTTTTATGTGAAATTTCCCTACTTCCAAATACAAAGTTACCATATAACATTGTATGCTTCAGCTCGTAGGCAGCGGCCTCCAGTCTCATGTACTGCGTGCGTCTTGAGTGTTGTCGCATCTTTTCTCCGTTTTAATTTTCTTTTGAAAATATTCCCGTCCGGTGCATCATGGCTCCCAAACGCAGTGCTAGTGATAGCAGCAGCAAGAGGCAAAGGAGAAGATTTGGAAGTGAAACAAAAGGTTACTATGCACTATGTGTGTAACAATGTACATCAGTTCACCTCACTGTACTCATAGCATTAACCTGGTGTAAACAAAACATTGTGAATGGTCATCTAAGCTGGTAGGGTGCAAGGTGGGCATATTTCCCATGGGTTACAATAAAGTTGATTCAAAAACATTGCCTCTGTTTGGTGGCATGGAAACATGAACAGCAGCATGAAAAATGCCAGTGCACCATGACTCCCCAACAGTAAGTACTGCAGGCCAACAAACAAGTTTAGAGAAACGTTACTCAAAATTTTACACAGATGGTGGTGAGGGACTAACACTTGTTCACGTGCGTGCCCACACACACAGCTTTGTGACGTTGTGTTAAATGAATGTGACGGGATGTTACAGCTGCTGGGTTGGGACAGCCTAAGCTGTGACACCACAAGAGCAGGTGGTGCAGTGGTTAAGGACACTGACACAAAACATTGGTAAGCTTGCAAGTTGAAGCCCCGGCTGGGGCCCGGGAAAGCTAAACGGACGCAATTGCATACATCGGGCTATGCGCTGTACTGGATTTTTGAACCACAGTTCGCAGTCACACCTGAGTCGAGGTTCCGATTCCCCAAAACTGCTGCACCGCACTGCACACAACTTGTATCCTGCTTATGCCTGCTTAGAGGGTGCATCTTTTTAAGTAATGGCCAGGCAAATAGGAAGGACAGAGTATTTAACCCCCTTTTAAACAACACTTGCCAACACTCACCACACAAAATATAATGCATTTCGACTGACTTCATCGCCAGCAGTTTGTGGCACCACTCTGTCACGTCACATCCTTTCCTCAAGATGCACTGCTCCACAGAAACATCCAAACATAGTTTTTTCAACATTTCATGTTCACGCATTAATATCTCAAGGCTGCAGCTACATCCATATCCATCTGCAATGCTCCTGCGTAGCAGACACCATTCATAGCCAAATAAAAAAAAAAAATAAAAAAAACCCTGCTGGTAAACATACTGTTTTATTGTAGTTTCAGAAAAGACAGACTGTAATTTGGCAGTTTTGATATAAAATAAAGTCAAACTTTAAAACCAATTTTAACTTCTGGTGAACAACAATCATAAAGCTGGGACTGCAGAGACAAAACTGCGAGCATTAAAGCAAAAAATGGGAGTGACACCCAAGCTCTAATTCAAAGGCAACACAGCATTTATGAAGCAATTCATTTTTTACAATCCAGAAGGTTAAAAGCAGGATTTATAGCAACTTTATCACAATTTTTGATGACTTTCAAAACAGTACAGTTGATGTTTATGACAAAGGTACTAAACAGAGCAAACGGCCACAGGCTTTTACAACCCTTTCAGCCACAAAGACCATGTGAACAAGACAGGATGACAAAAGAAGAAAATTAATCATAATCTGATTTGGCAGGGGAAACAATTCTGTATTCCTACATGTTGAAGAAAATTTTTTATTATAAAAATGTAAGGTTAATCACAAACCATGCCACATAAATACCATGGTATATTCTGCCATCTGCTGTCCTACACCATGCACTGAAGCTGGGGAGAATCCACAACTGAAAAGGCAGTAACTAGCGGGGGGGGGGGTATTTGCTTATAATTTCAGTTTAATATGTTACCAAAGTTATGCCCACAACATAAATGTTATTCAAAATGTTCTCTATTAGACAAAAAAAAAAAATACTACATAGGACAAAGACATTTGCATTTATTCCCAAGTTAGAGGAACTGGTAAATACAGAAGAAAGTACAAATGCACATGTAGTTCTAAGTTAGAAATAGAAAACAATTTTCAACCGAATAATTTCAACCGAAACACCCTCATTCATTACAAAAAGTTCAGTTAACCTGGTCCACGTGCTTAGTTGGCCACATTTCCACATTACACCCAAACACCCCCAGTGCAGGATTGGCTACCATTTGTATGCTACTAACATACATTTGTTATTTCCAGGTGTGACAGAGTAGAATAAGACAGCTGTTTATTAAAGGGTTCATTTCCTCTTTTGTAAGATGCCATGTAGATGTTTCCTGGTGGTAACTGTAGATCATACGTGCAATGTATAGTGTCCATTTGGAAGTACTTTTCAATGTATCCACCCTTCCGCTTGAATAAAAACTGGGAGGAAACGCCTTCCTCCTTCAGCAAGATGCAAAGTGTGATGCGCAAATTGTCACGAATGTGTCTTGACTTGTGCAGTCGGTTAATTCAGTTAAGGGTGTGATGTCTTTCATCTTAGTGTAATGAAGCGCAAAAGCATGTAGGGAGGAACACGGATAAACATCTTGTTAAGAAAATGACAGTACTGGTAGCAGCAAAACCTTTAAAAACTGAAGGGAAAAGAAAATATGTGGTTAGGTGTCATTGTAAATGAATGTTTCAACAGCTTGGGCTCTGACATACACGTAGAGGAACATTTATTAAGAAATATCCGTAACCAAACAAATAAAATGAGTCATCTAAAAACAGTCTCATCCTCAGGAAGAGAGACACCATGTGCAGGATAACATAAAACTGCACTGCACAGCCCAACTGGCAGATGAGGAGAGGAAAACAAAACGGAGAAGAAATAAACCTGTCCAAAGCAAACTGGCAGTCAACCCCCCCCCTGTGCATTTTAATTTAGTTACAAGATAACTGGGACCATGAGTTTAATTCCAGCATTCGCTGTTTGCAATAGAAGGTATTTAAGCAGTTAAGACTTTTACAGCAGTTTCACTGGCTGACTAGCCTAGGAGAACACCAAAGGTGAGTAGTGACAAAAGCATGAGCACCAAGCTGTGAAACATAGAAAGAACCAGGTCTACTTTCATTTAAAGGCTAAACAATTTTTATAAAGTTATTAGACTTGGTCTAATAGGATTTATGGCAGCCTTTATGGCAGACTTTTCAGAACAGGGCAATGTTTATGACAAAGGTACTAAAGTGAGCAAATGCAACAGGCCTTCATGCCCCTTTCAGGCAGGAACCCTGTGAGCAAGAGAGATTAACAGCAAATTAATTGATTCCACATTCTTAGGTATTGAACTTATATTTTGATAATAGCTCGATAAAATATAAATGATCTTTTCTCCTAAAACTTTCTCCAAATTTTGCAGTACAATAAAAGCATTTGTGAATAAATCTCTAAATTACATGTATAACACTTAAAGCGTTCGATTTTCCGTACTGTCACCAAAGTCAGACATCCCTTTTTCCTTTCCATCTTTCCACCAGACTGCCACACGCGTTGCTCTCTGTGGCGTTGCCCTATCCAACAGTACCAAGAATCACTTGTGTTCTAAATGCAACCAGAGTTTCAAAACTTCAGGTAACACTGCAAAACAGCTCAGGAAAACAAAAACGCAAGGACATCAGCAAGATAATTTAACTATACTTTATTTTCCTCCGAATTTGTATCGGTCAACTAGGAGAAATAAATTTTGAAACATTCTCTTAAACAAAAATATAACAAATTTTACACTCACAGATAAAAATACAAAAGCAGACAAAGTCTTTCTAAAAGACATAAGTGACAATGGTTATCAAAAGCAGGAGACAAAAGCAACAGAATAATACTTTCCTTACAGACGTGTGCAGTTCAGTTGATACTGTTGAGGTTGCCGTTGTACACTGACTTTACATAAACTTCACATGTCGCTTATTGAATTCCAGAAAATATAGCAGAGGCCAGAGATTAAAAAAAGGTGACAAGCGCTGTCAAAAATGCCAAAACAAATTATTCCAGTGTTGGTCAGGAGCAGCACTGAAAAAAATAGCCTTTGCATCAACAGCGAGCGGCACTGCTCTTATACACATCAGGGCTGTGTTGACAGACCTCCAGGTAGCTATTAGGCACTGCACTCACATTTAACATTTTAACTGCACACCATTCCTAAGAATGGAAGATAAATCGCTTCAGACAATGTGCTACTATTTTGACTTTGGCATGGAAAAGAAGTCACAAACTACATACTGGGGGGGGCTGTAGCTGTTGCATAGTTGACCCAAAATTTGTAGCTATAAGCAGTTGAGTTCAAGTACTACAATTAAGGGTAGGGACCCTCCTGAGCTTTGCGCCAACACCTTTCAGGTTGTTTCACCTCCTGGCCACCGACATTACAAACCCCTTTGAGGTGGCTCAGCCCCGTATGCTTATGAGACATCTGTCACCCCAGCCATGTAAAGGCTATTTTTCCTTGGGCTCCACTGGAAATTAGAGGTAATTCCTGATCAATATGACCAGCTCACCCGAATAGGAATCGCAGCAGAGGCCATGCAAAGGCAAGCGTACTGCCAGCTGAAAATACACAAAGTTAAAGCACATCATTGACAACATTTAATGAGTCCTTCTAATATTTACACTTATTAAGTTAGGAAAATATAAAGATCAGGAATATGGCAATATATACGTTTATGTTTCTCTTCAAAGGTTGTGGCAAACTTAATACTAACATTTATGCTTGTGTTGCTGGGGAACGTGCAAAGACTGTAGAATCTATAGCTGCAGTAGTGGGCCAGAGCACAATTTTCCAGTGTCAGAAAGGTAACTGACTAGCAAGAACAACACAGACCCTTCCTGTCCCAGTTAAATTACTACTGTCCCCAGGACGCAACAGAAAGTCTGATTCAAAAGGTGCCGACTGCTAAGCAAAACTACTGGACTAGTTGCCGAGCTGGTCCACATGAAGGGTCCTTCAGCACAGACAAAGCCCCGATCTTGGTAAGAAGTCCATTAGTTTACAGTGGTCTGGCTCCATCTGCCCCTGTGGAGTGGCATGGGCACATATACAGGCACACTTCAAAACAGCCTAGAACACAGAAGTACAGGTTCAAAAATGAAAATTATGAAGACAACAAAAATTGTTTCTGCTCTGATAACATAAAAATTGTCTGGGATCATATTGTAACAAAGTATTAAAAATACAGTCTCTACAGATGCCTTTGTTTCCACCTATATATGTTCAATAACGTAATTAACCAAAAATAAGTACATACTTATACATGTATATATTATCATTAATATCTTCAAGTTTTGTACAGCAAAATAATACAACATTAAACACTGGGTCCTAAAAGTAAAAATGAAAAGCAATGTAATCCAGTTGTATCCCTAAATATACACTTTTGCACTTCTATGGTTGTAAACAGCTTGAAAATATACAAATACATATTAATAGCCACCAATTCTAGTTCCAAATGCAAAATAAAACATTTCCTGTTACTCAAAAGTGTAAAATAAACAGTTTGGAAAAACCTAACATACAAACATGTCTTCCTTTGAACAGCATTTTTATCCTGTTTTTCTTTTGGTATGCATCTATATACATAAAACTAAATGTTTTTTTTTATTTATTTATTTTTTTTTAAATAAGGCAATATGGTAGGTAAGATACATGAATAAACCAAACACCTTTGTGTTGATAAAGTTGTGTTCACATAAATCTTGCAGTCGCATTTGTCCCACGTCTGCTTTAGTACACCACGGCTCAACTGAGAGACTGATATGCACAGTAAAATAACTAATAACCCTGTAAAAAAAAAAAAAAAAAAAAAAAAGGAGGTTCTGCTTGCACTCAGTCTATTTTGTTCTACTACAACTAAGACAAAGTTATTTTACATGGGTCAAACTTATATCTTTAAATAACTCAAAACATAAACGTCACACTTAATGGTGAGACCGTTGCATGTACCATGATCATAGGTCTCTGTGCCCTGGGTTAACAGAATGGGGAGTAACTTTACTGAATAAAGAATGACCCTATAAGGCCACGAAATACCAAGTGCAGTCAAAGTGTGCTTCTTCTCCTCAAGCAGCAAACATGCCATACAAAAAAAAACATGCAACCCCTACTTTTTATTCTTTAAGTTAACAGACTGGTCTTAAAATTATGCAGAAAACCTGCCATCACTTTAAAAATCTCAGCCCCGACACCAATTGTATTTCGATTAAATATTTGAAAGCACAAGCGTTCTGCTTAAATGCAAAACCCAGATAAATTAATCTGCAAAAATATTCAGAGAACCCTTTAAAAAAAAAAAACAAAAAAAAAAAAACAAGACTTTTCACTGGACAAGTGGTATAAGCAGATGTCAGATTCATAATGTGCACAGTGAACCAAGTTTGAAAATCCTCTTCTGAACACCAACTGAAAACAACATTGCTGACAATGACATATACAATCAAAAATACATTGGTTACTAATTTGCTGTGCTGTGCATGGCAGTAGGTGGTGACAGAGATGTGCTGACAGAAGAAAGAGCAGTAGCCGGGCTTTAGCTTATGTGACTATCCACCCACAGCAGTCCATCATCTTGCAGTTTGACTCCATGTGGTCATCTCAGCTTGACTCAGCCCAGCACACAGCTACACTGCAGAAACCTGCTCCTCTGTGGTAGACAAGGGAGGGAGGGAGGGAGGGGGGAGTGTTAGCTGTCATGATAACTTTTCTAAAATTTGGTCTCCAAACCCATCTTCTGCGTTTTGCCTCATCTCCTGAAAGCTACATAAATATGTGCAACGCCATCTGCTAGGATTATATACATATTGGTTATTTGATTTATCATTTCTACAGCCAGACATTTTAGTAATGTGTATCAACAAAATTGTGCTGTCAGACAAACACATGTCTGTGTTGAACATGTTTAGGGCTGGTACAGGCCTAGTTTGAGGACCTGTACATGTGGGAAGAGTGTTGAACATGACACAAAAATGTAGCAGCATAAAACAGAAGCAAGCAAAAGTTCAAACCAGGGTGTTTTGGCTCTTATTCTGATGGGCCAATTTGTGCAGTTTTATTCAATTTTGATACAATCAGCCTGGTCTCAGTATCGCCTACCATGTCTGTTAGTACTGAGGCAGCTCACTTTAAAGCTACCCAAGTAGCACATAACATGGCCCTCCAGGATAACATCTAAGAACCTATGTTCAAAACTGGACTAAAAGTGACACTTAGCATTAAACAGGGGGCCAAATCCTTTACTTTAGCAGACTTTTCAGACATGCACCAGTGTAGAACAATAGAAGCAGCAGTAATGTACCCAAAGCCACAGTCAGGGCCAGCAGGTGCCCAGGTGGTCCTCACGTACCATCCTCACTATATGGCTTGCCAGGCAGGGTTACGCTGCCTAACTTAGGTTGGGGGGCGTGGTGGTTCAGCGGGGGTCCTGCCGGACTCTGCAGCAGCTTTGATCTCTGTATGGCCACATTATAGTCAGGTGGCTTTAGGTGAGGGTGCCCAGGACCTCCATCCAGAGTCTGGCCCAAGGAGAGGCCCTGGTATCCTGGCGGTGTAGGGGGAGGCCCCCTATACCGATCATCCTTGGTGGAGGAGGTTACACAATAAACTGGTGGCAGTGGTGTTAGTAACAGGAGAGGGTGGGGTGGGGGGGGGGGTGGAGAAAAAGAAAATGAAGACAATGAAATTACAAAAAACAAAGTGCTCTAAACTACTGTTAAAAATAAAAATGTGACAGCAGCAGATTTAGACATCTGTTCTTGTGGCAATGCATTAAAACAACCATCAGTGATATTCAGTCTGTGTGTCTAATTGGAAAAAGCAGTGTGTCTCCATCTTCAGCAAAAAAAGGTTTTCTGTGTTTTCAGTTCTGTACAGAAAGTCAGCTAGGCTGTTCTTTAAGAGAATTTGCCAGCAAAAATGCTCTGCTATTTCATTAAGAGGCTTATTAAAGTCATGGTGCAAACAAGACATGCGCTTTAAATCAGCAGTTGTTGGAGCTCAAGTGTCCTGCTGGATCTACAGCAAACTAAACGGCAGCAAAGCCCAGTGCGGTGTTATTCCATCACAGCACGGAGAATAAATCTGCATGTGATTTCACACAACTTCCTAGACTTAAATGGACATTTAAAGAAAAGTGCCATGCAAGGACAGTGCATCATTACAGTGTTCACTCCAAAAAGGCTCCATGTTATTAAACACATCCTCTCTACTAATCTTTGATGGGAGCAGTGTTTAAAATGATTAAAAAAGACAACCTTAAATATTCCCCACACGAAAATTAATGCAAAGTCTCTGGAATGACAAGTAAACAAAAAAGTGTGTGAATTGATGTATGGATGAGAATGCAGGGAGGCAGAAGTCTGAAATCTGCTTATGTCTTTTACACTTTAAACCGATAACAACACAGAGAGACAGCAAACACTCACCTATGAGTCCTTTGTCTGTGCTGGATGTGACAGTTTTGTAAGCAGTGTCTATGCCCTGGAGCCTGTCTGAGGATGCCCCTGACGTTGTCACGGTAACTGTGGGGCCTTCACCAGTCCTGCGCTTGATTGTTCCATAGCTCCCCTCGAAGGAGTCAGACAAGGAACTGGAAGAGGCCCAACTCTGTCGTGCATGACCGGAGCAGTCCCCAACAGCTTCATCATGTCCACTGACCTCCACCTCAGCAATGGGTCCCCCCAGTGGTGGTTGCCGGAAACCACCCAGCTCCCACGTTCGCTGGGTTGAGAGGCTCTGGAAGTTGTCATGAGAACTACTGGAGCAAGATGTCCAGCTGCCACGCCCACTGTCAGCTGGATCTACAATGCACCTCTCAGGAGCCAGCTCATCAGTGCTTGCAGAGGAGGGAAAGGTAGAGGCCCTGCTCACGACGGGCCGTCCCAAAGAACAACTGAGGAAGAGGAGAAAATCCAGTGAATGGCAAAGTCAGCCAACAACTAATTAAACACGAATACGCTTATACACAAAGCTATAGAGTAACTACAGGTTAACCATTGGCCGAACGTATCCTTAAGATGGCAACTATACCACTGGTTTATCAATATGTGGTATGACTGCTTTACAATATGTGGTTTCCATTAAGTGGTTCACTCCAGTGATTGTACAGACTTGTGGAATTAACATACAACAAATATTTTAAAAAATATGCAATGTTTATGTTACCTGAGATAAAATAATGCATTTCACTAACATACATTTTAAAATAGTTTTACTGTGTACCATTAAGAACTGCTCATGCAAAAGGTACATTAATCCTTCTGAATGCAGACACGCACGGACAATGGAACGTATACAGACATGGTTACCTAGTGCAGGTCTGTAAACAGTCAGCAGAGGGCTGTGCAACAGCGCCATCTGTGGGGCAGGGGGTCCGCAAAGGGCAGCGCTCCTCGGTGCTATGCGCAGACATGGAGTCCATAGAACAATTGCTGACAATGCTGGAGCGGGAGGAGATCTCACTGTGACTGTAATCTGACAGGTTGTCCGACCTGCCGGCTGGCATCAGAGCGTAGCCTGCAGAGAAGAGGGGACATCTGGGTCTTGAGTAATTATCTGGTACACCAATGTAGTGGAATATGTAGTGAACAACTTAACCACTGAGACAAAATGTAAACAAAGCAAGTTGATACAATGTTTGTTGAACAATAAAACTAATACAATGATGTGAAACACGGGAAATATTGCATTTCTTCATGGTGCAATTACCCCCAAAAAAACTCAAACACTACATAAGAGTGACAAATTCACCAGAAGACCAAAGCAGTTTGATCTGCACTTCTCTGACACTAAATCCTTCCATGGTGGGCTTTGTGCCCTCTCTCCGCTCCTTCCAATGACCATTATGGTAGATGATTTCAGCCTCCTCCTAAGGGCAGACTTTGAAGAGGTTGTGACCAGAGAAATGCCTATCTACTTTCCATAAAACCCTAGTCACAGTCGGTAACCAAAGTTATCTCATAAGATGGAGCCCACCTATTCCGTAGCTGCGATGGCCACTGGCCCTAGTGCTGGCCTCACTTGTCAAGGAGGAGGAGGAGCCTGAGAGGTTCATTTGGCTGGAGGTTTGAAGCTTGGAGGCACCACCCACTGGAATTATGAATGAGAAGAGGAAAAAGTGAGAGACTAACACATTCAAAGCCAAAGCATTTTGAACATTTTCTCAAGTCAGGTGATAAACAAAAAGAAAAAAAAAAAAAAAAGATCCAAAAGTCCATTTTAAGACTTCAGAAAGACCCCACTTTTCTGCTGTCCCCTTGTCAGGATTAATAAAACTGTCACCTTTACCAAATTTTTCCTTCTGTTAAATAGATTTAATAGAAAACATTTATTTTAAACTGTTTTTTTCAACACTTTAGTTTAATAACTAACACTCAATTTAGGACACAATTTTGGTACATTTTCATTGTAAGCAATCATCATTCCTGTACACGCAAAGTTCTGCAAATGGTTCAATATTTTCTGCTACTATCATGAAAAGCTGATCCTAAAAAACAAAACTAAATACAGACACAAGTATGACCTTGTCATAAGGACTGGGTCCAACACTGGACTCTTCATGCAAGGTTAAAGGTGGCAGTCGGATTCGGTAGATTATGAAGCATCAGACTGACCTTTGCGGGGAGAGCCTTGTGGTGAAGCAGTAGGTGTCGAGTGCAAAGAGGAGACAATGGACAAAGTGTCCTCAGAGGAGGTGATGGGTTTCTTCACCACCTGTGGAGATCCAGAATCTGGGTGGAAGAATAGAAGGAATGAAATGAAGGAGAATGGTATAACAATGGAAAGGATAGGAAGAACAAAGGAGGGCAGGGAAGGAGACCTTACCCACCCACAGGGTTAACAGTACCCACCCAACTACACTATTTATTTAGATGCCTGGATACAAAAGCTAAAGTTCCTGCATAGTTTGGTGTCTGAAAATGGGTGTTACTAACTGCCCAAGAGATGATGAAAACCTGGTGCCACTCACTATGGACAGTGAGGTCTTTGGCCACACTCTTCTTTCGTAGGGGGTACAAGCTCACGGGAGTCACTTGAAGGACCTGGCTCATCCGATTCTGAGGGTGTGACTTCCCCTGAGGCATCGTTGAGCGCAGTGACACTGGTGACATGTCTGACTTTGCTGACCTTCTTTCATTCATAATCTTAGACACTGCAGAGGGGAAACAGAAATACACAAAATTACAATTTTGTGCCAGTGCCAATAGCCAATTAATGCTACAGTATATACAACTGGAAAAAAAGGTAAAGGAATGTAATAATAAATAACACCACTTAACAGTAACTAAGTGCTTCATTCTAGTTTTTTATTTACAAGGTGCTTGGTTTTTTTTTTTTTTTAAATGCATCACTGTCAGGAAGTTTTTTCTCTTCTTTTTGACCACATCGGAAGCCACACTGAACAATGTCTCACTGTTGACACTATTTAAGCTCGCAACTGTTACAAATGGCATACTGCATGTCGCTCTCACTTTGAAAAGCTTTTACACTCCAGCTCTCTTTTTGCACCGTATGATTGTAATGTTAAACATCGGCTTGAATAATTGGTCAAATGTAAATACTGGCCCGATACTGACAAAATTAAACAATTTTTGACCAAAACCAATTGCATGCCCCTGAAAATTGTAAATAAATAATCTTGCTTGAAGAATTGCAAGATTATTATGTTCCCAACAAAGACAACAATCAGATAAAAGCAGCACTAGAAATTATTCAGCAGGGAAAAGATCTGTGGTTTGGAGTTGTGACACTGGTGAAAGAATAAGTGAAATATAAGAGACCTAACAGCTCAAAGGAGGTTGAAATATATTCACAGAACAGGTAAAACTTTGATAAATACAGACAGCAGTACAATACCTCAAGATCTTATTAGACATGTTAAGACATGCTCCCTTCATCCGTTTGCATCTAGTACATTTCATAAAGCACAACTGCCATCTGCAGTATTAACTTGCTGTATTGATACTTTTACACCGCAGTAGCAGTGAAGGCAGTGGGGTTGGTGTAGCTCAGGACTTGGCCTCCAGATGGCAGCACCAGATTGACACTGACAAGACCGACAAACTCAGTGCAGGTGAAATAAGTAACTGCTGTCCTAACTGGTAAAATGTCTTAAACTGGGAGCCTCATGCACTTGCTGCAGGACAATTCTGTAGTAAGACAAACAGCATTTTTATGTGGCAAAACTGAAGTGGCCCTTACATTACATTCATATGCAAAAGATGAACAATGAGAGCTACATTTACTGCTAGTAACGCTGCCTGAGTGAAATAAAGTGCAAGGATTTATTGCATGAGGAGTATGCAATGCAAAGGCATGGATCACACGTGGAGACTGAAAGAGTCTAAGGGTAACAACAGGGGTGCGAACAGGGCTTACAGGTGCTGTAGGCAGGCTCACACTGCAGAGACATGATCTGGAATTTCTCCTCATCTGTCTCCACCTGCAAGTTGGACAGGTACTGCTTGACTTTGCGGGCCATCAGCGCATCCTCATACAGCTTCTTGGCATTGAGCAGCGAGCTGCGGCGTGCCCGTTTCTTGTGGGCTCCAGCTTGCACGTCCAGCACAGTGGAGTTGGTGCTACCTTGGCTTAGGGACCTACAAGAGTGAAGGGACAATCAGGTTGAGTGACAGCATTGGCTTTTCAGGGGAGGGCTGAACAAGTACACCTCTGTTTGCATGCTGCTCTGATATTCAGCCAACAAAACTCAGTTTTTTTTGTTTTTTTTTTTAAAGTTGCGTTCAGGATCATTTCTATACAGTCAGCAAAGAAAATACATAGTTTCACTTATTTCACATTTACTTACTGATGATGGCACAACTTAGTACAGCATGTTAACACAACATGCAAAAACCATGTCTTTCTGTGATGCACCATGCATTTAAAAAAAAAAAAAAAAAAAATTGCGCACTGCCAGCACAAACTCGAAAATGGATAGTAAAGTAAAGGGGCAGATTTGCTAATTAACTGCCCCCATTTATGCTGAACGGGGGTTAATGGCAGGAAATGGGGCATGCAGTATGGGATGCAGAGTGATGACTGTACTGGAGAGAACTTACCCTAGGCTTTTCCACCTCTTCTTCCTACAAGCAAGACCCATGAATATTGAAGCATTGGTTTAGCAAGGGGGAGTTGGGGGGAGATGGACGCAGCAGAATGTGTGTCCAAGGGGGGCAAATGAGGTGAGTGGAGGAGGAGCCGGGAGATTTATTGGGCCTCTTTTTCTGGTTTTTTGCTCATGGTGAGAATGTACTGCAGCTAAGTTAATCCTTACTTTCAATTTCACGTTTAGCAACAGCAAATTACTAAACAGTATCTGAAGTTTCACTAGTACAAAGCACACTTCATGGGGTATATTCACAAGTTTCCTTTAAAATTTAGAGTGTGTTTTTTTTCAGAGCCTAATAAAACTGACTAAAATATTTTCAAGAAACAAACCATTAAAGTGTCACTGTAAATTAAGAACAATAACCTATGCTGTTTGCTGAAGGCAACGATGTGGAAGGAAATTCTGCTCTGATAGCACTACGACACTGTTGAGTTGCATACCTCTGCCTGAACATGAGGGCAGGGTCCATGTTAGCGGAGGTCATTCGCACCACATGCCGCACCTCCTTGGCAATCATTCTCAGCTTCTCGAAGTTCACCAAGCCGTCCACACTGGAGTCATTTCCTGGATTAGAGACAGGGTGTTAGAGAACCAGAAACCACAGTGAATACACAGAGGCCGCTGTGAAAATGGCTGTACCCTTAAACAACCTAACTGATGCAATTACCATTCCAGCCCAAATATAAGACGCTCGTGTTTGCGGAAAAAGGTTTTTGGAACATTATATCTTATCTTTAGAAAGTGATACCTTGTTTAGTCCCATTTACCATATGTGGCTATTTAATAGTCTTTTCGGGCTCACCACCTTTGAACATGACATTCTGTAACTTTATATTTCTTGACTGCTCAAGAGTTGTTTGACACCTCTTCCACACAGACCACCATTATTTAAAAATCAGTTTCATAACTCTTGCTCAGTCCTTGGTTAATCTGACCTAACTTTGAGCTCCTTTTTCCCCAGACCATCTTGAAGTTGTCATCTTGCACACCCAATAGCTTCAACTGATAATTTCTGTGCATAATTGACACCAGTGGATAAGTGATGCCACCTACTGGTGTTACAGGGTATATGACCTTTATAAATCTGTTCCTTGAATACAAGATAAATCTTTAAAAAAAAAAAAGATGGTTATAAATCTGTTCCTTGAATACAAGATAAATCTTTAAAAAAAAAAAGATGGGGTTAATTCCCAGAAAAGATGGTCTCATATTCAGGCCAAAAGAGTATTTCACAGATTTGGCCATGCCTCTGGAGTTCATTAGCAGGGTCTCTGACATATGAATGTAGACCACTACACTAGGTAAGCAGAACTGATGGTGCCTTGTTAAAGCTGGATCAAATCTAATAAGGATCCCATTGGTTTATTTTTCAAATTATTCTTCATTATCAGCAATCTGAATGAATCAGGGAATAAAATGAAAAATGACTACAAACTGCAATTGCTGAACCATGACAATTAGAGCAAACACCAGTGACACGAGGGCTACATCACATATAATTTTTAGCTAATGAAAATACTGATTGATTCAGTAAGATGTCATTGATCCCCCCCATTGTGAACCTAAGTGATAAGTAGGTAAACTGTTAGCTCCACTGAGCAAGGATACAAAAAAAGTTGCAGAACTGCAACAGGCAGGGGAAGTGGATGAGCTGGTTAATACTAAATGTAGCAAGAGAGATCATGCACGCACATATGAGGAGTGATGAAAAATACTATAATTGTTTTCAGCTTTAGGAAGGAAGTAAAATTCTTATTTTTTGCTCACCTCTCACACACATGACCACACACAGAGTATGGGATGACTTCACACTCCTATCTGGTAATTAATAACCACCTACCCATTTTCTAATTTTTTATTCATATAATTCATAGTTACAGTTTTAAACATAAATTAACAACACTTAAAATTTTACCACTATTAAAGCAACTTCCAAATTTACCTATGTTCCTAGCTACTAATATAGTACTAATTTAAATTATGGCTCAAACGCCACAGGGCTTGTGTGAGTTGTAAAACAAGAACTTGTAGGTTACAATCCAGCTGCTGACTCACCCTCATGTAGGAAGGTCAGGTCCTTCTTCACCACGGGGAACAGGGGGATGATGGGCGGTTGGATGCTCTGGCTGCTCAGCACATTGCGGTACTTGGCCATGTTCCTGGATGGGTCAAAGACATCCTGTAGGTCCCGGAAGAGCTTCTCATACTTGCTTGGCAGCTTCTCCCACGAGCCCCGCAGACGGGCCACTGGCGCCAGGTTCAGGCCACTGTAAGCACACGCAATCAAATGGTGTCAGAGACAGCGGATGAAGCAAGCTAAATACTTTAGCAAGCAGACACTCAAAGTTCATGCACTAGAAGCTTAGTCTGGAGTTATTGTAAACAAACAAGCCATTTGTGTGTAACTGACTTTCCATGTCCTAAACATCCTTTGTTTTGGCAGCTGATATAATCCATGTAACTGTTTACCATAATGTGTGTACTACAACTCTGGTACTTTCCCTTGAAACTCCATCCAAATAAAAGGAACTACAGAAAAGATCTCTACAGCCACAGCCAGGAACAATAGATCTAAGGATCTGTTATTCATCTGAATGAGTCAGTATTGTGACTAAATCTCTGTGGACTAAGTCAAAAGACTTGTTTCCAGAAACCCTAAATGATTACTTTAACAACATATGATTAGTATCCCTAACAAAACATAGTGACATTCCCTGTTCCCAATGAGCTTATTAACCTCAGGACTAGAAGCCAGAGTCGATGCTCAATAAGCAAGTTTCTCTTTTGGTGTTCTCATCACTTGGAGCTTCCTCAACCCCATTTCTACAAAAAAGCAGCATGCATTATAGACAGCAGCATAAACCACTCACAGACCCATTGTTACTGCTTCAAGATTCACAGGGGCATAAGGACAACAGCCATATTATAATTTGAATTATATGCTGCAAGTTACTGGTGTGGAAACTGTATCCAGTTTATGTGTTGGCTGTTAGCAGCGAAAACCTGGCACCGACATGGTCCTTACAGCATATCGCGTCGACTTACGGACAAGCAGGGATGCTCGGAGATTATTAAGTCTAATGCAAAGGAAAAAAGTTCAGAGGAACGCTATCAAATCATGTTTTTACATATCCTTTTATACTACTGAAACATACATGTGACAGTTACCTAGTAAAGCCGTTGTCTGCATTGACAAAAATAAATAGAAATTATAATTCAACAAATGTAACAAAAAACTGCATACAGTGTAATCTACATTTTATATATATTTCATTGTACTTTAATTTCTCTGCTTTCTTTACCTATTGATTTAAAATATGAGCTACACAGCAAGACAGTACTCTTACAAGGATGTAGTATATACAGTATAGTTTAAGAATAATTACTTATACTGTATACACCTATACCTTGATATCTGAGTGCAATTAGTTAAAAATCGCTCGAATAACAAAAAAACCAGGGAGTCATTTCCATTATTTCTCAGGAGGACGATTACAATTTCCTAAAATCTGATGCACCCCAACTTTCCCAAAACATCCATATCACACTAAAATTCTTATTTCAAGAATATGTCTATATTTATGTTCAATTACTTTTTTAAATTTACTACCATACATTTTGTTTCTTTCCTTATTGGGATATACCAAATGAAGAGACATGAACAAAAGCTCAAAAGTGCCAACTGTGAACACAGGCAACATAAGGGAAAGCCTGAGAATCCAGATGCCTGCAGAGTGTTGCCACCTTGCTTTGCACTTTGTACTTGGACAAATTTTGAATGCTTCTCTCATGCGTTTATGCTTCACTTGGATAAAAGTCCAGTGGTATACCAAGACAGGTGTTAATCTTGGAAAGTGGCAGCACGAATAGTGGGATATAGGTGTAAATGGACTATTTTTACTACATTTTGTAAATTTGTAATTAACAGACCTAATGATGGCAAACATGGAGTTGAAGTTCTTGCACTCGCGACAGTGAAGAGCAATCTTTATGAAGTGCTTGATGGTCTTCATTCTCTTCAATGCATTGGCCTCCTTAAGGATTTCTGTGGCTACCCAGAAGGTTTCCTGGTTGATGATCTCTTCAAACCGCTTGAGCTGGCTGCTGCCAGTACGTGAGTTCAATTTGAAGAGGTCATCCACGTACTCAGTGGACTCAACATTGCGGAACAGCTCAAAGTCACGCATGGAGAGCTGGGCAGCCACCTCTACAGTGCTTAGCTGCAGTAGGCTGATCTGGCTTTCCCGCAACAGCTCCTGGGCATCATCATCTGAACATAGTGTCTCCGTCTCCATGTTGTTCTTCAGGTAGTACCTGCAGACATAGCCACCTTCACATGAACATGATGATGTGACAGTTACTGCTACAATTTCACACATTCACTCAACTGGAAATTATTATACTACAGCAGCTAAGGGAAAGGCCTTTGACTCAGACCAGATAAGGGGACCATCCATTTAGTTTGGAAGCAGAAAAGTATGCATACATGACAATGCATTGTCAGATGGCACACTATGTAACAAAAATATTTGAAAATATTTGAAGAAATGGTAAAATTGAAGTAAATTTAACAAAAATAACTTTCAATAAGGATCAATTTCAAAATGACTTTTGATTACATAGTTACTGTATATGCACAGCAGACAGGCTACTTAAATTAGCTGCCATTTGTAACTGTTGGCTATTTGTTTACTTCAGCAATGCTCTACCTAAAAATGCTACCGAGTTATCAGTTTGGATGTGAGAAAAGCAGAGAAGGAAACATTAAGCTGGAGGGATGAATGTGAGCAAAGGAGCAAGTAAGTGCTGTGGTTAGGGGGTTCATTCCATAACTGTTACTCTGATGTTGTACCTGCCGTTGAGCTGTATCCTGTCAGCCAGTTTTGACAGCTGATCTGGCAACCGCCGCTGCTTGATGACACCCTCTGGACTGATGGACACCTCGCACAATGAGTAGGTCTCAGGCGACGCAACCACGCCAAACTCATTCAGCGCGTGGGACACCACATCCTTGGCTGTGGTGTCTTTACAGATTATGATGTAGCAGCTCTGCTGGTCTGCTTTGAATACTCTGATAACCTGGTCCGGAACATCTTTTTGTCAGGAACAAAACAGAACAAAAGGGAAAAAAAATCAATTATTTCACCTTAAACACAACTTATTTTCATTTGCTTTTATCAGCTCTTACTAAAAAGTGATGTGAAAAATAATTCAGTCTGTTAAATAAAACTAAGAACAATTTAACACAATATTAAAAAGCAATAAGATGCCTGTAACAAACACCATTAAATGCAAAATGGTTTTGTCCTTGTTAAATATTCTGCAGACATTACAAAAAGAATTTCTGTAAAGACGTATAAAAAAAGAACAAAGGTTAAAAAAAAAGGGAACACAAAAAATAACACTGTAAATAACACTGACCATGCATAAGTCAAGGACATTTTGCATGTAGAATAAAATTCAATCAAAACTGAGTGACAGCAACTGGAAGCAGTTCACTTGAACTTCAAAATCATTAAACAGGACATGCATACCCAATAAATTTAAATCCATAGCTGGATGACAACAAAATATTTGTGACTATGTAATGCCTGATGCAAATGACTGAAATATTCATGAACAAGCAAAATTGGTCATTAATATCGCAATATGTAAAAATCTGGAATAATGTGTCTGCTATACTTACAGTAAAGTCCTAGTGCTGCGTTAGCAGAAAGAGGAAAGAGAATAGTGCAATTGTACAATGATAGCAAGGAATACTCTTTTTTTTTTTTTTTTAAATGTTTGTTGAAAAACCTTCAGAACTAAACATTTTGTCTTAATTTCATTAAATTCCAATCTCATCTTCATACTTGAAAAGCCTAAACTAACATCCATTTCCATTCCTAAACAATTGAAATAAACTAAAAATAAAAAAAATAAAAAAAAAAACATAAAAAGTTGCCATTTTTATTGGTACAGCATGCATCTTCATTTCCATACAACAGGAAAAAGACTTGCATAAAGAGCTATACCTTGGTGCAGTAGAAAGATTGTCCTGGACATATGACAGAATCATACTTATGATTAATCAATCAATCAATCAATTACAAATAAAAATAAAACTTGATAAAAATGGTTACAATTCCCCCCCATAATTTACAGGAATTCTGGTAAACAAATGAGCATCTTATAGCTAACCAACACCTGTATACATGAACACCTTGTAATGTACAATATACAGTATCTTTATAATGCATGTACACTGTGACAGTCATACAAAAGCATACATGATGGCAAGATTTGAGCACTTCTAAGTTATACTGTAAATGAAAAAGGTTATGAAAGGGTTACGAAAACATTGCACATATGTACCTGCTCAGTCTGCAAGTGAAACACTGTGGCACAACTGGTGAACATTATGTGCAAACCTTGAACGTGGTGCCATTACATGACGCCAGCGCCCTGCTCACACACAGCCAACAACCATCTTCTCGCTCCTGCTCAACCATGGCACCTCGCCTCTCTGTCCTCCCTCCCTTCCACAACTAAAAGATCGTGCATCACACAATATTAGTTGTTCTCATTCTTACAGCACAAAAAGTGGATGCTACGGACTGATTCAGCACACCTCACAGAAGTGAACTTGCACCAAAATCCCCATGCAAGTGCCGGTCTCGTCTCCCATGCTGTAACACAGTATACCCTACGCCAGCACGACCACATCACAAAACAACTGGCACGACCACGATCATATCCCCCACTGCACAGACTCTCCATTAGTCCCACCACTGACCATCAACAAGCTCAGCATGCTTACAGATGGAACAGTAACAAGAGCTCATCCTGCTTTTGCTTACTAAGTCTTGCACAAAATACAGAAGTATTTTAAAAAAATTTATGAACATACTGTACTTTTCTTTAATCTCTTTTACAAGTCTGTAATTCTATTTCATGTCTTGTTTGAAGAATGTAAAAGAAAACCAAATGAAAGCAAACCAGTGGCATGTGAAGTGTATAAGCCTCAATAATGCGTTTAAGGATCAAGCATGAAAAGCCTTTAGGGGCTTTTGGATATCTCTTCTCAGAAAGTACATTATCCACAGCACTCACTTCATTAAAATCACACAGGCCTTATTATTACTTTATTTAAAATGTGGCAAGTAATATTCTGGAAGTAAGCATCCATGTAACTACATTTAGTCCAGATATAATTGTATTTGGCATGAATGATTTATTTTTTTTATTTTTTATTTTTTTAATTAATGGTGACACCTTGGAGAATGCATAGGGTTATATTTATCAACTCTTTCAGTGGGGGAAAATTTGTTCTGTGGAATAAAAAAGTTATAAGAATTTATCTTACATATATTTATTTCATAAATTTTTTTAAAGGTATACATTTACAATAGGAATTGTGCCTCAAGGAATTTTCTGAAGGCTAAACAAGAGCTGCTGAAGAAATGGACTTTTGGAGGAGTCAGACTCAGTGTCAGTGAGCATCTTACCTGCAGGTGTGGAGTAGTCAAGCAAGCTGCTTGCAGGCTGCAGGAGGTCAGGGCTGCTGGAGGACAGGTTTCCAGGGATGGGCATGATGGCCACACTGTGTCTACATTGTTTGGTGCCCACAATGCTATCATCCTGGGACTGGATCAAACCACCATCACTGGAGGGAAACATAAAAGAGAGCTGTGGTCATCAAAGACTAGAGATGCTCCTCACCCGAGCAGCCATAAGGCTCATTTTCACTGTCCCTTGAATGAATTCACTGTGAAAATAAACAGACCATATAGAATGAAAAAAATTTGTGGGATAAGAGGCAGTACAACATCCACAAACTCCACAAAAACAAAACATGGGGAAGACATGGGGAATTTCATATCCTACCCACTGTCTAAACAGTGAAACTCTCACAGTGAAACTTCACAGTCTAAGAACACAGCCAGTGAGAAGTCCAAGAGCTTTTTCTTCACATTTCTATTCCACCAGGTACAATCCTTACATCAGAAAGACTGCATTTCAAACAGACTTATAACTTGCTGTTTTAAGTCAAATTGCATTAAAAAGTGCAGAGAAAATGCCTAAACTGGGGGAAAAAAAAGCTAGCATGATATTTAAGAAAAAATAAGTATTTTATTGGCGGTGGTATGAAATCACTTTCTTTGAATTATTATAAATCAAGTTTTCTTTTTTGAGTTGAAAAGAAAGCAAGAATGCAGGGTCCTCATATATTTAACAGTACATATAAGCACCATCTTTAAACTGGAATCTACCAAACTGGCATTTCCTTTTTGGCTGCTGTTTCTCATTATTAAAAGTTGTAAGCCATAGTGCATTTCTCATTAAACTAGGCAGTCAGTTTGCAGCCACACCACCTTCAACCTTTTAAGATCCACTTAAATTAAGCATAAAATACTTTTGGACGTAGTGATTGATGTTAAAGGTGAGGTTTGATGCTGCGATGTCATTTAAACATTATGGTAAAATGTTACATTTAAGAGTCCCAGCTTTATGATAAAGTGATCTCGTACATTTTGCAATGAGAGGCCTGTCGAATGAGCTCAAGACGAGAACAGATTAAAACAAACTCGGCTTTAACTAATTTGAAGAGGACTGATTTTCTGTTTTTAGGGGAACAGCCATGTCTTTGACACTGTTCTAACACTGGTTACGTGTCTGGTCATATACAGTACTGCAGTCATTTACTCAGGTGGGGGTAAGATGGAATGCCAAAGAGCTTTACAAGAACTCACTTAAAAAAAAAAAAAAACATATTAACCCTGCCTAAACATATTGCGGTTTGCTTTTCTTTATTATAAGCCTTAAAATCTGTATTTCAACTTTTTTACTATTATTTGTTTCAGCAGTAGTAGAATATTCCAACAATATGAAACAGTACACAAAATGGGGGTGATTATGCCAGTGCCTTACCCAAAGAGTTCCCTGTGCAAGTCAGGCAGATACAGAAAGAAATATTGAAGAAGAATGTGAGAATAATATCAGAAGTAAAATAAATGGACTGAGCAATTAACTAGCCATAACAGAAAGTAATGCAATCATTTACTGTACCATTTGAGTACTTTATCACAAATCATTTAAATAATGTATAAAAAAAACGGTACTAGTACCAGAAACATAGCTTTATGCCTTTATTTTAAATGCCTCAGTACTGCCCAAGACATGGTAGCACATTACTAACCAGTAAAACATGGACTCAGAAGGGACATACCTTTAGGGACATTAAATATGCAGATGTGCACACGGTAACATGCATGAATGAATGTGCTTTTCATTGATGCTACTCAAAGATGATGCCTTGGTGCATTCAAAAGTGTGGAATCACTAAGAAGTCCAAGAGCTTTTTCTTCACATTTCTAAGAAATCAATTTTTTCCCCATGAACTGTTACTGTTTTTAGTCCAGGTGCCATTAAATTGATTTAAAAATATACCAAAGACATAACTAATGTTTGCAAATGGCCATTTGAAATGACTTTTTTTGTGTAATTCACATGACTGCAAAGGCACATGCCAAATACCAGTGCCATCTGCAACAGCAAAAAGTGACTCCAAGATGCTAGGCTTGGAGACAGCGTTTCAAAGAAAAAGCCAGAAAAATCTGAAACTGGCTAATAAATAAAAGGATACAATGGGCAAAATAACACAGGCATTGAACGGTGAATGACTGGAAAAGAGTATCATGGACATATGAGATATCTGAATTAGACACCGGCATTTGGCTATGTGTACTATTTAGGAAAGTAGACAACGAGGAGCTGGAAACTGTCTGTTTCTCAAACTGTAGATTCTGATATACTTATCCTCCTGTGCAGTTGTGCATCTGGGCCTTCTGCTTCTTTTTCTATCCTGGTTTCATTCAGTTTGCCCTCTTCTCTCAAGACAGTAGTAGACACCTTTGTATGAAACTTATGCATATCACAGCAACAGTTGGTACTGAACCAAACTGTTCTCAGACTCTCCACAGCTCTAAATCCATGTTTAATGAAGTGGCTTTGAAAGCAGCTGAATTAGCTAAGCTGTGAACACTCCTTTAGTCACTATGTACCCTCTATTTTATTATGCTATCCCAAATCATTTTAATGTCAGGACAAAAGTTCACAAGAAACCTGTTCTACATTACCTTTTCAAGAATAAACACAACTACTATCACTTTTAATACTTTGGACTTTTGAAAGAACAAAGTTTCTCTGAAAATTTTTTCACCGAGACAACAAAAGTGAGATGTAAAAACAAGAGAACTCCCACAGTGATTTACACTTAATATCCATCTAGAAAACAAACATTTCTGCTATTGACAGTGCACACCCAGAAAGACTACAAGGCCAACAAAGTGAATATTTAAAAGCCTGGAGGAAAAACTATGAAGTGAAAGAATCTCATGTGCACATACACAACCTTTGACTGTGCATGTATAGTCTACTAAAATATTCTATTTTAGTAGTATATTCTACTAAACATGATATTTATACAAGCTGTTTATAACGAAACAACACTTTCACAGTTCTGCTCATCCATCATAAGAAAAAAAAAACAATTTAACACAGTACCTGTCCTTGCTTGCGATGACAACATGATGAAAAACAGGCTACTGTACACACATATAAGGTGCAAAGTAAACAGCATGCACAATAGCCAGTGCAGCAATGAGAACATGAACACCAGGAGCAACAATGGAGAATGAAAAAAGTGAAACGTGCATCTCCCAAGGGGCAAACATGGGGTGAGGCAAGGGGGTCAGAAACTGTGATGAAACTGAGAATACTTCATTCTGTGTGGCCAGCTGCCTCAGCTGACTCAAAGACAAAATCATTTATTTCCTAGCAGTGAAATCACCTAAATTTTTATTAGCGCTCACCTGAATGGCTTTGTGGGCAGGATGCTGAAGCGTGTTTTGTCCAGGATCTTTCTGATCTTATTCCTGCTGCCAGACACAGTATTGGCCTTCATCTTCTTGCTCATTTTGTCAGTAGAGAACTCGATGTCACCAGGCAAGTCAGGGATGGAGAAGCGATTGATCTTCTTCTCCTGGATCTTAGGGATGTGCGGCCCACCATTTTTTTTCTCAAGCAGAATGCGGCTTAGGAGCTCTTTGAAAACTGCGGAGCAGAGGTATGACAGGAAGATGGATGCAGGCAGCACTCAGATTCCCCATAGATTGTCACGCAATGGACTGATTTCATACTGATTCTAGAACCAAGGCTTTAAATAAGAATCAAATAAGTTTTTAAACCAGAGGAAATATCTTGACAAATTACTTGGAAGTGTTTGAAACAGGCTTCTTTGTAGTATTAAGACCATTTCAAATCAGGTCCAGATCAATAGCCTAACAAGCAAAATACCTGTATGCATTGCTTTCTACATTCATGCAAAAATAATATTGCAGCTAATCAGGAAAACATGAACACAATGTATAGTACACAATAATGCAACCGTACTTTCCTATATTTCAGTACAATAATGCAACCGTACTTTCCTATATTTCAGTGGCTCAGCGTAAACAGTATGTTGATGTATCAGTACAAATATAGCTTACTGAGTAATGTAGGACGATGCAACACTTAACGCTAACAGAAAGGCTCAAGTGTAGGCTTTCTGGCTGGCTTACATACTGATATGCTGGTGAAAGTGGGCTGTATGGTTAAAATATTGTGCTTACATGACAGATTTCAAAATTGTGAAAGGAAGAATTTGTTTTAAAAAAACACACTTCTGACATTTTATTACAAAATTCCAGTAAGTTTTGTGTACTACGTGAAAAAAGAATTTCATTGGAGATGAAGCTTCTCTTACCAAAAATGTTTGTCTTGACTGTGAGAGAGAGGTGTGTGTTGTTTTTTAAAATATCCATGGCTTTGGTATATGAAATGTTCTCAAAGTTTTGACCGTTAATCTCCATTATCTGAAAGACAAGCACAACGGTTTCAAGCAAAGTTATTCAGCAACATCATGTCCTGAAAATGTTAGTGTAACAGCCATCAGCGACATGACAGGATTGTAAAGAAACACACACAGAACTCAGGCAAACTGACACTGAATCTAAAAAGGTTAAAAAGTAAATAAATAAATAAATAAATAAAAAGCCTTTTGAATGTGCAGTGCTGACCTGAAGGGTCATTAATTCACTTTAGCTGTCTAGCCCTGCCTTGCTCTGTCTCCCTCTTGCATGCACAATGCCACCAGTGTGCTCATAATCCACCCAGGCATGACAGGGGTGCAGCTCACAAATTAAGACATCTTCACTGTTGGTCTTCTAGTGCTTTCTGTCAGCTTAAACTGGAGGACTCCCGCAGAGTAATGTGTGCTAAACTTGACACTGGCTCCAGCACAGAGGAGTCAGCCTTACTAAAGCCAACACAGAAAACGTTAAGACCCCCAGTTAAGAACTGACTCATTCCCACCTATTACCTGGTCACCACGCTTAAGGCCAGCCTCAGCAGCCTTGCTACCCTCCTCCACAGACTCCACAAAGATGCCAAAACCCTTGTCACTGCCACCCTGCAGGCTGAAGTGAAGAGGTGATTCCCTGGAGGGCTTCAGTAGTGTGACCTGCCTCCACTTGGCCTTGGCAGCACAGGCGATGTTCAGCAGTCTCAAGTGACCCTTCATTTTCTGGCCAAAGGAAGAGAAATAAGGTCAGTCTGAGCACATCTAACATCATTGCTTCCTTTCCCACCACATTGGCCATTTGTGGTCAATGATGGCACACTTTTAGGACTGTGCCATCTTTCACCTTGCATACCAACATTTTTGCAACTATGCTCATAAGTAATTTTTCATTAAAACATCTTTAAAATGACACAATCTACAATTAGCATTTTTTTTTCCCCACAGAGTATTTTATGAAAAACATTAAATATACAGTGGAAGAAATACATATGAAAACACAGAACAGAAGCTATCAAGTAGAAACTGTATCAGTCTGAACTCCACATGCAATGACTCCTGTCCTCTATCTATTAAATGCTGCTAAAGGTGATAATCCTTACTTTTCACAAGGATTCTAGGGTTTTTTAAAATTATTTCTTGGGTTAGCAACTCTGTTACTTATTTTAATGTATAATGTGTCATTTTAACAAATTTATATTTAGCTATATATTGATGTTCTTAAAACTGCTTAATGAAATGCACCAGTCACTAGGCATCATAAGAGAGGATGTTTAACCAGGTCACATGACTACCAAACAAGTAGTGACCAGCAGATCTTCAGTCCATAATTTTGATGTTAACCAAGCATATACTAAACAAAATCTCATGTGCTGCAATCTTGCTTGGCAACAGTTAACTGCACCGATAAAAGATCAGCACTTACAGCCGCTTCAAGTCGTCTCTCAAAGTCCTCCAGGAACTGTGTCATTGCTGGGTCCCCTTCAAAGTCATTGAAGTGGTTGTTCACCCATAACAACACAACTCGTGTAACCTCCATCACAACACAGGTAGAAATGGGAGATGTTTAGTATTTATGCATTTATCCGTGAATATCAATAAGCTACCAAACATGCTTATATATTATTTTTTTTTGTAGGTGTGCTGAACTAAATTGACTTAAGATCCACTGTGTAGCATGTATATAAACAGTATACAGATATGTGAGCAAGAAAATAGCATGCAGGACTGTTTATATTTAATGTCAGTAAGCAGGTACACTCAAGTACGATTAGCAACTTGTATGAAAGGCAGTTTTGGAAATTCAGTGGCTCAGAGAAGAGTTTCATTACTTTTTGAAGAAAGCTGCCTTACTAAAAATGTTCCCAATCACAAAAAAGCACAAAGGTATCAAGCTCTTCGACAGGTTTGCATTTCAAAGTGCCTTCTACAGAAAGTGAGCTCTTCATTTGCTGCTGGCTAAGACTCATGCTCTTTCAAAGGCTGCCTCTGAAAGGCCTCTCAAGGACCACCTCTCATGCCTCCATGGCCACTGCTCCCTTTCCTTTTCTCTGCCCTTTGTTTACAGAGCTAACACTTAGCTATGGATTAATGCAAAAACCTCACCTTGTCTCGCAGGCTGTCCACATTGAACCATTCTAGCAGTTTTTTGCCGACCTCCAAAGGACTAGACAGGAAGGTCCGGTATGTGAGGAGGAAGTCTTCTATATAGGTGGGGTCTACCACAGAGTGCTCCTCCACCAGGTGCATGATGAGCCGATCCGGAGTTCCCTAAGCCACAGGCAGACTCATAGTTGGGCTTTATTTTATTTATTTATTTTTTTACAAAACTTAATTTTTTTTTTTTTACTTAATATTGGCAGTGTTCTCCAGTAACAAGAAAGCAGCTATCATAATGTCAGGTTAAAGGAACCTTATCCATAACCATCCATGCATAGTTCAAAACTGGTTTAGTTGAACATCAGTGGGAGAAAATAACATTTCTGTGTTTTGAAGTATAAGCTTAATGTGGCAAACATAGGCCAACTGGGGACTGCCAGTAATAAAATGGTTAGAGCCTCCTCTTGTGGATTTGTAGAACACTTCATTTTGCAGTCCCCTTTGAGAAAGGTATTTGCCCTAAGTACCTTAAGTAGTAATCATCTTGCTGTATAAAGGGATAAACCATCATTGTACGTAGTATAACACTAAATTGCATTGGAAGAAAGGTTTTACTAAATAAATAAATGTACACATAAACCACATATATACATGTCCATAGCCTTAAAAAAGTCAATACAAATGGGTATTTTCCAGTACATTACCAGCACAATATTGACTGTTAGCTTTTCCACAGAAAGCAGTATTTGCAAGAAACATGACTACTTCATGATCAGAAAAAATATTGAAGATACCCACATTTAAAGGATTTGAAACTAAAACAGCCTTTGGTCAAGTGCATGGAGAAGTGAAGCAGAAGTTTGCTAACCTTTGCATAAACTGGATTTATCCACTGTCTCGCCAGAGAAGCTTGGCCAACAGCTATACTAACAACATAAGTGAACCCATCCTGACATTTAGTAACTGGAACCAATATCAAAACTCACACTATAAAAAAAATAATTTGTAAATAAAAAAAATAAAGCAAAAATCTAAAAAATGTTTTGACTGCTCAGAGAAAACAGCAAAAAAATTAATATGAATCAAACACTTAGTGAAATTGACAATAGTGTCAACAGTATTACAAGATTTGTTCGGTTAACTGATGTTTTTTCTTTCCCCAGAGCAAATTACAACTTTTGATTTGTATACTAATTTATTTAATTTTTGACACATTTATACAGCAGAGCAATTTTTCCAGTAAGTACCTTGACCATGGTTTCAATCTATGTGTTGCCCCCAATAAAAATGAGATCCTCTACTCACCTTGATGACAATGTGACCTTTCCTGGTGCCAGTGCGGTCCAGCTCACGGTGCTCCTTCACCATGACAATCTCACCTTCCTCTTCCACCTTGTGCGTGTTCTTTTCCACATGGTTCAAAATACGCCAGTAGTCCTCTTGGGCGATGCACACAAACTGGTCCACAATGACATGGGGGTAGCGTGTGAACTTATGGAAGAGGAGCACACTACTCTGCACCCGTGAAAGGCACTCCAAAGAGAGCAGTGCTGAGTCATGAAGAGTCATGGGAGGCCTGTTGAACTCACTGACCTGGTCACTGTCTGAAAGCCCCCGGTAGTCAGCCTACTCGTACCTTCTTTCCACCTCACTTTCTAGACTTTTTCTTACATTTCAGGCATCATTGACTGCTCAGATTACATTGCAGCAGGCTAAAATCTAAACCAAGAGAGGGGACTGAACAAGTTCCATGAAGAAAGAGCTAGCAGGTTGGTCCCAGTCAAAAGCGAAAAAGTAACGTCTGCCGCTTGCGCTTCTCAAAAGTGGAGGTAGTTCACTCTTACCGCTCCATATCTATATTAAGACTCAGTTCCTGTTCTCTAAGGCTGCAACACAGCATTTAACCCTATGCTTGTTCACACTGAAAAATGTAATGCAATGCAATTAAAGCAATGCTACGCAGCTTAAAATACTGATAATCAAAATTATACTGAATTTATGCTTTGAAAAAGCTTGCAGAACCTCCTGTACTTGCACAGCTAACATATGATCAAAAATGTATATTTTACCCTACTAGATTTTTAGGAGGCAAAACTAAGCGTGTCAAACAACCAATCAAAAGAAAATTAAGCATGAAACGAAGGTATCAAAATTCACACAGCACCTATGAGTTTAAGGTTTACTTTGACAATTTTAAATCCCCTTACCTGACAGTCATCCCCCTTGGTGCGCACCTCCCCATCCATGTATTGTTTGTCCAGGGAGGGTGAGATGCCAAAGCTATTGCCCATGCAAAGCACCTCAGCTCGCCCATCTGTGTGGTTCACCTCCACAGAGCCATTGAGGATCACATACCATAGGTCCAGCTGGGCAAAGGGGAGAAATTGCATCAAAAACTCAAGGACACTGGAGTCTGCCACCTCACAGTTCATTTCAGAAGAGGATACAGCTGTAGCGCAAATCTCTACCATCAAATTACATTCAAGTTATATATAGGACAGGTGACAAATCCTGCATCACAATAGTATATTACAACAGTCTGTTAAAAAATCCCCAAATTCTTTCAGAATGATATTTATGAGCTTTAAAACATTTATGGAAAAATGTCCACTTTTTTCCATAAATAATATATAGCTATATATATTTGAGTACACTACATACATTTACCTAACCTAATGGGTGAGTGGTCAGTCTCACAGTATTTATATGGCTTTTGTTTGAATAGTACCCTTTATGAGGCTCTGAATGAAATGCTTTCATATAAAATATCTATGACACCAGGAGGTGTAATTCTCTAATTGGCATGGTCAAGATGTGGAGAACAGTTGGAGGCTGACAAAAGTGATGTGTTGGGGCAGAACAGAATAATGCAATGAAATGGCTCAGCCTTTCCTTCTGTCTGACTTTTCCCAATTCCCTCTTACCTTCTCAACACACTTATCAAAGAAAAATGCTGTTAGTCCCCCTGACCTTAAACACACAAGATGGGAACCTCAGGGCACAAGTACAGAGTTGACATACTGTCACAGGCTGTAACTCTAACCCAGCTGCAGGCTTCTATTTATTTTTCAGTACTGTGGTTTTACTAACAAATCAATTTAAATTCTTATAGTAGAGAATTGAAAATGAAGCAAATTTCTGCTATTTCTAAGACATTCGCGAGTAATCTGAAAGCATAAAAACCTAAAGAAATGAAGGCAGGATCAGATATACAGTACTTTTTTTTTTTTTTAAAGAAAGTACATATGACCTAATTCGTTTTAACTTGAATAAAAATTTTTAATACAAGTATAAATTACAATTTTAGAACATACATTATCTGCAAACTCCTCTGCTCTGGTACATATGGCATTTTGCAATATTTACTCTTTGGGGCCTTAAATAACCCTATTTCACACACACTTTAACAGTTTGCTTTTGGTTAGCTTTTAATTTACATCAACTGTTTTTTTTTTTTTTTTTCTACTTACAGTTTATCCATCTATACACATTTTGCATAAAGGTAAAGTCAGTTTATTTTGTTTCCAATATTTAGTTTGGTATGGACTAGATTTATTTAATTTTGGTAATTGATGCACATAACCATTATACCACCACCTTTTATACTGTAAGCTATGTGTACAGATACTGCTGTACATAAAGTCCTATAACAGGGTATGCTCCTAGAATATGGGTCCAGAAATGTGTTTGAATCCAGGCTCCTTGGTGAGTTTAAATATTTTCCCCATGTTTGCACGGATTTGCTTGTAGTGCTCTAGATTTCTAGGCCCAAAGACATTTTGGATGAATTGGCGACACTGCACTGAATGTACCGTGACAGCCCAACATCCTACTGGTGGTGTCATGTCTGACAACCCACTTTTCCTCTGGATCTTGATCCTACACTGAATAAGCAGCTTATGGAAGAAGATGGAATAAATCATTTTAAAGTATGAACTGAATCTTCTAAAATAAACCTCCTCCGTGATCTTGCACTTTGCCGTCCACTTTCTTTTGCAAGCTAAGTAGAATTTGTTTTTTTGTGGTAGAAATTTTATTTTTTTTAGAATAACAAAACAAAACATACGCCATCTCCTCACCTCTTGCCCATCATGCAGGATTATTGTTCCAGCCTGTTCCACCACTTCAAAGACCATAACCGTGCACAGCTCCCTCCTGACGGACATGGTCATGTTGGCAAAGGCAGGGAGTTGGTGCATGAACTCCAGGAGTTGTTCTGGTGGGTTGATGCGAGTATACAGTTAGATCCTGTGGCCTCAGGCCTCATGGAGATGCCACACATTAAGAAAGTGACGAGGGGGCCTTGCTATAGCAGTTCTCTCCTGTGGAACATGCCTTGGGTGTGAGGTTCAGACTTCTGAACTGCATGTGACCTTTCATCACTCTTAAAGTGTTAATGAGCCACTGTTCAAAATGTACAGTACTGTCAAATGCTTCACTTTATTACAACATTAACCTAGTTATTAGTACAGGTAAACCTCAGTATATGCAGCCCCATTACACACAATTTTGCTATGATGCATTTAACCTTTTAATAGCAGTCCCTGTTTTGCACAAAAGATGTCCCGCACAGATGTACAGACCCACAACGGAGCATCAGAAATTCATTTACAGAAGTCAATTATAAGTTTGCACGTCATGGGAAAAGCTTGTTCTTCTCCTACACATAGTATGATAAGCCGTAAGGGACGTTCATTGGTAATATACTGTCTCGTGTTCACTTTGTTTCTACGTGTTTGTACAATGTCTCCATTTTAATTTTATAAAACCAGCAAAATGGGCCAAAACTGTAGAAGAGCCTGTGAAAAAGTGAAACAAAGGTAATAGGGCTTATAAGTACAAACAACAGAATTGAATACTGAAGTTATTAAAAGAATTGAAAGAGGCAAGTCACCTACCACAAATCACAAACAACCATTCTTATTACTCTTGCGTACGGTTAACTGCAGTAACAGCTCATTACTGTACACTGTCTTGCTTATTTTAAATTGTTCACTTACTATTATCAAATTTTGCAGTACACAACTCAGCCACCCTCTGCTATGCAATGGTATACATACTACAAGGTGTTTGAGAGTGTTGCATTTTTTTTTTTTTTGCACAACTGGTTTGGGATTTTTGGGACAGGCTGGGAATGTAATATTATTTTTCTCTACTTAAAACAGTGAGAAACAGAATTCTGGTATAAGCAATTTTGTTTTTCCACAGGGTTTTCAGGAATTAAGTGTATAAACTAGGGGTTATCTGTATTAAGTTAAACATCAGCTCAACAAGAATACACCCTGGATTAGCAAGTTATAATTTCATCCTCTCGCAGTTAAAAATTTAAAAAAAAAAAAAAAAAAGTCACCTATGTCGTCATCATTTCTGTCCACCGGCTCCTTTTCAAGACACTCTCGTACCAGGTCTCGACCTAGCAGAGGATATGCTGTCCTGTCAAGGTCTTCATCTTCCTCCTCATCTTCCTCAGAGTCTACTGGAGCCTCTGGGAGACCTGACAGGTCCACATCACCCAGCTCAGTCTCTGTGGCCTAGGAGAGGAGTAGTTTATGAGAACAGGCACATTTTTCAGCAGTGGTCGCTCCTTTGTCAATATAAAATAGACAACTATCTCATCTACAGTACAGATGGTTCCCGTCTTACAATGGAGTTATGTTGCGATAAACCAACTGCAAGTCAAAAATATCATAAGTGGGGGGGATCAAAATTGGAATTTTGGCTGTGTTAGTAATTCGCTCTGTGTCATTATCTTTCTAGCTGGGAAACACACTGGACAAACATCGGAAAAGCCAGGGAACGATTTCTCCTGAGCGAAATGTGAGTTACTGCAGTGTCTTGATCTTTAAAAGAGGACAATGATCCTGTGACTAGATCAAATCTTGGGAAGAACAAACCCTTTTGGCACACTGAGATGACACTCAAGAGTGAATTCACATTTGGGTGAAAAAATGACAATGATATTAAGTGCAAGTACTGCTCACTGTCTGTTAACCCTATGGACACAAATGGTGAGCCCAGATGAAGCAGATTCAAATCACAGTCTTTGTTTTGTTTTGCTGCCTTACAGCATTGTCTCATCACAATGGGAATATACTGAAGATGCCCAGACTCACATGACAGCTAGCGCTAAAGCGGTCCTGTAACAGGGACTTGTGAAGTGCTCCAGAAGTGGGCTTTGCTTCTATACTCACTCTTGAAGGTTTAATAATAAATTTTTGTGCTACAGCTCAGAGGTAGCCCTTCAGACAACGAGAGGAAGTCACCACCTTTTTCATGAAGTACAGGAATATAAAAGAGTGAGTGTAAGGGATGGTGGAGATACAAGACCACATGTACAATCAAACATTTTCTAGCATATCAATCACATTTCTCAAATTTCACTGAAATTTTGGAGTGTCTATTTTTATTTATGAATACCAATAATCCAAGGGGGAAGTACTAAAAGCAAGCAATGGAACGAAACAAAATTTAGCAATCAAGGCTCTGGCACAAATTGACAATCCAAGGCACTTTGGATTTCTAAGGCTATGAACTATGCTGGTTCATCTGCCCCATAAATGAGCATAATTTCCCTGATGGTCAAGAACAGCAGGGCTGTTTTTTCCTTGCCGTATCTTCTAAAATTGTTGAGTTACAGATCCCTGCTAAGTCATGCTTATTGGAGAGCAGAGATCCACTCCTTTTGGGTAAATGTGTTTTTACATGATTCTTCAAAATTATTAACAATAAGATGATAAAGTGAATTCTGGAGAAATCTGCAACTGCTTTGAAAATCTTGAGGAGACTATTATTATTATTATTATTATTATTATTATTCAGGTGCTGGAACAACAATGGTCCCCTTCAGAAAATTAGGAATTAAGAAACAAACCGTTTTTCCCCTGTATTAGCACAAGACCAGATGCAGCAATTCAAGGATTAAGCAGTATAAATGTTTTAAATCTGTGTCCACTACAATGCCTGATACCATTTAAGGTGGGACCGAGAATTCTGTATATATCACCCAATGCTGATGCCAGTCTACACGTGTATAAAATATAGGGGAAAAGGAACTAGATCTGCTGAACCGCATTTGGCCGACTACCAGATTCTGAAATAGGGAATGGCTTTGCAAGTACCACTTAATAATAACAGGAACGTTTTCCTGGAACTGCATCATTGTGTACTTTTTAAAACACATCTCTGCCTTTTTGTTAACCAAATTACAAGTCACACTGTACAATTTCTTGTTGTCAACACTAAGTCCACAAGTGTCACAAATTGAATATTTTATGTCACTATCCTATTTTCACACTGTATGTAAGCGATGACTGTGCCATCATATGTCGATCTTGATCGGTCAAATCTAAACATTGGCCCATTGGCAAACAGCATATTTAAACAATTCGCTCAATGCCAATAAGATTACAATACTGCACAGTACAGATGGGCTACCTCTACTTGTGAGGACCAAAAATTAACAACAGTAACAGCAGCCAAAGATCTTTGGCTGCTACTGCATGTGAAGTTAGGAGATTAACACTGAAATGAAGATGTTATGCAAGAAAGTGATGAAGGAGGAAGCTGCTGTGTTAGTTAGAAACTGTTCCAAATCATTTTATGAGGGCTTGACATTTAATCTCCCATTTCCCCCTGCAGACCACACAAAAACCTATAGATCATGACAGCAAACAATAGGCCTCCATTCTTACTGACAAGTGCTTTCTTACTTCTGTGTTTCAGGGCGACTCTCCCTACCAAGACAGTTCCTCATGACAGCCATCAGGCAAAGGCAAAGCTGCTTCTCACCTCAGTGTCACAGTAGTGCTCTTCTGGAGCTACATCATCTCACAAAAATTTACGCAAGCTACACAGCTTTCTTCTACAGTCACCCGGGGTTCTGAAAAAAGTGTGCACGTATGCAGTAGCTGCCCACACATAGTGTCACTCTGCCTTTATCACTCAGTCCACTGCAGCATTCTTAGATCTTATACTGAGTTTTTCTATGAAATTGTCTTGCATGAAGTGGAAACAATTGCTCCGCTGTGGTAACCCCTAACGGGAGCAGAAATAAAGAAATAAAACCCCATGTATGGAAATCTAGCTACAGGTCTGATAAGCAATACTGCAAACAACAATACAGTCATCAGTACAGAAACCAAAGAATATTTATGCATTTGGAGAGGTGCTACTGCCTTTTATTTCATACCTTTTATTATGAGGATGCAAATATTTTGATATTTCAGAAAGAAGGGCAGAAGATCCTCATTTGCAATCTACCCTGAAGTATAAGCTTGAATAAAAGAGGAGAAAGTCCAGCTAAAATCACAAGGTCACTGAAAAACAGGAAGTATGGCCATTCTCACTATAAATACAACCTCTCAGAGTGCTAAATTTCTCTTTACTTCTACTGACCAGTCGCATAACAAGGGACTGACTGTTGCAAACTTATTTTAATAATAACAAGCCTACATTTTTAAGCACAAAAAGTAAAACAACATAAAATGACAGATGAATAAACAAAGTAAAACTGCCTTTAAACATGCATGGGTGTGTTGTGAAAAGAAATAAAAAAAAGTGACCACACTGGTGTAATAAGTTAATGTGCATGTCCAGTGCTTGCTGCCTATTGAATATGTGGATGGAATAAAGAAGATTGGTAGATTAAATATGGTATATGCAGTCAGAAAACAAACACAAACATTTTATTTCCGATACCTTTTCTTTATACTATTTTCCTAGAAATTATCTTAATAGAAACAAGACTGTATGTAATGTTTGGGCCAGCACAAAGTGGGAGTGCTTACATTATTCAGGGGAACAAGCGTTCAACCACCTGTCAGATGTGCCGTCCTCTGCAGTTACAGTCCTGTCATTCACGCAAAAAACCCCCAACAACGTCTGAAAGGGACGGAATTTTCTTTCCTCTTTTTTATGATGCTCTTTGCATTGTTTAAACAACACCAAAGGAAACCCTAAACATTGTTTCTGTGGGACTTTAGAAGGTTTGCTTGATAACAGAAATATCTATCCAGTTATTGCTCACTGTATAGTTATACAGTCACAGTGCCATGGTTAACTGGCTGGATTCAGTTTAGCCGAGGACAACATATACCTGGTAGATATCCGACAGGCTGCTGCTCCCCGAGTCACTGGCAATGCTGCATCCTGACTGGCTGGCTGGAACACACATCATCTGATGTGGGTGGTCTGTGAGGTGCATTTTGTTTAGGTCCCCAGGAAGCTAAACAAATAGAAAAGTGCTTTAGTTCAAAATTTTATATGGAGGTGTGTGTAAACTCAACAGTCTTCAGGCTTTCTGTATTATTACATTTTAAGACATTTTGCAAGAGATACTGCTCTAATTCTTTTAACTGCTCTAATTTCTCTTGTAATGGTTTAAAAGTGTATTAGGCTGATAAAATCTTACAGTTATGTCTCCTAGAACCCCCAGACAATAACTCTGAATTACAGTTGTCAGTTCAGTATGATCCTTAATTCCTTAAATGCCCCTCCAGTCTATCACAACGAACTCACACCATGAACAGGCAGCTGGTTCTGCTCCAGATCATACATACTGTACAGTATTGAAAAACAAATCTATCAACACCCGTCATTTTCTCAGCAGATAATTCACCACATTTGTGCTTATGAACAGCATTCATCAACGGGAACTGGAATTACTTACATTTTATGGTTAAATTGACTGCTGAATCAACATTCAACGGAGCAATGCTAAATAAAGTAACATTTAATGAAATGGTCTTTAAAAGTAAAAAAAAAAAAAAAAGAATTTCTGAAAATGAAATTTTCTCTGGTAGAACTTTACATTTAGAATCATTACACATTATTTCTGTACCACAAAACTGAATTTTACAGCAGGAAAACAACATGCCCTTGTGCATTTCCAGAATGAAAACAACCAACAAAACTGTCAAAATTGTTAATAGACTACCACACTAACGCCACAATAGTCTGCATCTCTAGGACAGACGGCACCAGGTGCAACACGGTGAACCACATCTTAGCCATTACAGACTATTAAACAAACCATGCACAAACTGCAATTTAAAGAGTGCATATGGAGAAAATGTTTCACTAAATGTAGATTTTCAGTCATTATGAAAATTGAGCTACCATGGAATGCTACTTACCAATCTGCCCAGGTCTTTCCTTGGGCACATGAACCTACAGCATGCTCTCTCCATGGTGATGTCTGCCTTACAGGGTCTCGACAGTCTCCACTAGACTTTAAGGCCATATGCAATATTAAACAGACCCTGGTCTGTCGTCTCATAACCCAGTCTATGGGGTCTACCCCCCGTCAGCTCTGCATCCACCCCCACCCTAGTAGGATTGCCTGGATTGCGTCTTTGCTAAGTACAACCTTAAGCAATCTCCAATCATCTACACTGCCCACAAAGGAAGACAAGAGATAAATAATCTGGACGCCAAACATCATATACCTGTGTCATTTATTAGAAAAAAATCTTTCGTTACCCAGATTGACAACATCCTGCCACCAACCTCCATGCAAAAATAAAGTACTAGTCTGTTTTAATTAAGGCCATGGGGTCTGGTTTATTTTCAAACCATGCAGTGACATTTTGACAGAAGTATAAATTACACTGAAAACTTTCAACACTACTCAAACATTTAAAACATATTTAACAATGGCAAATAGGAATGTCACATCTCAGGAAATAACATTCCATCATTTTCCCAAGTTTTTTCAGGCAATTCCACTTTGAATTGAATCTTTTCTTTATCAGGTAATGTGACTTGATGGAGGTTAAAAGTGCACAATTGCTTTAAAAAAACTGCACACAAAGTCTGATATGTTTTTTTACTTTTTTCTTTTCCACCACTACACCTTTCTGACCCATGTAGCCCCAAGGGTAACTTCACTGGCAAAATCTAAAATGTTTGGTATCATTGTAAGTACTAATAAAAGCATACTGTTTGAAAATAGCAATATTAGAAAATAAACAAGGATGAGTTATGATGGTTGTTACATCTGTGCACAGTCTGTAGGACTGTCAAACCTGAGATACAGTATCTTGCCCTGGACCCTACAATTGGAACCCAAGTTTGAGTCCCTATGCAGCCACAGTAGCCTTGTTTCTTTGAGTGGATGAAACAGCTGGGGTCCTATAAACAGATGCGGGGTAGACTCAGCGACATAAACGGTCCTTAAATTATTTTATATACTCATACCACTGATTGCTCTCCTTTCTCAACCTGACCTAGGGGTCCTGTTCACTTGATAAATAATCCATTTCAGCGAGATATTAAATATGAATGTGAACCCCACCCCACCATATAAACACAACGCGATTGCTCGAAAATTTAATAGATATCAACCTGAAAACAAACACTAATGTGAGAAAAAATATCGAGTTTAAATACTTTTGTATTTTAATTTGAGCATATTTAAGTATTTGTGATGTTTAATCTAGTTAACATTTCTGATCTGTGTAAAATGAAACAAAAAATTAGGAAGGATGCGCCATGGTTCAGGTATGATTATGATATGATTAAACTCAGAGAAAGCACATTTACTCCTGCATTTCAGGGAAGGGCCACCAAAGCAGGCCCTCGACTGCACTCACACAACAATGATCAAGAAATAACACCACTTAACAGTAACTTTTTTTTTTTTTTTGGAGTTGAATCATTCTATATACTAGTACATAGGGCATCTATGACTTGTAAGAAATTCTCTTTTTCCTGCCCACATCAGCTGCACTGGACAAACTGCCAAAACTAATTATGTTCAGATGAGCATTACAAATTTTATTTCACTCGCTCACTTACAATGAAGAACTTCCACACGGCAGACTTTTCACTCTGAATGCACACGATGATTTCGAACAAACACAGTATTGGTGAACCATCGGCTCAAATCAGAGTATTGGTCCAGTGCAAATAAAATTAAATAATTTGACTGACGCTGATCTAACTGGGAAATAGTGATGCATCTCTACTTCTCGGTGCTCAGTGTCACTTTGTTGACAAGAATGTTTTAAAAAAGCAAAATGGATTGAACTGCAGTATCTGCTCATGCATCAGAGGTCCCTTGCAGACAGTAACAGGATGGAGGAAGTCCTCCATCTGAATCTCCAACTGAATGGTTTACTGAGCCAAATGTTCAGGCGTCAGCTTCATTCATTTGTACACACAAACCTACACTTATTGTGCAGAGTTATGATTATTATTTCACCAACCTTTTGAAATGATGTCTTATACCTAGTAGAGATTTTATTTTTATACACATGGCAGTATAAAGTCACTAATGTGTTGATGAAAAGCTTAACAGCACCAACACCACTTAGGAGCAGGTCCCCGTACACTACAGATCCACATTCTAGGTCAGACAAAAATGCTTTTGGAAGGTCCTTGCAAACCACCCCACCCCCCATTTTTCAGGTTTGGTTCAACCCCTATCAATAATCAATGGGCATATTTCCTGAAGGTCATAAATAATGAGTTTCACATTCAGAGCACAAGCCTAGCAGGGAAATACCTTTATGGACATGCATTAGGGTGCTCAACTTCTCCAATCACAGTAACAGTAAGTACATACAAGGCTATAATATGCAATATTTGTTTCAGTCGCCTTAATGCAACACACTGCCAAAAATATGCAAGGGATAATTTCTTTTCCCAAAAATATGAAGGTATCTGCGCTGTCTTGCACTTTTGTTTCACTTTCTCCATAAAATCTTTCTGCTCAACTTCTGCCAATACCAGTGGCAGCGAAAACTGTACCTGCCTACATCGTAACAATTTCTCTGTAAAGCAGTTTGGATTATCTGTATTAATTTGTATAAATGCTGCACATCTATTTAATTTTTCTCTGTACATATGTATGCTGCATTTTACAACTACAATATGGGAATATGATGAACCATGCAGCACAGTGAGGACAGAGCCAAACATTTAACTAAGTATACAGTAACTCTCAGGAAACAGTGATGAACACAAATAATGTAAGCCAGCCCCGTGGGCTGCTTCACTTATTTTGTCCACTAAATTCTAGCTAACCTTAAGCCTGGCTGGTCTCTCTTCATAAGCAAAACTTACCTGCTTCAGCTACTTTTCCTGACCTGTCAACAATTTTCAGAGCAAACAATACCGGTAGATAAAATAAAAGGATTAATTATTAAACTGCTTTAGCAGGTCTACTACTTTAGTATATATACAAAATGATCAAGCACAAGATTATGTGCTGTTAGTCCCATTTCTTCATATTGCCCAATCTCTCCATTACATTAATGATTTTAAGCAAAGAAACTGGTCATTCATCTCCACTCCTGTTTATGAATTTTACCACATCTGTTGGTTACCAGGTGTTCTCTGTTCTAAGGTAACACTTTTGGAGGAGTCTTGGGCACCTCTTTCACAAACAAACGGATCATTTGGAGTGAGTCTGGTAAGGATGCAACTTTACAAATCAACCTAGTCCAACCAACTGAGCTTGCACCCCGATGCCAACACAAGACAGACTAGACAATTTCTATTACCAAACACAACAAAAATCTCAAAGAGAAAACAGAATCTGTTATAGCACCATAGTTTAAACAAAGCAGCTTGTCAGTGGAGATGAGTAGTTAATGTATACTGGGCTCAAAACCCATGTTTGTGCCCTTTCACTAATGTATCTGAAAGGATTGCAATGAACCAAATAGACAAGAAACCACATAATACGGGAGTGTCTGCTTAAACATAAAACAGAACGCAGATGGGGGATAAGAGTGAGCGGACCCCTTCAGTGCAAAGCAGTCTCTCGATCAGCCCTAGAGCAGACAGCTTTGATCAATGAAGGTCAAAGTCTTGCTGCATTAGTAGTGTTAGTGAAACAACTGAGTATGGTGGCAGTCTTCAAGCATTTAGCCTCCTATAAAACATGTTCCGTGTTTTTTTTCCCCTCTTACAAATCCAAACCCCAGGCTATAAGGGCACATGATTATGAAAGATTTTTTTCCTCCTCTCCTATTCAATGATTCCTGATTATTTAACATGGGCTCTGGAAAAGGGGGGAATCAGGTTATACAACAAGTAATGAATCGAATCTTTAACCATATGTGGCACACAAATGTAAAGCTGTGCAGACAGAAAGTGCCTGGCCATGATGCCTCGGGACAGTACAGGCTGCTAGGTCCATGTCAACATTAGACTCAAGCAAGGCAGACAGGAGGATGTAATGGCTTAATGTAAAAATGAAAAAAGTTGGGCAGGTTCTCAATAACTCAAATTCCAGTATTATTCTTCACCCTTTGGAAACAGCATGTTTAAAAACTACTGCACAATATTTAAACTATTCATTCAGGTCCCCGAATGGGGCAAAAAATGCAGAGAACTTAAATGCTTTAGATTCAACTATATGCATTTTCTTCTTAACTCCATACAATTCTTCTAACTAAATTTAGTAACAATATATCACTGCACACAGCTAGAGAAAGTGGTGTGAGAGTTGGAAGCAGTAAACAGAACTTATACACTGCCCAGCCAAAAAAAAAAAAGTCACGCTAATATTTCGTTGAATCGCCATTAGCTTTGATTACGGCATGCATTCACTGTGGCATCATTTCGATAAGCTTATGCAATGTCACATTTATTTCCATCCAGAATTGCACCAATTTTTCCCCAAAATCTTGTACTGATGATGGGAGAGATGGACTGCTACATAAAGTCTTCTCCAACACATCTCAAAGATTCTCAATGGGGTTAAGGTCTGGACTCTGTGGTGGCCAATCCATGTGTGAAAATGATGTCTCTCTCATGCTCCCTGAAGCACTCTTTCACAATTTGAGTCCGATGAATCCTGGCATTGTCATCTTGGAATATGCCCGTGCCATCAGGGAAGAAAAAAATCCATGGATGGAAAAACCTGGTCATTCAGTATATTCAGGTAGTCAGCTGACCTCATTTTTTGGGCACATAACATTGCTGAACCTAGACCTCACCAACTAAAGCAACCCCAGATCATAACACTAAGTGGTGACCTTTTTCTTGGCCAGGAAGTATATTTTTAATGTCATCTGTATGCGAACATGATTCTCCATGCAGTGGGAATGGAGATCCCATTCATGGCAAGAACTGAAATCATGTGCCACAGATAAACCATGTGAAGCTAAAAGTCTGAGCTCTGCATTGACTACTTTTTTGACATGGGGACTGAGGAAGAGGCTGTTTTCACTTGACGTTTGGGGATTGTGAAAGGCAGGATGTTAGTGTGACTAGAATGATGTGGGAGGGCTCACTGGGGAGAAGCAAAGGAAAAAGATACTATAAGTATAGTATTACCTAGCATAAACCCATTACTTACACACACACACACACACACACCTTGCAGTAAGATGTATGTTTTGACTGATCACTTACAGATCCCACTGTATTTCCTCTTGCAGTGTCCTTTTTAGCCCATTTCCTTCCAACCTGATGCTCAACACCACCAGTTAAGTGGGTATCATACAGTCATGATGAACAAAATGGGAGCATGAAAAATTCTAAAATTTCAAAGGATCAAAAATTCTCAACAGTGAATGAAAATGTTCACTACTGTGCATTTTTTAATCCTATTAAAGTTGTATTTCTATTTCCTGTTTTAAATATGGCCCCACAGTTGACACCTGTCTGCTACACTTATGACATAGGGCCACTTTGAAACATCTGCTGTTAGTCACTCTGAATTGCATGAAGTCATGCAAAAGGGATTTGGCACATTGGACATTGCTGCATCGATCTCGGCACAAGAAACAGGAAACTTGCAGATACCAACACATTTCTAGATGGCATTGCTGTATTTAACAATTCCAAAACCTTGTTGAACAACCGTTACATTCTATCAGCAGAAGACTCCAGCAAAGACAAGTACACAAGGAAATTTTAAGACAGACCGCAATCTGAGCAGTGGGAGCAATCATGGGCCCTGGGCAAAAAAAAAAAAAAAAAAAAACACACTTAAAAACCTGTTTAATGTTATAACATTACTGGTACTTAGCATTATTTAGCAATTCAGTGAAACCCAGCTTTGCTCAATTTTTCAGTGTATACATGTGTGACTGACAATGAGAATAGGAGTGGCTGAAAAAGCTTCCTAACACTAGTTCTCTGGCATGAAGAAAACATTCCACCACCAACAGGGGTAAGCCGCCCCCACCCATACCTCACAGATGCTTCCTGGCCCCTTCCTCATGTGTTAATAAGGGAGAGTGCAAAAACCCATCAATAGAGGAGAAGCAACCCCCCCATATGCGTTTACATTGGACTGCTTAGTACATTTGAAACGGCCCACAAGAAAGGTAAGACACACAGTGGGAAGTTTTGGCACTGCCTTTCCCAAAGGTTTCCAGTGGTGGCGCAATGCAACTAGCCTCTTCCGCAACAACCCCCCACCCAAAAAAAAAGAAAAGAAAAACCCTATTCTGTTAACTAGTTAATTTGCCTTCTTCAGATTTCACTGAGTTACAGTACTCTGGTTATGGGCTATCTGTCCACAAGCATCAGCCTGCCAAACGAATCTTAATAATTAAATAAGCCAGAAGAAGAGAGGCAGACAAAAGCATTCAAACTCAATCTGTCAGGAAGGGCACAAGACTGTAAGTATACTGTATTTATAAATGCCCTTGAAAATTATCCAGAAGGGCTTTCTATCTATACCCATCGGTGGGAAAATCAATGATGAGCACTAAGATAATGGAAACCACTAGAATGGAGAAATGTTGAAATATTACCTGCCCATCTAAAGGTGGAGCACATGCATGGCCTTTAAAAGTATTTCAATTATTTTTATATTTCTTTCTTTCCATCTTTAAAGGGGTGGCGATATGGATTCATGACAAACATTAATGTTTACTACAGAATGCAATGGGTTTGTTGGCCATAATTCAACGCAAAAGGATCAAAAAATTACTCAAAGAATTCAGGAAAAAAAAACATCCCTGTATTTTTGGAGGTAGGACATCAGCATGAATGGAAACAGTTATGGAAATTACTGTGTTTTTATTGTATTTCAAGGTGAGCTTGTGTCTTCATTTTATTCAGGGATCTAAATCATTCTTGTTAAGAGGTCAAATAAAATGTCTTTAAGTCAGATGTTCACTAACTGAATACATTCAAGACTGAAAACACGGCGAGATGCTCCATATGTGGTAAGGAGATCATTCTGAGCTGAAGTGCTTACATGAATACAATGGCTATCACAATTCCTTGCATTGAAACAAGCTTTCTGTGCCACCAGGGCTAAACAAGTCATACATCTGAAGCATTTAACCATACAAGACCTCTCAGCATGGCCACTGTGATGATTACAGCAACTACAGAAAATAAATGCAATGCAAATAATCTATGTTTCACTTCAACATCTCAAAAATAATATCCCAGGAGTTACTAAGAGCTTCTGGCCACTGTGTCCAAGGACATGTAAGGTGCCATCTCAGCAGAAAACAAAAGTGATTTCAATCAGCACATCATACATTAGGCCATCACACATTTCCTTTGTTATTTTTTTGTAACAACAGCTGATGTTCTTACATTAGGCAGGAGTAACAAAAGCACTTTGTATGGACAGTACCATGTTCATCAATTACATTTTACTCATTCTGTCTGAAACAATTACACTTGATATGTATTTATTTGTATTGTGAGGAATAATCATGGACATTTTCACTTCTTTCATTATTAGTTAATGCTGCACACAAGGCAAGTATTAGCTGCTCTTCAGTAAATCTGACGTGTCAACAACATGCAGGTCAAAACATGACATGTACAGATTTTAAATTAAGAATGATGTGTCCACCCACTTCACACCACTGTTGAAGCACCTTTGGATGCTTTTGTTTACTGTTATAAAGCACCCATTACTTCAAAGTACTCCTGCTTTTGTCCTACTCCCTCTCATTCAGCAGTGGTGGGTGATGTTGGGGTCCTAGTGTTTTTCCATTTAAGAAAGTTTTTTGACCTGTTATACACCTGGGAATTATGCTGCAGTATTACCAGGTAAAGCTTAAGGGTACTAAAGAAAAGATCCCTACAGGACAGCAATCAGGGACTTTGTGGTTACAAATCTGTGTCTTTAACCACTGTTCCATGTACTGCCCCAGCATGCATCAAACTGGATGTTATTTCTGCCTGTCACCACACACGCTTCCCTCTTAGGACCATAGGATTATTTAAAACGACTATTGGTCAGGTAACTGATTATAGACACGTTCTGCAATGCCATTGATTGCCGAGGTGGCAAGGCTGGACCCGGGGGACACTAGTGAAGCCAAAATGTTTCTCTCATATACCCGTCTGCACTCACTGCAGTCAACAGCTTCATGCAAAAAAGCAAGACAAGCGCCATCTTCCTGAGGAAGAAGAAGAAGGGGAAAAAAAAAAAAAAAATATATATATATATATATATATATATATATATATATATATATATAAAAAAGCATCAAAGGCCATTAATAACCTGGGCAGAAAGTTCACAAGTTTGCCAAGTGGCTCATCATAAGAAAAGAAATGAGGATGTGAGACTGATCTGCAGGACACAAAATAGCAGCTTGCGACCAAATTAATATCTTCGTATCTACTATTTATGACTAAATTACGCTGGTTTAAAACTACAAACATGTATGTTTGAGACCTTCTTTTGTTTTAGATCACTTTAGAAAATGTCAAATAGTATGGAGGGAGATTAGAGGAAAATGATCTAATAGGAGGCAGCCTTCCCTTTTTTGTTCCGTGGTCTTAAAAATTCATTTGTTTTTACAGGTTAATCATACTGTACTATCTCTCAAGAGACACAATCATACTGAACTTCAATTTGTAGCACATAAAATGCAAATAAAAACACATATAAAAATAGATTCCTCTGAACCCCAGTCCCCTCCAAAGTTTGAGTCTTACTGATAAAAACATGCAATAATCATGCCCTTTAACCCTATCGCAATTGCAATATTGGGGAGGAAATGGATTAATAATGCAGGAAAATGCTAGGATTGAAGAAAACATGACTGCTGATATTAGTAGAGTCTATCACAGGGAACAAATTGAGTAAAATAAATAAGATATTCTGCGATTTAAAGTAATTGTTTCTTCAACAACCAGCCCCAAATAAAAGGCAGTTTGATAGATAGGTTATGACACACTGCTGTCTTTTTCAGCACATTATTACCTAACAGTTCATGACTTTCTCATACTTAAACATTTGGACAATTGCCCCATAGGGTTAGTTCCTCCGACAGAAGATTAATTTGACAAGCTGCGAGTCAGACTTAATCGGAGGAAAGAAAAGTAAGATATGTTCACCATCCATCTCCAAAGTGAAAAGTCAGTTAACTGGTAAAATGCAGCCAACTCAGTAGGGGAAGATGCAGTCACATCACTGAGGGGATGGGAGTGGGTGTGCAGGTGCTAACAGCACTCCAGGGACATAGAGGGAGAGTGAAGACCAGAGCGAATTACATCTCTGGGGTGGTCCTGGAGCCCCAGCTGCCATCCCATTACCACTCACCCACTTAAATTAGTTGGGGATATGGAGACCAAACAGCTCACTGGGGAGGTGGCAAGGGGTCAGCAAGACAAGAGTCTGCTGCCTATCAGAATCACTGTAGCTTCAGCCATGGAAGATGGCTCTCAGAAACAGCTGTGCTGCCAGAATGCAGACAGCCCACTTTTGTGGCTCCAATGTGAGCCCCATACACTGAGTGGAGATGGCACACAACTGTCACTGCACAAGTAGGTCTAGAGCACATCAATACTTCATACTTGTGCATATACACACACACCAAACATTGCACATATCCATTTGTCACCTATCGCAAACATCACTTCTATTACCCTATACCATCTGTAAGTTTACACAATTTTTGCTAATGAAAGGTTAAAACATAAAAATCCTAATTAGTTTTCAGTTAATTGTTGAATTTGTAGATTTAAAAGACAAATGTGTCGAATGGCAACACTGCACACTAAATCATTACATTTGTGAAAAAGTTGGGATTTCCTCTATATTTTGACTTTGTGCACAGGTTGAAAGAGACTGCAATGAAAATTAGTATTTCAGGCAAAAGCAGCAGTCAGTGTAGATGCAGACTGCATCATACGCACACAAAACGCTCACAAATTCATCATGGAATCCAGACATAAATGAACAGAACGGGAATTACATCACTTACTTTGGAGGACCACGGCTGCAAGCAGTTGGCATAGCAACGGACAAGGAATGCCATTTCCCCAGGAGGAAGGGAAAGTTTCCTTTCCCTGAAGGGGAGAAATAAGCTAATGGCAATCAGAGTGTCTCTCCCCGAAATGCAACAAATTGACAGCCTCTGTGCTTCTTCGCAAGTCCAAAGCAGTGCTGTCCAAGACCATCAATTGTTCGCATGCAGATTCAACTGACACCTTTTTGTCAATCACGCAGACGAAAGGGCTGACTAACAGCAACAGGCTTACAAGCAAGAGTCCCTTAATATTTAAAAATAAGCACTCCCAGAGTAACAAAAAAAGCTGTTAAAAAAGCCAAAGAAGCAACAGTTACAGCTTAGCATTCCCGCAGGATTACAATGCTGTAAAGTTGTTTTAAAGTTCAGTTGTGCTGTTGGAGTGAAATCATGAAAAGTCCTCGTCGTAAAATGAGTCCCATTCAGCAGTTTGCAGTATGCAATGAGCCGGGTGCTTCCCCAAAGCATCACGAAAGAGGCAAACTCCCAATCTGATCCATGAGCTCTGACACGAGAGAGAGAGAGAGAGAGAGAGAGAGCGAGAGAGAGACCGACCATAAGCTTTCAGCAGAAGTTCCGTCTCATTACATCGCGCAGCCTGTCTGGTTTCTATGCCAACTCTTGTCTATCACCGAGTGCAGATTTGCTACTCCTGTCCCCACTTCCCAGTGCACATTCTAACCACCAGACCCCACCCCCAACTCCAAGATAACCGCCCATCGATTGGACACTGCTGAGAGGGGGAACATCTAATAAGGAGAAGAGTGGGAGGAGAATGTGGGAGAAAAAGAATGACATCACTGGTGCAGGGAGAGGAAGCGAGCGGGCGGGCGGGCAGGCAGCTGGGCAAGTGAGCAAGCGGGGACCAGAGACACCGCATTAGACTGACTGGCTGTCTCACAGGAGTAGAGCAGACGGAGTGACTTTATTCACTGGGCACCATAAGTATCCCGCCTCTCCATCCATGCTCTAAGAAGGGGGTAACAAAGCAAACGGTGCTAAATCATAAATCACAGATGCACACAAATGAAAGTGGCAGATGACAATACTGGTCTCAAACATACTGCACCCGAAATGTGCAAATGTATTCCTTTCTCACACTGCTGTGACTGCATCCGAATTATTTCAACATGATTATGATGCATCTCACTTACAAAAAAGAAAGCTTTCTGCACAAACTATAAAACAAATTAAATGAGCCAAGGAGAAACACAGTGAGAGAAGTATGTTTCAGAACAATTTTACTGAATACGTTAAGATACCCATACCGCACTACATGCAAAAAACCTGGACATTATGAGAAATTCTGCTATGCTTTTATTTTTTACAACAACAATGGCAGAACAAAAACTGAGGCTGGCTGAAGCTCTTCTCAAAGACTGAAAGTGTGCCCTTGTTCTTCCTTCAACAGAGCACATCTGCTAGAGTTGGAGCTCCAGGGTGACTTGTTCCTCTGACCAAGCGCAGCACAGGCACAACAACAGGAGCTCAAATCCATTTCCCCTTTGTAAGCCCTGGACTGAGGATGACATCATCCCTTTTGCAGGCAGCCAATTGGAGGCCATCACACAGATCTCTCCGCAGAGGGCACAGGCAGGAACCAGACTCCTGCTTTGAGGGTCTGGGTAGGATGGACCCATTCTGCAAGGCACCCCAAATACAATCATGTCTCATTTGGTAAACTAGCTGGAGTTTCAGTTCACCTCCAGGCACAGGGTCCTCTGGTCAATGTTTTAAGAACACAGAGCTCTGAGTGTGAGCAGCACCAGCAAACTAACAGCTGGGACACTTCAGCTTATCACATTTCTCTGTGACACACTGGATTCGGTGTGCGAAGTGGTGTTCTGTCAGCCAACATGAGCGGAACACGTAGGATCCTTAAAGGCTGCTTTCTCACTCGGTGTGGGTCTTCAACATCACTGACCCTATGCATTGCTTGCCTGTAGTGCTAAGCTAGTCCCCTCCCCTCTCCCCCCACATATAGCTGCATTCCTGCAGACTGCAGGATGTGCAACCTCTTAGTGCACCGTTCATCTGCCGCTCGTCACAGAAACCGAAACCTCGGGGCCTTCTGGGTAAAGACCTTTCTTGCAGATAACAGACGGGGCACAGAAGAAGCACTTGTGTTCAAGTTGCGCGCACACTGGGTGTACAATGGCAGCGGCTCATATCAATGGATGTGAATAAAATAAACCTCTCGCCACAGCAAATGTTACGTGGAACAAAAATTCACTTAGTGCAAAGTGTGTGTCTCTTCACCCAGCTATGACATCTGTTTCCTGTGACACAGGTACTCGAAAAGCATCTACCGAGGCTCAGTTTCCCCCGGAGCTTATTGTCTTAAAGGGAGGAGGAAAGGGGGCAGAGCCCAGCGTACCCCGTCTCATGCCACGTTTCACTGAACATTGAACAACACACGGGAGTGTGTGCAATCATGCATTTTGTTAACCATGCTAACTTGCTCGAGACCTCTGATCCTAATGACTTTTCTCGGATGTTTGCAACAGTGTGTGAACAGCCCTCGACATAAAATGCAGCCAGAAACATTGCACAGTAGCGTTTCTTGCAGCACATTAAGATGTAGAGTAGAAACTGAAGTAAAATTTAAATGTACTGAAATCAAACCTTTACTAACCAGCCTCAACCCTGGAGGAGCCACTAGCCATAGACCCTTCACGTTCTCCTTGGCTGCCAAGCACCACTGTGAGGCTCAGTATGCCTGTATCAGTCCAGCGAGAGTGCTGAGAGGCTAAATTGTAAGGGGGTTGGGTCTGTACTGCTGGTACCCCCAAAAGGGAAACTGTGGCGTTTCCCACAAGGATCTCCACACCCACTTCCTCATGAGCCTTTGGAAACAGCCTGGCCTCTTGTGTGAGGCGGGGTTGAGGGGGCTGACTGGCATACCATTGTTCCCCAAGGCCTTGTGAAAAGCATTGCAGATGGTCATCACACAGAACAGAAATGTTAAGTGGGCTGAAAATATGAGCCACCTATCCTTCAACCACCCTGAACACCCCTCCTTTTCACAGCACACCAAGGTTATTGCACCCTGAAATTAACAGCAATAGATAAATTCTGAAGGAGTGATGCCAACACCGAAGGCTTGGCCCACATCTGTGATGCCAAAGACTCATCCTCTGGACTACAGATCCTCAATCTGCAACTTACATACACTATGGAATTGACTGTGGTGAGTGAGGTAAGCCCTCTGGAGACATCCTCTGTTGGGCAGATTGCATTCTAACATCACTACTTATCTACCCCCACCCCGCTTTCCTCCACAGCAAAGCTTTCTGCTGTTACGTGGGTGGAAATTAACACTGCAAAGTGAAGATCAGGTCTCCGTGGTGATGAGAAAGCAGCATGTGTGAGGTGTGCATGACACATCAGGGGAATCTGATATAATCCCTTCATCCATCCATCAGGTTGAAAGGTGATGTCAGCATTAGATCAAGGAGAGATGTGCAAAAAAAAAAAAAAAAAAAAAATCAAGTCATACAAGCAGAACACCAGGTCTTTAATGTAGCACACAAACTGATATGCTTCAGAATCAAACTATTCTGCCAGAATAGTGCCACAGCAGAGGGAAATGGACCACTGCAAGCAACTACCATGAAGAGAACATGGGTGTGCAGACACTAAGTCTTCAAGCTGAGCACACAAGACACCGCCACCAAATTTAAGAAATGGTCTGTAATCCTGCTTGAAAAAACAGGAACACCACAAAACAGTTTGTTGAACCAGTGCAGTTAAAACAGAAATCATTTCTACAGTCCTCAGCTGTAGTTCTCTTCACAGTCTCGTTGTCAGTGTAAACATGCTAATGGCCAGATTGCTGACAACAAGACAGGATGAGCAGGAAAGCAGACATCTTGCAGACTGACAGGAAAAGCTGTACCACAGACTGACTAGCAACCCTTTCTGTCACGTTGTCTTCTCCAATGCAAAAATCTGCCTGACCGCAGGCTACGTACACAAATGCTTCAGTGTGACACTACTGAAAATTCAGCTTTAGCATCACAAATCCAGGTCTTTCTAGTCATATTCAAACCCACTTTTTGTTGACCAGTCTTCCTTGTTCATACAAGCCAATTACATTAAGTTACATCAGGGCATGTGGACAATTTTGAACCCTTGGAAAGCAGAAGCTCCAAACTGTAGAACAAAAAGGTGTTCACCCTCTTCTTGATAGAGTTTAATGTAGCCCCTAAAACAAATATATCAACTCATGCACTGCACTAAATGCCATCACAGTTGGTTCTCACATGCTGCCATATTCTGAAAAGCATGGCTGGAATTCACCTCCTGAATACAAAGCCAGTTTGCAAGCAAACAAAGAAAACTAACCCTCGCACTGACACTATACCAACCCATAATCTTGGAGGGAAGAGTGTTCAAAATGCCCACCTCCAAAAAGCTGCCAAAGCGCAACTGTAATAAAAGTTACATACTGTACATATATACACACACATATACATACATACACACACACACATATATATATATAAATAAAAAATAATTGGTTATTGGAAGCTTTACTTATTGTAAATGGATGTTATTCATAGGTTTGATGTATTGTAGATAAGAATACATCTAACAAGATACTGAGCCTTATGCAGCATGAATTATTTAAGAGCAGCTGTACAGAACTACAGAAAATGTGTCTCAAAAGAAATGGAATCACACCCAAGCATCAAAACAATGATCAAATATTAAACAGCATAATATGACCAGGATTCAAATTGGGCAGCAGTAGTTAATGACAATGAGAAAAAGCAGAATTCTTGGGGGAGCAAGTCGTGTTGTGGTAACACCTGACACTGAAATCAAAGGATACGAGCTTGAGTCCTAGATCAGATGGGACTACATACTACGAAACAGAAGCTATTCCTGTACCAACGTACACCAAGTGGCAAAGCAACAATTACCAGTACATGGAACTGGGAAAAATTGCCAATAAATGACAGGTGCCTGCAAAGAGATCACAAATTAAGGAATTTCAGATCATCATTCAGCACTCTGGCAAAGACCATGAAAGATAAAAAGTGATGTCATCTCACAGCAAGATGTGGACCTCCGAATATAACCCATGTGCTCAGTCTTATGATTTTACCAGAGTACTTCATGGTGCAGTCAGCCTTGCATGAGGTCATGCATCCTCAGATCTAGTCGCTGATAAAGGAGCGGTCAGTTCGGAGCTCTGTGAGGTCAAATGGTTTGCATCGTGTACCAAGGTCCTATGTCAAGGCAGACATATTGCCTGACTAAGAGTGTGGTTCCCTTGCAGACGCAACTGCTTGCTGTTATAAGGTTTGCTTGGACTTTTTTTTGTCTCAGTTTCATGTGAGTTTATTCCTCCTTGTACTGGGGACTAAGAATTGCTGACATGATCTTTCAGGCTCAGTCAAGTTTCTGCTTACCTGGCTCTCAGCATAATCCTGGAGGGTCCACATCAGGATTGGAGGAGAAGAAAAAAGCAAAGACATGCAAATAATTAATAGAAGCAGATTAAAAAAAAAAAAAAAAGGCACAACAAAATTATATCCCTCACTTCATTTTACACCCAGCACTCAAATTCACAAAAGCTGAATAGTAGTTATCAAGCACTACATCTTACACTTCATTCCATGTTCAGTGCATAAATTCAGGAATATGAAAACAGGAACAAATGTTTGCCACACGAAGGGGAGGGACTAAAAGAACAGTGGGTGCCCACCAACCGTCAAGTCACACTAATAAAATATGGACGAGACCGATTACTGGGTACAGTAACTGAAACACTTGACTATCACAAGAAGAAACGCCCCTTGACAGTGAAATTGAGTTCTTTCTAATGGCCACTCAGTCACAGTAGCTGCAACCTTACAGAAGAGGTCAACCTCTGACGTCTTGCCAACTATCAGGAAACGCTCGTGTAGTGAGACCTCAGCGAAAAACAACTGAAAACAATAGCAAATGTTAGAACAGCACATAAAGCGTTTCATAAACCCCTTGTCTGATTATGAGTGATAAAACACTACAACCATAAAATAGTTCTCATCACCATAACTCAGTTATAACAATATTGTTTTCTAACAGGCCGCACCCTTGTCTTTCAGTTTATATTGGTGTCATAGTACACACTAGTTTAGAGAGTACAAATGTACAGTTCCTCTGTGTCACAAAGTGAACAGAAGGCTGTGGTGGAAACCACTTGGACAGTGGGAATAAATAAAAGCTACAAAATAATGAAGGAAGTTGACAAAGAATGTGTTTCATAATAGCTGACATATGTACTGACGTAGTAAGGTCAATAAAACAAAAAAAAAATCACCTGAAGAACCTCACTAGACTGATGTTCATAGGTTGAAAAAAGCTTAAAAACATGAAATCTTACCAATTACTGTGCCAAAAACAAGTTCCATCCCAGAAACTTTAAAAGAAATAAATTTGTTGACAGCAACCTCTGGACCTTGTAGTAGTTTAAAAGCTCAACAATTACATAGCATGCAGAGCTGACTGGCAGCTTCATGACACCAGCGCTGGGTTGCACGTGCGCTGCTTCAAAACACATGGTTCTGCCTGAACTTCGGGGCTGAACACCCTGGTTATTACAGATTCACCCCAGAAGAGTCCCAAGCAACAAAGAAGGGGATTATAGGAGCAATAAATGTAAGATTCTTACCACGTGGTGCCCCGAGGGGTCCTGGCCGTCTGTGATCAGCTCCTTCTCTCCTTGGGAGTTGACTTTTCGATAGCGGCGGCGGGAGCAGTCACGCTGCAATACTCCCTCCTCGCCCTCGCTCGAGTTCTCTACCTGGAACACATGGTTTTCGGGGTCCTGGTTAAACATCCAATTCCTCCACAGGATGGAGAGACGGTGAAATCGGAGGAGACTCATGGAGGCTGCATGAAATCCCAGTAATGGGAGTGAGGGGAACAAGTAGCAGCTCTCTCTTGCTCTGTCTCACTGTTGGGTCCTCACTCAGAGGAGGAAAGCTGCCTACTGTCAGAAAGCAGTATGACACAAAGCTTGAACTGAGGCAACTGTTTCCTGCAGGAAGCCGTAAAGACACAAATATCCTCTCATAGCAAAACACTGAACCCAGCCATGCGTATTCTCTGATTAAAGCACCCCATTAATACGGGTTCCCTCATCTTTTCTTTTTTGACTTTTTCCACACGTCATTTTTAAAAATACAACAATCTAGCCCATAAGTAACACTTCTTCAAAAAAAACATATCTTTAAAAGTCTTGTTCCATGCTGAGAAAACAGCAGCAGCAGGCCAGACAGGTAGTATGCATGAAGCATTTGGCCCAGGAGGGGCCAGGGCTTGTGACTTTGCAAATCAGCACAAATTTCCCAGCTCCACTATATTTTTATAAGCATGCTAAACGGTCATTTTGGGTGACCAGCTGCCGGAGCAAGCCATCAAGGGTGGTTTCAAGGTGAATGGCAACAGAATAAAAGTGCTGCTGAAGGCAAACCGTAGCATTCGGACAGCAACTGTTTTCCCTAGCTTCAGCCATCCCAAATGCCAACACAGTTTTTCCACCATATTTTAGGAATCAAGAGCAAATTATGGTGCTCAAAAGGCTAAATTCTGTTGAAGCCTAACACTTAATGAGGGCTGTCTGATGCCACAGCATCTTCCTGTGCCAGGTAACTGAAGGCAGTGAATACCTAACACTCCCATTACTAGAAACCACCACCCAGTATAATCAAAATAAAGGCCCACGGTGGAAAAAATCTCAGTGCTCTATTGTTACTACAGCCACTGAACAGGTGCTTTCATCCATAGTAACTTAGCTTTACCTTTTAGACAAATGTGCAGGTGCTAAAGCTATTTAGAACGAGTATTTTACGTACAGGTACACAGTACCCCAAGGGATATGACCCAACAGCCTTCTGAAACCAAGTACACATCATTTACCTCTACATTACAAGACCGTGTTTAAAGATCTCAAAATGAAGCCCGAATACCAATAATTCACTTTCATTGTTCATACTGGCACAGTCAAAGGGAGGAAATCAAAAGAAGGAATGACATCACAGGCAGACATTTTCAGCCCTAGGTAAGAAAGCACTGAGAAGGAGAACCTATGCGTTCAGGCTATCTGTAAGTGAATTTCAGCTTGAAAAAGTGTTGAGCCCACAGAAAATTTCTTGCTTGCTCTTGGAATTCAGATTCTCAAATAATGATGAACTCATAATCCCAGACCCTGCTAAAGTGTTTGAAGTGCAAATAAGTAACTCACAATGCTGCAGCCTCAAACCATACAGTAGGAGTAAAATAAATGGGGAAAAAAACTGTCATGAGTAATAAGAGATTATAAAGTAAACAAGTGTGACGAACTTATAATCCAGTACACTTGTCCTTCAAATAAAAGGGTTAATGCAGCTGGTGAAATTCTGTGTTAGGGAAATTCCCATGCTGAAAGTATGAAATTGCCATTTTATGATTCCTTGACAAAAACTGTCACCTAAAATAAATTAAAACACAAAAAAGTCATCTATGACAACAGTAACACCAATATACTTTGTAAGAGTTGCAACAAAGTTTCTCGTTTGTCTATTATTGGTCTTTTATACATTCATTATCGGCAACTGCTTGTCCAATACAAGGTTGCAGAGGTGCAAGGTATGAGACATCATACACCCAGTATAAAGAAATTTTGATAATGAATTGGCTCAAAATGTTTATGACAAAGAAATAAAGTCCGCAACATCTATGCTTACACCATTCACCACGCAAAATTTAAAGAATTTAGTCCACTAGGTTTATAATCCGTTGAAAGATCCTGAACCGTGCCAGAGTTGATGGGTCGACCTGTTGAAATGTGGTTTAAACCTTATCCTCGTCACCAGAAGAGATGTGAATCATCTCTGAACTACTGCTGGTTATGGCTCATGAGAGGAAAACAAAGAAGTCTGGAAAAGGGATGAAGAAATAGGGAACTGCATCACAAACATTTTGAAAATCATCACTTCCACTTTTCACAATTGTTAGCTCTAGGGGAATGCCACAGCATTAAAAACTGGTTTGCTGCTACATTATCCAATGTGACCTAAAAATAAGTATGTTTCTTAGAGGGAACCTCATAGGGTTATTGACATTCAATACCTGAACCCTCCACAGACACTCAGATACCATTTGAGTAAACTAAAGAAAGGACATTTTTCATTAACCAGTTTATGACAAGAAGGTATACAAGATGTCAGCCAAACCACTGTCTGAACAAATTTCCCCTATGTACGTACAGCTGGATCGCCATGCTAACACCCTCACACTAAAGAGTAACTTTAATTATAAAAATGACCACTGCTGTTTCCTTTAAGCAGGTACTGAAATAGTCTCTACAGTCTCTAGGAAGAAAAGCTGTCTATATATTTTGAAATTTGCTCTTTTAAATGCGAACCATGGCACATAAAACAGTATCTAAGCTATCTCTTAAGTTTTATCTAGAAAGTGAAATAGCAACCATTACTTGTATAACCGTGTGTCCCTAGCTAACACTAGCTAACCCACTCAGCCCTTGGCTCAACAAAGCAAGCAATGTGCCAACTTCTGATAGCGATAACATGGACTTAAATAATACCTGCTGTTTGGGAAAAGACTACACAGGCTGCCCAATGTGGTCACTCACGCTTCCTTTTCTCAAAATGAAGCTGCCATGCTGGGGCCTGGAATCCACTCCTCTTTGGAAAGTATGGTGGCTACCAGGTCTCTGCATTTCTCATTATTGTCCAACCTTTAGTAGAGGAGCTCATAACCTTTTCTAGGCTGCAGTCCTCTTTCAGAACCAAGAAAGCTAAGAACCACTCTGGAGAAAACTGGCTGTAAATGTCAACTGTTCATTTTGCACTGGATTAATTTCACTTAAAACCTGATTACCTGCACAGAAAATTATGTAACAAAAAGCAATACCCTGAAAATATTATTATGCTATGTTAAGCTTTTTAACTACACATTGGAAAAAACCTGTTTCATACATCCTAGAAGACCATGCACAGACACTGAAACGAATGACGTGTTAATAATCCCTGCTTTAGGGGAAAATAGCAGCACAATAAAAGTCCAACTTACCACGAGCATTTCCGACGGTTCGAGCGTGATGCATTCACAGCCCCGCCTGCCCCCCAGCTGCCTGCCAAAGCTGTAGGAATAGCATGAGAAAACGCATTGAGCAAAGCAAATCTGAGCATAGCAGCTAAAACATAGGTCTGCTGTATTAAACACAGCAACAGAGAATCCTACAGACCTCCATAAAACCTGTAAAGCACGAACAACGGCGGGCATGCGGTACTGGGTAAAAATAAGGCTATGGCTGAAATTGAAAAAGCAAAAAACTAATGGAATTGTAACCAAAAGGGATGAAGGTTTGCTCCATACTCCTCTTCCCTACCCTATCCAGCAAGGACTCTGGCAAATGTGACATCTACATAAACCTTTTTACATGGTCATCCAGGAATTTATTGCTGTATAAACCTGGGTACACCTTCGATACAGGTCTTTAAATGTGAACCATGGCACATAAAACAGTACCTAAACATATCTAAACTATCGTTGGCTCAACTAAGAAACTAAGTTTCTCTTCAGAATTATGCATTTTCAAATATGGCAAGCCAAAAAAATGTATGTTGGTCATTGAATTGCTTCTTTCTTTATTTGTTTAGTTTATCATGTGAGCTGATATTTCTGACTTGAATTGCTCATTTGGAAATCTGCATTTTGAATTCTAAAACGGGTTAACTGTGAGGAAATGTCCAAAAAGCAAACTTTTCTTTTTCATTTCCTAGGTAATGTGAAAGACAAAACTTTTATTACAGGAAGACAAAACAAATTTAGGCAGTCAAAAGTCCCGTTGGTACATTTTTAAAAATTTTTGGTCTTATAGTCCCCTAGAAAGAGGCACACTTTAGAAAATAAAAAGATTTGATAAAGTAACACTTTTTGGGAGGGTATTTCGATTCATAACTCCTGACAGATGCAGAGGACAGGAAGAAGTGGAAGCTTTTGATCCACTGTGGCAAGCCCTAACGGGAGCAGCCGAAAGAAGATGATTTCGATTCATAACTCCATAAATGTTACTCTCCTACTGCTGGAAACCAAGCATGTATTTGGATTACTAGGCCAAATTCTAGGGCATCTGGTTCCAGATGTTTTACCAGACACAGAGACAGTTTACAATAGCTATGGTCTGGACACAGTAAACTTGTTGTCATGGACCTGTTAGAGAAAAACACTTTTTGTTTCTAAGCTACGTCTCCTTGGTAACAACAGTTGCTGACACCAATGTCAAAACCACAGATCTGTTTGTACTGCCTCTGTCTCCCTTGCATGAGCGCTAGTTGTTAATCAAGTACATCCTTTAGAGAAGCAGACATGTAACACGTGCCCACAGGAAAGGTATAACAACATGTGCAGAAACACAGATGTTTCAGGGTTTCACTGTAGTCATACTTACAAACTGACCCCATCACAAATCAAATGCTGTAAGAGGTCACCTTTTGAACTTTGGGGTTGCACATATCCAGAAACACTGTAGGCCTTATAGTTTTATGGTTTGCTTGACAGGATATAATTTCTATCAAGTAAAGGCTTAACTTTAGAATACTTAATCCAGCCTTAAAAATTAATTTCTTGCAACACATTTTAAATGTGAATGTGTTGCTTCTTGACTAGGTTAAATAAGATTAAAACTGACCTTATGTGTCTGTGCTCATTAGCCCAGATGTGACCACATGGCACTGGCCTGAGGATGTTGGTAAAAGCTTGTGTGAATGGCAATAAATCCATAATTGTGTGGAAGCAAATGTATAAATAATACAAATTATAAAGGTTTCCTAGCTTCATTTAAGTGGTTTATTTTTTCTCTATTTTATTTTCGCCTCTATAATTTTAGCAATGGTGGGGGAGACCTATGCAATTCTTTTTTTTTTTTTTTTTTTTTTTTTGAGTATACCTTTTCAATTCAGTGATTCCTGGTTCCAAAGATTCTGTTGTCCAAACTTAGCTAATGAGGCTGTCTACAACACAACGTAATTTCAAACAACCAAAGTCAGATAAGGAAATAACAGTTGTCATTTATTTTTTGGTTTAAATCAACTGCTATTAAGTTTCACGCAGAGTAATTCTCCCAACATTACTACCAATTAATGTCTTTCACCAAAAGAATAAGAGTAACTTCAAACAGCAGCTAGAGCTTACTGGTTAGAGTCATTCATCACCCAAGCCTGAATCCCACCTCTTACTGCAGTAGCAAAAATTTTTCCTAGAGAAATCCTCTGAACCAGGCTAAATCTAAAAATTTTGGAAAAAAATTCATTCAAGAATTCGTGGCACTGTCCCCTGAGCTGGGGGAGGGGGGTCAAAAGAGTATAAACAGGCTTTTTACCTTGGGGATTAGACTAAATCCTGCTGTGGACTCTGGCTCTAAAATAACAACTTCATAATATCCGTTTTCATCATGCATTTCATTAAAAGAAACAGAATCAAACATTCAAAGGTTTTAAAGGTGATACTATATAGCTTTAAACACCCACACCAACATACAAATGGACCACAGATGTTAATATAACCAGTAGAGAAAACCTAGCAATATATTTCAGTCTTCTTAGCTTAGTTGTGAGAATGGAATGTTAATTTTTAGGTACTGAACAAAAAGGAGAAAGCAGAAGATGTTCTTAATAATAACAATTTTCTGTTATGAACCTCAGGTTTGACACCCCTGATATTTTGTGACTTTTGGTCATAGGCCATCAATAACGCCCAAATAGTAAACTGGAGAGACCAGCTCCTACAGGGAGTGAAGTTATTCTGATGAAATACCAGCTTTCTGATTCACTAGTAAGAGTCATTTCTACAATACAAAATAAATATCACAGCAATTGTAAATGTATAACTTGCTGTTGTATTCAGCGCAGTGTCTAGTCCTAGAGTGACTCACTGGGGGTGTCTGGCGTAACACAATATCAAAATGTAACATGACATCTGACAAGTTATAATGACTACCATCAATGTAAGACAGCACCTTTAAGTTACTCAACATGCAAAATTTTTCCTTTTGATTAGAATTCAAGCATACTCGATTTTTCAAACATCTCACCATTCTTCTGCAGTCTGACCTTGAATGGAAGGCTAAAAACATAAAACAGAGTTCAAGATGTCTTGTTCCATTCCTTATAAATCCACAGCTGGTCAGTGCCAAGGGGCTTCAATCCAAATGGAAAAATAATAAATGCTCTTTGTGGGAAGAGAATGGGTAAATAAAACGCAACAGGAGCTCCACTTCCTTCAGATCTCCTTTGATGCCTCTGTTATTTCAGGCTTCCCAAAGTACAACAGCACGCAAGAGGACAGAAGTCCCTGAATACATCCATTTAAGTCCATTCAACAACACTTGTGAACTCCTAAAGTGAAACTCCATTATGGTGTTCCTGAAGTTCTTGCATGGGCTTGCCTGAGGCAGAAATCTATGTTTCTCCACTGTTCCACCCTGCCTAATGTCCTGCTCGGGTGATGGAGTGTCTCTGACTGTGGAACGTCCCGGACGGCTGTTGTAGGGAACACACTCATTTCCTGCCCATGTGCCTGGGACTGCAGAAACACATGGCTCAGTGGCTGTGCCAGCAGCCAGTTCCGCATTCCAGTCCAGCCACCAGTGACCCAACCCCCAGCCGCCATCGATACTCACAAGCAGGACAGCCCCTATAGCCCTTCTACCATACACTGCTGCGCACAAACACAGACATTTGTTACCCTGTCAATTTGAAGGTTTAACACTGATTCCTGTGTTAAATAACTCCTAACCCTAAATCTATGTTTAACCATGTGAATCTAGATTTGATAACCAGGAATTTTTTGGCCTTTTTTCAAGCAGATCCATTGCTAAAAGGCTTTTTGTTTTGTTGTAATATCTGCAGAATGGCTATTTCGGAAGTTCTACCATCTGCGCGTTGACACTGTAAACAAAAAGGTCCCCAGAACGTTAGCAAAACATTGCGTCGACACGTTTCTCAGCAGGTGGCCAAAGGATAGGTTTTGGTCTGCTCTTTTCCCAATGCTTCTAAGTCACAAACAGTGGTTACCCAATGACAGAACAGAACGCGGCAAGAAAGCGGAAATTTAGCTCCCCGGTGATTTCTTTAAACTCCATTTGCTTTCAAGCAACGTACACAGATCCAGTGGTCAATTTAGGACTTTGGCAGGCAGAATTTCATTGACTTAACATAAGAAACTTATTAGGGTGCTTTCTGAACTCTGAAGCCGAGTGAGTACAACTGGATTCCTTAGATGGGTGGGTACCACAGGGCTGGGCCTGAGGAGGTGGTATATATGGAGAGCGAAGCAGACAAAAACAAACATTAACAAGGAGAGATTCCTTACTCCTGTTTCCAAGAACTTCAAGACATCTGTGTTCAATGAAGGAAACACATCCTTTGTGTCCAATGCTGAAGTTACAGCAGTCATATTTTTTTTTTTATTAAATGCTTCACTTCCTCTAGAGAAAGACCAAGGCAGCATGGGACAGCTGCACTTGAGCATCTCACTGTTGTCCATAGAGTCTTTATCACATAACAGCCATAATCACATTCAAAGCAAAATAACATTCAAGCCATTTTATGTTGCTACGAAAAGCTCTGTTGAATGGTACCTACCAGCATCTTGCCAAGTACATGTGCTCCTTTACGAAGACAGATCCAGAGAGCAGAATGTACCAGCACGTGGACACATTGTCAGGGCTGAAGGTGAAGTGGAACAAGATAATGAAGCTACTTACTAAATGATATTTATGTTCAAGTACATGTCATTCTCTGTAAATATGAAACAAAACTCACAAAATAAGCTTGCGTGAATTGTCATTGTATTAAACCAAATATTTCACACTGCCATGCATGTTTACTGCCGATGTCATCACAGCACATCTCAGACTGTTTTAATGTGTATTTTAGCATTTGTAGCAATGATACAGCATGTTTCCTGGACAAAACTAGATTTGTACATTATTTGAGTATATACAGTAGCAGACATGAGAGCTGCTTGCCGAAATGGAACTATACCGTGTTCCAGGAATTAAACATTAATGACACAAATGTGATTTAAGTTGAGAGCAAGAATATGCAATGAAAGGCACTAAACCACTACCATAATCTGTTATAAAAAACAAGCATGACAACATGACATCATTCAAATATGGAAGAATGGAAAAATTTGCATTTGTTAGAATATAACCTAAAGTGCAGGGTCTAACATGCATTAAGAATAAAGAGCTTCCTCCTGCTGGCGTGATGGGATTCACTGCTGTTTACTTACTAGAAGAGGATGTGGTTCGCCTCATATTTCTCATACCGAACCAAGTTACACATTGACCTGAAAAGAGAAGAGCAGTTTGGATACCAGGCGCTATAGTACTATCGAGCATGGAGCTGACATCAGAGTAACACAAAGGAATGACATCTTTAGTCCAGATCTTCCGATGCTGTGTTGCAGAGAAAGCAAGCAGCATCCTACTGATAACCTATTGCACTTTAACGGCCAAGGGATCACAAAGGGAATTAAACAGGTTTACTCAAGATGCCAAGTTCATCCATGAAATCTCTTCGATGTGGCTATTCAAGACCATGAATTAAACAGCCTTCATGCGGGCAAAAAAAATATGGGGCAATGTTAGATGAGGCCTAAAATAAAAAACAATAATGCATTGCAATAACAATATAAATAATTCTTAGTTTTCCGTTTTTCATTTATTGATTTAGCTTGCACTTTTCTCTAAAGTGACACACAATATTAAAGTGCTTACAGTGTTTTACCCATTTATACAGCAGCATAGTTTTTACTGGAGCAGTTGTACTTGCTCAAGTGTACCACAACAGGAGGGGGGATTCAAGCACATTCAGGTCCTATCTAGTCATCTACTATGCCACCTATTTTAAGACCGGCTCTGCACAACATACTCCAGGATCGGCTTACTTGCTGGATCTGCACTAAGGTAGCCTACCAAAGGGCTATCCACTCTAATCGCAGACGGAATGAACCACTCCCAGAAGCTCCTGGACCACGGTTTGTGTACAGACCTATATATGTTTACACTGATGGAGGTTTGACCACATGGAAACTGAGTTCTGTAAAGATGTGCAGCCTGCACAATTCTCACTCCCCCTGACTCTACCAGCACAAATTATCACAGGAAAAGAAAAAAGGTAAGAAGAGGCCACTTACCTCTTGTGGTAGACATTTGAGTACCTGATATAAATTATAAGCTCAGCTTACCTTAGCTGGTGTTCCCTGAGGTATGATAAAACATCCATGTTGTACAGATGACAGTAAATAGTGTTCAAATCCTAGAAGAAAAAATAGAAATACAATGAGTATGGTTGTAAGGCATCTGGAAAATGTCTAGGCAATGGGTGTGGTGAAAATGTGTAAAACAACACAAAAATTTTCAGTTTTCAATTAAAAATAACCTTTTTCGGGTTTATATTGGTTCTTTAAAAAAAAACAATGAAATAATTTTAAGTTTTGTTTTTTTTTTTTTTTTTAAAGTGCTGTTTAGTGCTTATGCCATCTCACACTTCTATAGATAAGGTAGTTTTGCAAAGAAACGGACAATGAAAATAGACATTCTCTGTTTCACACCTTGTGTGAAAAAAATGCTATAAAACATTCCTCAATGAAAAAACCAAGAATACATTTTTTGCAGCTCATCTAATTTCTTAGATCATAAGCGATAAATGGCAATATGTTTGGCAGTAAATGAAATTTGGCCTCCACAATACACATGAGGTACAGATCAATTTATTCCAATGTACTGAAAGCATGAACAAAGCTACAGACAAGATCTGCAGTCACCTAGTCAACAGGGTAAGTAAACAAGTTCTTAGAACTTATACATGTAGTACAACAGAAGCGGGGGAAGTAACTGAATCTGAGAGTTGCCAGTTCAAACCGAAGAAAGAGAAGCACCTGTTGAACATTTGTCATGTAGTGTCTGAAGAAAACGAAAAACTTCGGGGGGAGGGTCCTCATGTATTTTGAATAAAAATGTGTTTCTTTGAAGAATACATAAGGTTTATTTTAATTTCAAATTGTGAGGACAAACTATAGAGTTTTAAAGGGGATCAAATTTGATATAATCTATATAAATTATATTTTTGTATATATCTATATAAATATATATTTTGAGTGATGACCAACTTTTTAAACTGGAAGGGTAAAAATTCACAACACAAGTTAAGAGCTGAATCTGGAACGCCCCAATTTATCTACAGCGTTTGTGCACAAAGCATTTAATGTAGTACACTAACTTGTTAAATCACTGTTCGTGAACCTCAAAATCCATATGTGAATAGCCATATGTTTTATCCACTGTTAAGTCTGTGGGCACGTAACTAACAGGTGGCAAGCAGGTTTGTGTGTCTATAAGCCCTCAGTTGTGCATAGTGTACACACAGATTTTAACTTCAAGACACAGGAGACTCATCTCTGCTTAATGCCGGTGTGCATTAAGCTCAGAGAACTGTAATGCAGTAATATTAACATGTCAATCTCTCCTCTAGAAAGATGTCAAATTCAAAATGGCAATTGGTGCAAGCGATCTTACGCACAAATGTTCACTTTTTTTACGAGACTGTTAGACCCAAAAACCAACTTCTGTTTAGGATGTGCCAATTTAAGTACACAGAATTCTTGTTTTTGTGCAAAAGTTACATTACTTTATGAAGACAGGAAAGACATTCATTTGTTAGAACAATTACTTAATCTACATTAAACTGACTAATGGAAGAAACAAGGAAAAACAGCCAGAAGATTAGTTCTACTTAGTATTCGGTGACTCGATTTTTTAACAGCAAGTTCTACAATACCATTAAAAACATTTAGAAAACCATTAAGACATGAGAAAAAACATTAGCTTCAGCTTTTCATGTTCAATTTTCTGTTTGTAATATGACCCAAGCCTACCAGTGGAAACTCAGGAGGTCAGACATCTCCGTGTCACGCAGAACACAAGAGACACTGGGTTATAATGAAGTGCTTTGGAGTGCACAACTGGCTTCTGATGTGTGAGCTCACCTCCTGCTGTGGCAAAATGGGATGGCGCTTTACTGAGCGTTAATGGGCCCCGCATGCGACTATAGGCCTCAGTCCCAGCACTGGCCAGTGACCCAGCTCATCTCTATGATCAAAGCCCAGTGCTATGGGGGGGCTGCTCCATAGCTTGCTGGGTTTCCCCTCATTTCCCCTTACTGAATCTTAATGAAAAGACTTCAGTTCATCTTGTGTCACTTGTTCTGAAGTAGCAAGAAAAGATAAAAGCTCAAAAGCACTTCCAACTCTGAAAAGTAAATGGTTTCAGAATACAGGTGCATACACAACTGCACAAATTCTGTGAAAAATTCTGATTTTCACACTAAGGACAATGTCCTCTTTCTACATTTTCATGGGGTCGAGGGGAAACACTGCTAGTCTGTCAAATCTTTTCTGTCCTTCAGATGTCTGTAGGTAATGAATCTGGGGTATCCCTCCTTTACATGGTAAAAGATTTAGACATCAGACATGACAGAGAGTCAGTGGAATGCGCCATTACTAAAATCAATCAAATGTTGTTCACATGCATGAAAATATAAATGCCACAACGTGGAAGGCAGACATGGATTAACAAACAGTCAAACAGCAGACAGGCAAACAACTCCAATAAACCGTATGGTACATTAGTGATGAACACCAGTTTCCTCATTCCAACCAGCATCAGTTAACTCATTTCTTACTTGTAGATCTGTATCAACAACGCATGAAAAGACACTACTGGAACTGTCCTGCCTCACAGAATCTCGTGAACAACGTACGGCTGTGCTGCCACCTCCTGGCATAAAGGCCACCCTTGGGCACCCATTTCATTTCATTAAAACTCAATTTCTCCATACAGAACACTTTCCCTCCAAACCGCTGAGGATCAACAATACATACAGTATGACTGTCAATAATCCTTACGTTCATCACAGAGAACTTGGGATAAAGACGTAACAAGTACAAAGCATTCTGGGTAAATACAGATTTACAAAAATGCAAATAAGAATACTTTATTTGTATATCCGCAGGAGGAAACACAAAAAGTACGATGGTAAAGTCTTGAGAGTGCGCTCATACGAAGTATAAGCCAGAATTTTAAAAACAGAAAGTACATACAATGTACTCAAAATCATATCTCTGAGCACTTGGATCGCATCTTACCTGTCAGCAATAAGATGCATTTCTTTATATTAGATTTTTTTTTTTTGTAGGAATGTGTTTTATTTCTTTATATTAGATTTTGTAGGAATGTGTCAAATGCTTACTACTACACAGCTATGTGTTAAATGCAATACCATCAACATTTAAATTCTCCTGAAAATATTTAATAAGCCAGCAATAGCAACTACTAATATTTTGCTGGATGAATTTCTATATTTGAAAAAGACATTTGAGTTTTGATTTTTAAAATCATAACAGCATCAACACTGATTTTTGACAAACTTGAGTATTGTGGTGAAGCAATGCATGTACGTCACCCAACACTGTACATTTTAAGCTACATAAATGTGCAGTAAATGCATCTTCAGCCTCCATAAACTGCTGTATGACATCAGTATGGAGAACCAGTAATCCTTCACCAGAAATAATTATATCCATCATTTTTTCAACAAGATCATTCATGAACAATGCACACTGTTTTCATCCCCATTGTATTAACTCATTAACTATAAATAGTAAATGATTGTGGTTGTAGACAATTCCTTCAAAAATCCTTATGTATATATTTATAAACGGAAACAAACTTATGGACTTGTTCGGCACAGGAAATACTTCATTAAAAATAAAAATTTTTTAAAAAATCCAATTTCCCAGAGAAATTCTCAGAAATGGTGAATTGAGCACAGACACTAAGGTAGATGCATACTCGCACATTACAGACAAACAAAAAGATAAAAACATAATTCTTGACAACAGCTTCTGCTGTCTCACACGCAAACCAATTCCTAACTTCCTCACTGACTATTCCTTCCAACAGGGACGTAATAATAAAATAATAATAATAATTTAAAAAACAAACAAAAAAAAAAACGTAGCTGAAAGGAACATTCTGTTTACATTCATAGTAGTATTAATGATGATGGCATGCCTCTACAACATACTACTGCTATTGGGGGTACTACGTAGCGTAGAAATAAAGGAAAGCCTTAAGTGTCAGGTTCAAATGCCCGCAGCACCCAGTAAAAATTCATCTGTACAAATAGATATGTTGTGTTCTGGGAAAGCAGAATAATTTTTTTTTTAATTAATCAAAATGTAGTGTCTGGTCAACAGCTTCGCTTGGGAGAAAATTTAAGGAGTAAACTGCATCAGTTAAGTTGAATGTATTTACAGAATAACTGACATTTTTAAAGTATTATATGGTCAGCTCAGAAGCAGGAAGTTCTAGACCCCCACCCCCATTTACCAGTATGACAAAACTAATGACCACGTTTGCTAGAAACGGGGAAAAAAAAAATGTTTGGCACAATCAGCAATTTCATTCTTTGTAACCATCTAAAAATCACATCAAAACATTGTAATAAAAATCCTGGCATTTATTTGGACGCTGATCAACAGCAGAAGCAGTCTGACCGGCTGAATGTTGAGGAGTTGAGTTCTACAGCTAGCCTTTGTCCAATAGAAGGCAAAATTATTTTTAGCTATGATCTGGCATTTTACAAACAGAGCCTAAAACCATGTTCATTTGTTGAAGGAATCTGAGTAAAGCGGCCATTGTGAAAACATTCCATCAGAGCAATGGAAAGTGAAAAATGCTCTACTGGCCCACACAATCCTCCTGTAATGCTAAGCCTATTTGCCAAACCACAGCAAACAACACTAACTCTTTTGACTGATAGGAAAAACTGTATATTTATCCTGTATATATTTGGGTCACCATGGAGACCAAAGAAATTTGCATTTGAAGAAACACCACTGTATGTTGCGCAACAGTCCCAAATAGGCCACATTATTATATGACCTTACAGTGGTGTGCCCTGGTATGCACAACACTAAGCCAAGCCTTTCAAAGACATTGTTGTGCTGCAACATACATTATGGTCTGCTCACATGATCTGTCGTCATGTGAAGAGTTTCATAACTTGCTGCTAAGCAAATGCAGAAGTACAGGACTGCCAAGCAAAAAACTTATTGCTCATCAACTTTCCTTCTCAGTCTGTACAGAGCTTGCATGTTCTTCCACTATTTGTTAATTTTCACTGAATGCTCCAGTTTCCTCCCACTTGGAAGGAGTCTAACTATATGTGTTTCAGGTGCACTGGTGAACTTAAATTGCCTTTAAGGTGTTTACGTAAGAATTAAAACCTCTGTATGTGACTGCCCTACAGCTCACTGTTGTCCCATCCAGGGTATACCCTGCCTCATTTCAAGTATAGGAATAGTATATAGGACTGTATATCTGACACATGGCAGTTTCATATCAAACACAAAGTGCTAACATGTGTTAATAACCTGATATAGGTAAGTTAAGTGGATGAGAAAAAATAAGTCTGCTAGCTGTGAAACTATGGCAGCAGAACTGCAGTTAAAGGAGGTGAGCCTTTATTTAGTCTGCAGAAGAAAATGTGGAGGGATGTTCCTCACTTGGCTTGAAGAAAAGCCAATGGCTGTTGGGAGATGCCTCAACAGCAGAGCTGCTAGACTGGCTTGGCATCAAGCTCACCAAAGGCAATCGTGCTCTAAACATTTCCATAGAAAGCAGATGTTCCAGTGAACATCCTGCCAGTTGGGTGGTTTGCGGCATCGGAGCTAATGACTACGAAGACCTACAACATCGGAGACCTACAAAACTTGACCTGTAATTCCAAAGAGAGGGGAACAACGTGGAGCAGTGTCATGCTGAAAGGCTGCAAAGAATTCAGTTCACGCAAAAGTGTCAAGTTTTCACAAGTTTCAGTGCTCCCTGTCTTCCCGGAGGCAGGAGGGGCAGCTCAACAAGTAGCTGCTAACATGCAGCTTGCTCTTCAGATTACTTCTATATTCCATTTCAGAGATACAAAAGACTAAGACAAAGCAGTATTTTATTACTGATTCCTTTACAGTTAGATTGCCTTACCACACTCAAGACCATGTATATCCACTATATCATTGTAGAATATGGTGATAAAAGTACAGAAAGGAAAATGTGTGTGTGTGTGTGTGTGTGTGTGTGTGTGTGTGTGTGTGTGTGTATATATATAAATAAACATTAAAAGAAAACATACTAGCTGGAGAAAGGTAGGAGGCAGTTGTATGGGACCAAGACCTTTTACAGCTGCAATCCGTTGCTCAAATATACAACAATCACATTCAAAGGAATGTATTTTCATCTCTTAATTGCTATTGAAAATTTAGTTGTACAATAAAATACTTTTTGAAATATAGTATCATTCCAACAAAGAATTTTAGACAGGAAGCTTCGATCCTCAAGCGTTACTAATGCTGAAAATTAAGCTTCTACTAAAACACAAGAACACCTTAAAATCTTACACCTAGGAACATAGCTATCATCTCCAGGATGTATATGTTCAGTAAAGAGCAGTGCACCCAATTACATCTGAACATTGGTCTGTAGAAGACATGTTCATGAACACAGAAGAGGCAAGAGGCCTGGTATCCCTGCTATTCATCTCCATTTTCAGGTTATAAAGCATGTAAACACATATGCTACAAAATGTTTAAAGGAGCTAAATCATTCCATTTTGTATGGGAACAAAACAACAAATAATTAGCTCGGCAGGGAGGGGAACACTTCTGTAACACAAAAGTTACAGAGACATTGTTTGGGACAATACAACAATGGGAACCTTCAGGAAGTCTGCAATCTTCCTTCACAGAGCAACACTGAATGAACTGTAGCAGGGGTGGGCTTCTGAGGGCTAGTTGGAATTTCTCACATGTCCAAAGCCTACATGCAGCATTCTTGCCACACGCATCAGAAGTGTCAGTGTTCCACTTGTCTGTTCAGGCCAGGCCTCATTCCTCATCCTTGGCAGGCGAGGCGTGGTGCCGGAATCCAAGTGAACCACACTGCTTTTTTCTCACAGCCTATGAGTTCCTTCCATGCTGCCCTCCGGCCTTAAATGCTCTATCCCCATTCCCTGAGCAATGCTCAGCCTTTGCCATGGTACTGTGCAGGTACTGCATGTGCTGACAAAGCACCAAAAAAAATGTGGAGCCTGGATCATTTTCCTAATTGTATTTTTCTGAAACAGAACACAAGAGATGAATGTCATTTCCGAATCATTGTTTGGTGTGTAAGGTGAGAATGAGAGGAAGCACTGAACGGAGCTACTTTAAGTTACACATTGTGTGCTGTGGAGTGTGATGCAGCTTTTCCTGAACAAAACTGCATGAAGGGACTGGACCGCCAGATTTTCCCAAAAGGTTTCTCTCTGAGCAAAACAAAAGGGATCTTTGTGGAAAATCTTGTTGGCTAGATATTTTAGCAAAATCACAGCATGACTAAACCACATTTAAGACTTGTTTTCCCCATCTTTCTGTACACAGGAAGTTGCACTAATGAAGGATTGAATTTGAATTTGTTTATTATCAAAAACAGCTTGCCCAGAGTAGGGCTGCAATGGTTCGGGGCCTACCTATCCCAAAAACACATGAGTGTGGTGCAGCGTACACCAGGGCATGGGCAAGGCAATCACTAACACAGTCACAAGCGCAATTTAAAGTCACCAATTCACCTGAAATGCATGTCTTTGGACTGTGGGAGCATCCAGACAAAACCCTTAACCAAACACAGGGAAAACATGTAAAGTCGCAACAAACTAAAATGTATTTGTACCAACATTCAAACCAACACAGGACCTGAGGCACTGGCACTCTGAATTTAGCCCTTTGAGTAATTTGATGATAATAATAATAAATAATAAATAATAATAATACTTTTGAAACAATTTTAAAATGTTATTTGTCATCCATAGAATAATACTGTGTTCTCCATTTGACTATTATTAAAGGTATAACTTTCTATAATATTACAAATACAGATTCCAAGCTTCATTTATGGACTATACTGTAATGAACTGTTACAGCGCTGCTAAGTGCTAACCAGGGTATTATTTCTGTAAGACACCACACACCCAGAACTGTTCACAAATATGTGCTTTGACTAACAGATCCACCTTTGATGTTTACTCTAGTACAACCACTCAGGAACAAGTGCAGAAAAGTTTGATCAGAGTTTAAATTGTACTAGATGAAGCAGGTAAGGAAAGAGCTGGGCTGCTAACAGTGGAACATGGTAAAATGTAATTACTGTAGATAAATACCTTGCCACACAGACTTGTACATGAATTTTAAGGCCTAGACTGGCAACACGACAGTACAAGGATGCTCAGTGAACAGCTTTGATTTCAACCCCAGTTTCATATCTAAAAAGTTGAACTAACTTACTTTATGTGGACTTGAGATATTTTATAACCTCTGCAAAGAGCTCTGAGAAGGCTGGAGGTTTTGTTTACTCAAAGTGTTCTCTTCACATTCCACTGATTCATTTATTTATCTCTTCATAAAAAGGTGTGGTGGGTCAACTCAAGCAACAGGTCAAACCAAGCCCAGGTGAAGCAAAGTATGCAGAGAAAATTCTACAACATTTACAGATCTCAAATAAGGGCAACATTCCCATTACAGCTTGTTTCTGAGTTAAAAGACAGACAGGTGGACAGTTCTGGACTTGACTTACAGAGCACTAAAATCTGAATGTCCCGACATTTGACAGCCACAGTACTTATTCCCTACTCTGATATGCACATACAGAGCTGAGTTTTGTACCAACCCCCTGTGCTGGATTACCTTGCCAACCTACTAGTTATGTACCTCTACCATTTATTTCCTTCAAAACATACTATTGTTGCAAATATTTAGAGTAGAATATATTAAAATACAGACTGCAATAACAGACTTATCTAAATTATATGGCAAGGATATGGGCACAAAGTCCACCAAAAAATTCAGTTTTATACCCCTGGCTTATCTTGTTCTTTTGCAAGTCAAGGAAGACATATCAGCAGCAGAGGACTTCTGCCTTTATGAACAAGAAACCCAATTTGGCTCTTGTACAGAGTCCCAAGCACAGCAAGACAAAAACTGTTTATTCTCCCCTGTGGCTTCAGAGAAACTGTCCCAAATCACATACTAGGCAAGACACCATTAACAGCACATGGTCAGTATTAGATGTTGCGATAAACATATTGCAGATGTGCTCAGAAAAGCCATGTCCGTGACTTTAAGTCCTTTGATATGTCAGCAATATTTGTTTTTTCAATGCACTGATACAAAGGACTTGAAGAATTAAATTAGGATGCAAAGCTTCTGAGAAATGGTTGATAAATCTAAGCTCTGAAACAGCACACAGAAAATGTAACTATATAGAATCATAACACTTGTTCACAAGACAAGGTGTACAGCTGAGTCGCTATGTAATGTGGCACAACTATTTTTAGTGTCACTTGTTGTAATAAACTGCTGCCTTCACAAGAAACTACAAAAGTGGGTGGATGAGTGGCCAAGTGTGATTAGCTATGGCATCTCGATAACAAATGCTAAAATACAATGTAATGAAAAAACAGGACTAATCATAAAAAAGATGATTATTCTATAGATGACAGACGTATTAGCAATAAACAGGGTAAGATTTTTAAAGTATCTTTTATAAAGGAAAGCTCTGGCATGAAAATATGATGATATGACAGACAGTTTACTGTTCAATTTGTTTTCAAGTGGAGTTTTACGGTCTACTAGACACAGGTCGCAATGAATACAAGCAGTAGTAGCAGTGGCATTTGTGGTTCGGTTTTCCCAGCACTTCATTCATGACCTTTTGGTGTCCAGGGACCTATTTAATGGCAAAGTCATACAGTCATACTCTCAGTTGAGTGTTTCATTTATTTTTCTGTACAGATTTAATTTAATGTGTCATATCATTATTGCACTGTGTGCTCCTGTTCCCTCATGCAATCTCCCTTGAGGATAAACAAAGTATTTTCAGTTCAGTTGAGTTCAGTATACATCTTTCATTTATCACTGTGAGCGTTGCAGTGGTACAGTGAACAGTGGAGCTTCTGCTGTGTCAAGAGCTGATGCTGCTGACAAGTGATACAATCACACAGGTTGAGAAATACAGCAGGCAGACAAACAGAAAAAAGAGGAATGTGCTGAAAATGACCCAAGTTTGGGGCCATTTTAAACTTAAATGGAAGAAGAATGTGGTACAATGTATCCAATGTATCCTCTAACCTCTATGTATATTTTTATATCATATTCCTTATTTATTCTCCTTATTTTCACTATTTATTATTTGTTTTTCTTATATCTTATTTATATATCTTATTTGCTGAGGATGCCTGGAAGCAACACTTTTCATGGTGACAACACTGCTATGCTGCTGTTAAGTGCTTCCATGACAAATAAACCTTGAACTTGAACAATGCACCCCACAAATGCTAAAAAGCCTTCCAAAACACCGACCTTTTTTGTTCATTGAAACCACATGCTGCTCTAAGACTTGCATTATGCCCAAGCTGTATTTAAATTACAACTTGTAGTTGTGAAATTTAAGCTGCACTGCTCAGTAGAACCTGAGTGATGTAATATGCGACGCAAAGTAGAATTTATTTATTCTACTTATGCATTGCTTTTTGGTTATATTTGAAATATCTTTTTGTCAGAGTCCTCAACTAATTTAAAAAAAAAAAAAAAAAAAACATGGACAAAAATTGTCAAAAAATTTGTCATGATTTTCAGAATTCTGCCAAGTAAGCATCTTTTACCTAATTTAACCAAATATATGAATATCTTGTAACATACAATGCACAGCATGTGCAAAACGCAGTGTAACAATAGCATCTGCTAACAGCCATACATATAAAATATATACTATGACAACACTGAGCCCATACAGTTTAGACTATAGCTAAAAATAAGGTGAGAACCCTGACCTCATGATGTCAGGACAATGACCTCCATCTCAACATCAGCAAAAGGAATGGCCATACGCCCATCTCTATAGCCGGCGCTCCAGTGGAGAGAGTGAACAGCTTCAGGTTCCTCGGAGTTAACATCACTTGAGGACCTGTTCTGGTCACGGCACACCAGCGTCGTCATCAAGGCGGCAACACAACGCCTCTTCTTCCTCCGTCGGCTGAGGAGGTTCAGCATGGGCAACAGGATACTTGTCAACTTCTACAAATCTACGATCGAAAGTATCCTGACTGGCTGTTTCACGGCCTGGTATGGCAGCTGCAGTAAAGCTCTACAAAGAGTGGTCAAGACAGCACAGAGCATTACCAGGACTGATCTACCAGCCCTGCAGGACCTCTACACCCAGCGGTGTAAGAAGAAGGCTCATAACATCTTGAAGGACCACAATCACCCCAGCCACAAACTATTTTCCTTGCTCCCATCCAGAAAATGCTTTAGAAGCATTCTAACAAGCAGGTTCCGGGTCAGTCCCCCCACACCCACACACAAAATAAGACTGATGAACCACTGACTCCTCCCTTGGACAGTGAGACACTATCAATCTGTTTATATGTCCTGTATGCCCTTATCGATTTGTGTGTTTGTTGGTTTGGCTGTTTGTTTGTTTGCCATTTCTTGTTTATCTAACTTTTAACTTCTATGTATATTTATTACATCTTATTCCTTATTTATTTTTCTTAATTTCATTATTTAATTTTCTTATATCTTATTTATATATTGTATTTGCTGAGGATGTCTGGAAGCAACACTTTTCATGGTGACAACACTGCTATGCTGCTGTTAGTGCACCCATGACAAATAAACCTTGAAACTTTGAAAAAGGTCATGAAAATGCATTAAAACATTGCACAGTATGCATGTGTGACACTGTAGTGTAACAACTGCTGAATAAGGTGAACACCATACAAGACCGTTTGCTATACACATGCCTGCCCCATGCACAGCCAGCAACCATCTTCTTGCTCCTTCTTCACTTTGGCCCCTCCGCTCTTCTTTCTTTCCATGACTAAAATATCAGGCAACACGCAGCTTCAAGGGCAATAACAATCTTTAACTTTCCAAAAAACAAACAACATTATCTAAAATTCAGTAAGATAATCCTCGACTAAGGATCGGGTTAGGGACCAATGGCTGGATTCTAAGTCAAATTGATCAGATTGGATTGTGTTCAGGACAGTGATTATTCCTAAATGTGTAATCAACCATACAATAAAATCTTTTAAAACTTTTGTCACTGTGTTTGCCCTATTTTGTTTTGTTTCTGGCCATAGTATTGTATATTATCCATGCCATTATTAAATGATTCAGTACTGCATTCTTTAGTAAAGTTTCTTTTTAAAACGTACAGCATGTTTGACATTTTCTTTTAATGCTTCAGTATTCTGTGCCATACGATCGCACCATGATCTTTTGTGATTGTTCCAATGCTAACAGGTAGTGATGGATCCAATGGGTGATACAGTGGCAGTCATGGGAATTCTTCGGTGCGAGTTCAATTATGTGGGATGCATCCACATTTTTATGTGACATAACAGTGAGAACAACTAATGGCTAAACAGGTTTAGTTTGCGTTTCAGATTCTATTTTAGTTTCACTTAAATATGCCACTTCAGCAATAAAAATGTGGTTTCTTAACAAATGAAACAAAGTAATTGTTTTAAAATATTTGCCATAATTGTTTTATTGTTCTAGGCATTTTATTTTGCTTTTTAATAAAACTTCAAAATTTTCCTTATCCAATTAATCATCAATTGGTAATCATTTATTTAAATAACCTATAGTTAAAGCTGAAAACACAATAAAGACTTTAAACTACAGTATTATGAATAAATGAATGCTCACAGACAAACCCTGTTAATGAAACTGCAGACATTTTACTGTACTAGGCACTCAAATACAGCCAGAATATGGAAAGCTAAAATACCAGGAAAGGAGCAGGAAAAGGAAATCTGCTCAGTCTAACGCAACAGATCACATAACCTTGTTGGGCCTTCCAAACATGCTCACGCATGATAAATCTTGTTATGCCAAAAGTGAACTCCAATTCACTTTTGGAATTTCTCACACTGCAAAATACACCATGCTTCAGCTAAGACTACATCTTGGCTAGTAAGACCGAACATAGAATATGCTTCACGAAACAATTTAAACTGAATGATCGAGTTACTCCTTCCTTTCTAACTGCAACCTGAATCATCTCAATTGGGACAAGCACCTGACCAAAGAAACATTCCGAACATCAATGAAATACTATACGGATATCCCCAAGATACAAGTTAGTTCATTAGTTTTGGCATAATTATTTAAAACCCTTTACTGAGTTACGACCAAACATGAGGCTGATTTTTCCTTTTTAACGTTTTAACGTTTAAGTAACAAGAGTTAAGAATGAGGGACCTTGCAAAGTTCACATCGGCAGCCGTTACAGCGTACGAGTGAACGCGCGTCCATGTGTAAGAGGCAGTACGAGAGCGGCGCAAGCATATGCCATCATCTATGTAAAGGTTGTTTTGAAAACCTGCACCCTGACTGAGCCCTTTTTATTATCTGTTGAGAGTAACCAACAGACAACTGCCACACCTAGTTTGCCGGTGGCTGTTATTGTCCAGTCAGTATCTCTGCACCTTTGTTTCACGTTTTACTTGGTGATTTTTGTGATCTCAAAATGCAATATATTGAATTTATATTGCTACATTACAAACATAAATATTATAAAAATGTCTGCTTTTAATATAAGTGTTATCCATCTCTATTGTGATGGGTTTTGGTGATACTGGAGCAAAAAAAAAAAAAGGGTGGGTGACTGGGCTCAGGCCCCCTTTAAAATGTTTCCCATTGAAATAGTGACTGTCTGTCTGACAAGAGTTCACCTCAAGAGCTGATTTTCAGGAATGACACATAAATAGAGGGATACCTGTACCCTAGTCATAAAGTTCAGTGTTACAAACTCCTCTTAGCAATTATTCATAATCCTCTCCTTGGGAAGGTGCTCAGCATACCAGAATACCCTAGCGGTGTTAGCATTTTGTCACTTTAAACTGAACCAAACTGGATTACTACTGACAGAGCTTAGCTGACATTACTTCTAGTGTATCTGCTTATGTCGACTTTGACAGACCATTCAATCCTGGCATTTATCAGAGTGATAATCTTATTTGATATTTGTACAAGTAAATAATTTATGCAACATTTGGATGCTGAAATGCATACATGAGCTGTCAAAATTGTCCCAGTGTCACCAAATACACCAGATACTTTGATCAGTGTCCGTTTATAAATTAGACCAGCATTCTGGAGACTTTATTGACCAACAACCCCATATTTTGCGTTTTTCTGAACTTTTGTATAAAGTTCCCAAATTCCTGCCTTAGTTAAGCTGTTGACAAAAATGTTACGATTACATCTAGTAAAAGCAAGGCCTTGAGAATCTGCTATGATTTGTTTTCTTTGCATGATTAAAAAGTACTATTTTCCAAAAAGGAAAAGCACAGTCCACGGATGCAACATGGAGCAGAACAGGGGCTCGGCCTCAATTCTATATGCAGGTAGGGCTATGATGTGCGCATACAGAAAAGGCAATGCAGTAAAACCCTGCAACAACACAAATGTGGATGTTCTATTAGCAACTGGCTTCCATCCTTCTGCATGAGAGGGGGGCTGGGTTTAGGAAAATATAATACAGGTCCATGGATGAATCGATTGTCAGTTAAATGCTTTAGGACAGTTAAAGAATGGAAAACAGAAAACTCAGCTGGTATTAAAGAGATCTCCAGATTAATGCGTTTACTTCAAGCAGGCACAAAAAAGAAACTCCATTATTTACTTTGCATTTTACAAAAGGATACCAAACTACCACAAATTAAAGTTTGCCAATGACAAAAACTTTATATTGGTATTAATTATAGTGTGTTTTTGTTCTTGTAGCATTATTGTAAAAATATGTATGACTTTAGATACATATTTGTAACATGCACATTTTTGTTTGTAGTTAGTCAACTTCCCACAAGTTGACCGATTTTTCTGGACCATACTTATCGCGTTATGGCAGGACATACCTGCACTGCACATGTAATTTGACTGCCCTGACAGGAGTATTTACGACGAAGCTGAACCAAACCAGTTTGTTGGTTCTCACCCACAGCTTTTACCCCACACATCACACAAAATTCACCAATACCTAATACATGCATAACAATATGAAGTGAAAGCATGAAATACCTTTTATGTTATTTTTATTACCTTGAAACCAAGACAAGAAATTTGCATCACCTTGCAGGTAGAAGAAATTTTAAAAACAATACCTTTTATGTTAATTACCTTGAAACCCAGATAACAAATGTGTTTCAGCTCAGACATGGAGGTTTTACATGGAGATGGAGAACAATGGAGGTAGCACTTGTTTCACCACTCAACTGGTGGGTGCAAGAAGTTACAGGATCATCTGCAGCTTCATTACATTCTCTTTGCCTCTTTAACACGTGTTGGACAAACAGGCACCATTTACCATTCACAATCAGTATGTGCTCATGCACTGGGTGGATGTACATTTGTACAGAGCACGGTACTTCAACACAGTCGGGATCTAAAGCAACTTACCTCAAGTTAACCTGTCTCAATGCGTTTTACGGCCTCCTGAAACCTGTCCATTATGACCAAAGAGCATTTCACATAATCTTGTGACACCAGGTTCCTGCTGTATTGTTTGCCCCCACTGTATTTAGGACTGTTGTGCTTTTACAGGTCTTCTGTAACCTCACTCCATCCCAGTTTAGTCCAATGCTGTCAGGATATTCTTTGCATTAAGAGCCAGAAACAAATACAACAACACTGATGAAGTTTACACAACAACTCAGTTTCAGTGAGATAACAAACTGGTTTTCATTTCAAATGAGTCCTTACAAAGACACGTGGATGTCAAAAATCATTTAAGGTTTGAACATGAAATCCTGTATCTAAAAACCCTCAATCTAACTGGTACATATGGTATGTACTTAAATTTGTGTCAATGGCAGTTGAAAAAATTATTCTTAGGTTAAAGTGTGAAACCAAATAAGTAAATCTAAGGCACCTCTTGAGCACCCAAAAAGAACATAAAAGCTGGAGGGAAAACTAACTTCTGCTTGGCATCCATAGCACGGAGCTCGGCCAGCACACAAAAGCTGTGAATCTGTCAGTCCACAGGTGGCTCAACTGTCAGGCCTAAACGGTGAACCTCAACGATTCATTTCCAAATAAAAAAAAATTACAACCCCCCCAAAAAAATAAATAAATAATAAAAATTAGCCACAAACTGCCAAAATTCTGCAGCTTCATATACCTGTCATAATCTGTCAGCATTCATGTGAGGAGATAAAGGCCCTGCCGCTCGCCCTGGCAGCTGGACTTTCTCCCCACACCCAGCAGCCATGTCGAGCTGACACACCACATAGGAAAATGTCTTTACATGCTGGGAATAACACATTAATAGCACTACAAAGTAACCTGTCCTAAATGTGCCGCAAGTAAACTCGGTTCCTTCTGGGTTTCTAAGTTTCGCTCATCTTCGTGTTACTTAAAGCCACAATACATTTACTGTGCTTCTCCCTCACAAGCGCCTCTGTGCTCCGCATTCCGGTCCCTTTCCGCAAACTCACGCTCCGAAGTATCCAACGATGTCCCACAGCTTTTACGGAAAGGTGGAAGCAAAACAGCACGATATCACAAGCAAGTGGCTTAGGAGAAAACCATCTGCTAAAGGAATAAATGTCGACGCGGGCTTGCGTCGTGTGGCGCGCCAGTGTGCGAAGGCTTCGGGAAATAAATTGCTCAAAGGTATATAAAGTTTGGAAGAACTTCGTTGCTGTAAATCACTCCTTGAGGAAAACAACTGAACTCAGCTCCGCGCCTTTACTAACAATTCGTTATTAAAAACGGAAGAAATGAGCTAAAGCTAAAACAAACGGTTTGTAAGCAGGCGCAAGGCAAGCCTTTCCCTGTCTGTTCCCCCATGTGTGCAGCACTTCGCCCCGAGTCACGCCGGCTGGCTTAGCCACCGCTGCCTGGAGAGCCACTGAGCCTCACCTCCTGCGTCCGCAGCGCCGGCGCTTTCTTCAGCGCTTCCTTGAAGGAGATGTCCAAGGAGGCAGTCATCTTGGCCGGCGCTTTTAGAACTATTTATCAGAGTGCGGCGACTCCTCCGACCAAAATGTCCCTCGTCGCTGCCAAGCGCCCGTCCGGTGGTTCTCTCCCCCCCGGCCAGGCATGGGTTCACGTTCACCATTGAGCGAAGTCTAGCGGCCGCGTCCAGCGCATACTGACGCTGTGGCCCGCCAGACTATAAGCTGGGAGCGGACTCCATGGTGGAACCCTCTCTTTCTTCCTTCCTTTCCTTTTTTAACTTCTCAACACACTTGGCGTCTGTTAGGTGCGGGTCTGCGTCGGGGAGTTGCTGCCCGGTTGCTCCTCCGGCCAGGCTCGCTCGGTCGCGTTCTCGCACCCTCAGCGCCCGCCCCCCCCGAACCTGTCTGAGCCCCACGGCGCGTCGGATCGCCGCAGTTTCACACCGTTCGAGACGCAAGTATAAACATTTGCAAAGCGTAAGCAGCGAAACCTCGTCCTTCGCACTCGCTCGGCGGCGAAACACTTGTCCGGCGCTGCTGTAAACACACGGCTGCCGCCAACTGGCTCCTCCCTCCCATCGGTCACGCTGTTTAGAGTTGAAACGCGTATTTACGCCATCGGCGTTCGGGGTGAACAGAGCTGAAAACGACGCTCTGTGGATGAATGAATGGATGAATGGATGAATAAATATGTTTGTTAAAGCGCACGAACGGCCTCAACATTCACTTCGCCAAAAACTCCCAGCTGGCCCTTCCGCGCGCTGCCGTGGAGACCGTGCACGCGCTCCGCAGTCGCGAAACATCGCGAGAAAAGCGGGCAGCTCGCGGCGTCACCGTACATTTTGAGATGCACAATAACGCGGCGAACAAGTGTGCTGCGCGCTTTACCGGCATGGATTTGGGCAAGTACAACATTCAAAAACGTAATGTTCTTCGACCTTCTGTGGGTCTTTTTGAAGCCTCGCCACGCCGGATACGTGCAAGCGATATTAAGAGTGAGCGAACCAATATCCACACTGCTGCAAAATTTCTATACAGTATGTATAAGTTAGGCAAACGTGGAGCATTGAGCTCACATGTACGGAGCAGGAAACAGAAGACGTGTTTTTGTCTTTTGCCTCGGTAGTCTCGCTAACGGCCTGCTGCTGGATTGTCTGTGCTGCGCCGTGATGCTGTTTCTTGGCTCTTCAGCCATGAGGAGACTAAACAGTCGCTTGGTTACAACCTGTGGCTCCGTTTAGCTCTTTACTGAGAGACTTTGCTAGGCGCAGCCTCTAGAAGCTGAAGGACAGTTCAACCTCTGAGCAAGATTGTCGTGAGAAAGAGATGTTTCCGGTGTCACCGGATCAGTTCCAGATTTTTTTGGTTCTCTCTATGGATACGTGAAATGTAAACGTGCTCTTTTTGTGCAAGCGTGTGAAAATGGACAGACAGACCCTTGCAGGGCCTGTAAAGTGTTTTCACAAACACTTTTTATGTTGTCCTACAAATAACTGACCGCTAATGGCACATTTGCATTGACACGTTTCTCTTATGGGGTTTATTGCCCCACAGTTGAAGAGCTGCTGTTCTCCATAGTCCAACTAGACTTCTAAGTCCATTAGAAGATCTTTTTGGATTGTACATTTTTTTTTTAACACTACAGTACAGTGTGTAAGAAAATTATATTACGCAACATAGACTGCAGTGTATCTGAAATAATTCTAGATGTAGTCCCACTTGGGTAGCAATGCATGGGAAATTCTACGAATAACTGAATAACTGCAGAAGAAGTTGGTAACAGGATGTTGCAAGTAGGAGTACTTAGCATTTCCAGGAGAATTCAGTAATTCCCACAGCCACACAACAAAGGGGGATTCCGAAGTGGACATGTGACTTGGTCATTTGTCTTTCGATGGTGTGCTGCTATCTGCAAGATCTTCTGGCCATTGTGATGTCTGCAGCTGAGCCTGATAAGGGAAACTCCAGCTAATGTTTTTTTTGGCTGGGAATTAGCAAGCTTGGGGCTACACAAGAAGCAGACGCACATGGGCCGTTTTGCACTTCAACCTTTCATGGGAAACAAATGATGTAAAGGGGAAAATATTGCAAAAAAAAAAAAATCTTTTAAATTTATCTTTTTTTTTTTTTTTTTTACCCAGATTACACAGCTTTAAATGTTTTGGAGTGTTAAAATCCTTGCTCTGTGCAGTGCAGAGACAAACGCTGTGGTTCATCCTGAGTCTGGACAGTAGGGATACAGGTGTACCACTCTACGTTCAGGCTTTGTGGCTCTACCAGCTGTCTTCACAGATGTCTCAGAGAATCAGTGTGCATTTTTTGTGTGTGTGTGTGTGTGAGAGAGAGCTGTGCAGAGGGAAGGAACGGAGCTACAGCGCTAAAGAAACAGCCACCAGGAAACGTGAGCACTGGAGACTTGAGAATGACATCTTGCAAACTCAGGTTACAGAAGGATGTCTACACTGAACTGCACTGACAACTGTCTCATTCAGTAGGCGAATTGCCAGTGAATTTCAGTTTACAACATTGATACCAACAGTTAGATCCCATGTACAATTTTTTAAATTAAAATATCATTTAATACATTTGCATTTTAAATTGTGAATAACTAGCCATTATAGACTTAAGAAACTACAAAGTTTAAGATGCATTCCAGTGCATGACAACTGCATTTGTGATTTTATTGTAACTAAAATTTTTGAATAAATGACAGTACCACAACAAATTAAAATATAATATTGCCATCTTTATTGCACAATGTTCCCATAAAATTGGGAAAAATGAAGGGAAAAACACATTTTAAAGACTGAAAATAAAGGGAAAAACACAATTTAAAGACTGTATATACAGAGAAAAAAACATACAACTGACAAACTGTTACACATCATACTTAATAATTTAAATGTAACTATAAATATAAATATCACCTTAGTATACATGTTGTTATATATACTTCTGAAAAACAAATCAGACATTTTACAAAAAGGTATAATTCCTGCAATTGTTAAGCATCTTCGAACTGTATCATTTTAGCCAGCAAAATAAATCATTTTCTAGTAATATTTTATCATGCCTCAATGTCAATCAAGACTTCAAGACGCATGACTTTACTTTTAGACGACAGTGAAATCAAAGAATGTATGTATGCAACAGTAGAAATCATTGCAAATATCTGTAAAAATACATCTAATTTAAAACTGCCTTTGCTGTGTTTCATTTTCATAAATTAAAAAAAGTTGTGCTTCAACAATGAAAATGACAGATTTCCTCCTCCCCTCAAAAGTGGACGAAAAGGGACAAAAATAAAATGATGACATTCTTACTGTTTCCTGGTACAGTTGATGATGGAAGCATGCATCCAAACAGTAAACATAGTGTAAGTGACAGTGCAGTAAAGTTTTGACGTCACCGTCTAAAAAATGTTACGCACACGAACATGTCGATATGAAATTATGTACCTTTCAGACTTACTTATAAAGGGGGAAAGTTAGTATCCTTTTCAGAAGAGAACTTCATTGTGTGTTACTTTATGAACATTTTCATGAATGAAAAAAGCTACTTCCCTTTTAAGCAGGCACACAGCTACTAAAGTAGGGGGTGTACTTCAACTGGAGGTATGAGGTAGATTGTACCTGCAAGAATGAATGGCGTCAAAGCGGTTATTGGCTGTCAAACTACTGCAGCTTTCTTTTTTTGACTTCCCCTATTTAATCAAAATTTGTTATATACACAGCATTTATGGACAACATCATATTCTTGAACTGAGCAAAAACTGTTACCCCCGGGGTCCTTGTAAAAGAATACGAGCCTTTTTCTCAGCCTGTATCCGCAATTTCCTTTTTTCCTATGGCTGTGCTGTAGTTTGCATGGTGTCAGTGGTGGTTTGCATCCCCTGTCTGCCATGTCGGAGTGAAACGACAAAAGAAAAAAGTACACATAGGAAAGTAAAAATATGCTCCATTTGCAAGGTACAAATTAACATTAAAAAAAGAGAACAGTCTCCTTTGGAAAATTATCTCCATAAATCTTCAGTCCTTGCAGACCTGGACAGTGAGTGAGGGCTGTACAGTGGTTCCTCCTGGCCACTGTCCCTCTTGGCCTGCTAATTTGGCCTTGCTCACTTTGGCCACTCTCCAGCTAGCTAGTCCAGGGCCTGCCCAGGGGTCCCAGAGCTGCAGCAAGAACCATTGGGACGTCCTATGGCCCTGCCGTGCGGGGCCAGGCCTGGCGTGCCCAGTCTGCACCAGCGCTGCCTTCTAAACAGTTCTCTGGTTCCAGACTCGATTGTGCTAATGGTTCACGGCTGTCTACAGCAGGATCTGCGCCACGTACGGCGAGTGGGTGCTGGCAACTGCCGCCAACAGGGGGAGGTCACTGGATTCAATCCTAAAAAAAGTATAAAAAAAAAAAAAATTTTAAAAAATGCAGCTGTTAAGATTTGCCTTTGCTCATTGTAGAAACATACATACATACATACATACATACATACATACATACATACATACATACATACATACATACATACATGGCCAAAAAATAATCCAGTACATATTCAGCTTATGATGAGATTAAAAGTGTATATTCTAGCTGGACAACAAACTGCTGATGCACAGTTTGAGCAGTTTAATACTTCTGAGTACAATGTCGACCGCAAACCAAGCCTTCTTGTCCAACACCGATGCTCGACCTCACTGATGCTCCTGTGGCCGAATGGGCACAAAATTCTAAAATCTGGTGGGGCAGCCTTGCCAGAAAAGTGGAGGCTGTTATAGCAGCAATAACAGTAGGGGGAACAACTCCATATGAATCCCCATGGGTTTGGAATGGGATGCTCAACAAGCATACAATGGGTGTGATGATCAGGGGTCCACATACTTTTGGCCACAGAGTGAACAGTCATGCTTCAAATTTTGTAAACCAATTGCATTTCAAGTTTTTTCACCATAAAATGCATATTTATTCCAAATGTGTCTCTTCCTAACTGAAATTAAGTACAACAGAGTTGTTTTTCCACTCAAAACAGTTCAGTTTAACCAAATTAAATACTTGCTATCATTCTTACCCCAGCACCATTCCTAGCTCCTTGACGTGAACTCTAGTTTGACCCTTCAAGTACTCTGCCAGCATTTTACTCTTAAAGTAGAGCTCTTGCAGCCGGTCCTCAAGGTGCATGATGCACTGTGGAGAGAAAGCACATGAACGTTTCAAACTCAAGACCCATGGTCTCCAAGTCTGCCCTGGTGACAAACACTAGGGGGCGACATACAACACAACTTCCTTCACAAGTGGTTTCTCACGTGTACATGTCCCAAACATCAATATTCACAGTACAATATGTAGAAAAATATACAAATTATGTGTTTTTAGCTGATATAATAATCATCATCATTTTCCAAGAGTGACCTGACTGATTATTGATTTATATATATATATAGTACAGCCAAATGTGTGGTTATAGGTTTGTGTTTGGTTGTATTGAGAAAACAAACTAATACTGACTTTAATCTGGATTAATCACTCAGATATGCACAGTGAGGGCTGTTCTGGTCAGCTGGGGCAAACTTACAAAGTTTGGAGAGACGTTCAGCTTATAGAGCTGGTGGGTGGAATGAAGCAGGCTGGACACCAGGCTGGACACAAGGACCTCTTTTCCCAATTTATTGTCCATGACCCTCCTTTGGCTGCTGGCCACCTGCACAGTCCATTTGTCTGTGTCCGCTATAATGCAGACTGCCTCGGCAATGGGCTCATCCAGCACTGGATGCTGAGGGATGGCCAAAAAATAAACCAGTCAAACAAAATTTTTGGTCTCACACTTGAAGCAAATATTTTAAAAATAGCACAATGCCAAGTCACATTTTACAGGTACCTGGACAGCATGCGCCAAATCCGACATGAGGTACTGCTTAAGCTTCTCATCATTTGGTGTCCCATGCAGAACAAAGTCAGGGACGTACACTGGACAGTAGCCTCCGAACAAAGACCTCCCGAAGTTGGCAATGCTCGGCTTGGAGAAATTCTCCACCAGCTTCGACCTAAAGGCACAGAGACACATCTATAATGAGGCAAATAAAAAGGTTTGCCATCTTGTTTAGTTTTATCATCAAACTCTGTTTTTGGATAAATTACTATTGCTCTGTTGCTTTTATACAAAATTACATTCTACATATTTGTACTGCTTCATATAGTCTATTAGTGATTATTAGGTTCAGCACATACAGCAAGGACTTATTAAGCACCAAACCAGCAACCTTAAGGTCACAAATCTGTCTTTTTTTATCTCGCCTGATACCCTTATGCACCATTATGGATTATGTCATCACAGCGATTAGCACCCACCCTGGGAAGGGGACTTCCACCTCGTCCATCCACTCCTCCTGCTCTTCTCCATAGTACGTGCCCTCATGGCGATGAAGCTCCTGTGCAGCTTCTTCGCTCTCACTGTCCCCCAAGGCGCTATCTGAGCTTTCATTCCGCGGGATCTCCCACTCGTTCGGGGGGCTCACTTTTCTTGGGTGCCCCTGGTCCCCTTGGGGGACAGTGACAGAGATCACAATCGCTCCGTCCTGCCCAGCAGAACAACTTTTGCAGCAGCTGTCGGCAGCTGCACCCTGTCCTGTGAGTTTGTGTGGGGGCTCCTTCAGCTTGTCTTTTGCTTTGTCCGTGCCACGTGCCTGCTGTACTCCCAGTACATCATCAATGGTCCTAGTCTCCACGGGGTTGTCGTCACTAAAGTACTCGTCAAAGAGATCCATGCACTCCTCGTTGGAAGCGCCCCACTGCAGCGCACTGCGGGAGACATGCAAGAGCAGTGTCTTACCCTCGCTGGTCTTGCTTTGGTCCTCTGACGCCTGTTTGGGCTCGCAGTGCTGCTCGGTGCTGCCCTGCTGGCAATACTGCTGCTCCTTCAGGTGCCTCCTGTGCTTCCGTATTTGATCCTCTACCTTCCGCCTGCGGCTTTCTGTGTCTGAGTCTGGTGACATAGAATCCCCTATGAGGAAAGTCACTTTGCCACCAGGCTGCTGGTCAGCTGGGATCTTGTCCGGGGGCTTCTTCTCCAGCGGTATTCCAGAGGAGCGGAAAATTTTGACTGGCAACCTCTCAGAGTCTAGGGTCTCCCCGTCAATGGCAGCTTCTGTGTCCATCACTAGCGCTACCCCCGGGTCCCGCGGTGATGCAGACCCAACACCCACCACGGTCTCTAGTCTCGTCTCCGGACAGAGGCTGACCTTCTCCCTGCAGAACAAAGTGTCCTGACCACTGTTCTCATTTTGGCAGCAGTCTGGTGGTGTGGGCTCATCCTCTGGCTCAGCAGGGGGTGGCGGAGGCAGGTAGTCACCATGGGGCTGGTGCATGGTGACCAACACGTATTCAGACTCTTCCACCTCGCCCCGTCGCAGTGAAGTGGTGATGAGCGAGCCCGGCATGACTATGGCCTCATCTTCAGCACTTTCCAGCAGGTGTGTTTCAAAGAGCTCTGAGCAGCGAAGGAAGTAGGTGAGAAAGTAGAGCAGACGCTGCACCAGTTCCTGCCGCCGACCCACCACCACAGTTCTGGAGAGGCGCACGGGGGAGCCGATCGCACCATACAGATCGCCTGCACACCAAAAACAAAGCAAAACATTACAAACAAATGCCATCTTAAACTGCCATGTCAGCTCACCCATCCATACTGTGAAGGGGCTGTGTTCTTTACTGTTACTCTGATCACAGGTACAATGGTGGCATCTTAGTTCATCTTTTCATTCACATGAACATGCTACCATCACCACAACACATGGTCTTACAAATAAACTTCACAGTTGTGAAAAAATGTGTAAGTTCATTCCCTTGTTATGAGTTTGCTGATCTTTCTCATATTTCATCATTTTATAGTCCTGTTTAAGCCTTTTCGTGCATACTTTGACGATGAACTTGCACTGTTCTATACTGTAAAAAGTTTTCTATACTTTAATGAGTTTTTTTTTTTTTTTTAACATTTTTTGTCAACTGTTTATGATCTCCAACAGTCTTTCCTTTTCCTGTTGACTCACCACTGTCAAGCAGTGCTTAGGTTTCACCACAAAGGGAGAAGCACATTCATTCAGCTGCATTTCGAGCTTCTTGCACTCAGTATGTATACATTATAAAACAACTGTTACTATAATAATACAAAAACATTATGATAAAAAAAACAGATTAATGCACTTAGGAACCTTATCTTAATCCAGTGAAAAGGTTAAAACTATATCATCATAACTAGCAAACATAACCAAAAAATTATGGAGAATTTCTCTCTATGAATTATGGTTAAGTCAGATCATAATAACTCACGTACCCTAAATGTCAGATGAGGTTTAAGACAGATGCTTGCTATAAAAAAAAAAAAAAAAAAACTATCTTCCATACCAAGTTGTGCCCATAGAGGGTTGTAGGGATGTGTCTTGGCCAGCATGTCCACGCTCATAGATGAGTGTTTCTCCAGGAAGATTTTGATGGGTGGCTGTCCGTTGGGCATCACTGTTGGGACCCATGCCAGATGATTGGTAAGGACAGCAGTAAGGAGGGCTGGAAGAAACCTGGACACAGGGAAATTGCTGTGTTACTCTCTCTGGCTACAACAGCCTTGTGTCCCTTGCTTCAGAATAGAAGAAAATTGCCATGAAACTGAACATAACAGAACAGATACTATGTATCTGGGCTGAACAATCCTGAATATGTTCACATGCAAGCTAATGGAGTGACTCAGACCTCAGTAACATCCCATGACTCTGACTGCGCATTACAAGAAACCCTTTTTCCCTCCCTTAAAGCATTTCTTCATTAATTCACTCAACTGGTTCTTTGAGGCCTGCTCCACGAGGAGAGAGAACTCCTTCATGAACTGGCCACAGAGCTGGTTCTTCTCTGGTGTTCCAGACATCATTGTCAGCCACACAGGCTCGCCAATGCGTGGCATGGTGTAAAGGTTGCAGATGGTTGTCCTGCAGTCACAGGGAACAGTGCCATTATTGTTTCTCAGCAGAAAAGTAAGGCAAAATTTTGCAGATGTGCAAAGGGCATGTGGGAGGTGGGAGTGAAAGGCCCTACATGACATTTTAGCATCTCAGAATTCCTTGCCAGTTCCAGCCCTTAACATCAGTGAGGAACACACTGAAAAGCTACTTCTGAACCTTCAGCCATGGGTTACACACAGGGCGTTGGACCACGCACTGCAGTCCAGAACACAAACAGTTATGAGATCATGCATCAAGATTTCTACTCAAAGCAGTAGGCCAGTAATAAGTGACAATTACATTTAATCACCTCATCTATATTTGAAGACTTCCTTAGAACCTGGGAATGTTAGCCATGACACGAAAACAAGAGAAACTTCTGAGTCATGTGCAAAGCTTTTTCCATTTCTATTCATCATTATCCTTAAAAATCCAATCTAACTAGCTGCTTTGACAACATAAACACTGGTGTTACTGGTAAGTTTACAAGGGCAACCTGCCTCACTTGTCTGCACAGCTCAGCCCTTAATAAAGAAAGCTGCTACACCAGAACTCATGGGGCAATATTCTAGCTCCCTCTTGTCCATGTTTGAGCCACATTATCACATCCAGAAAATGCAGGGTGACATCACACTGCAATCCATGAGAATGTGCATACTCAAATGACTCATGTGTAACCAATGAAGCACAGGCTGCTTGGAGGCCATTGCCTAAACAGGCAACAGGGAAGATGACAAGAGGCAGGATTTGCACCAGGACTTGATGGCCACGGCATCATCTCGCAAAAACCCAATGTGGAAAATAATACAACACAGGCCCTGTTTCAAGGTGATCTCCCACTCATTACTGGCAAGCAGAAGCTTGTGCCTTCAAAACATCCAAGTAGAGCATCAGTACAAAGCAAAATAGCAGGAATACTTCAATGTTGTCAACATTTTGCTACTACAAAAGAAGGCAATGAAGTTTATGAATAAAGCAAAAATATATTTTCTAACTGGAGGGAGACCGTGAAAACAATTTTAATCAACCTGTAAACTGTATGAACAAATGTCTTGAATTGGTATTCATATAGCAACTTAGAACATTCAGTTTGTACACTAAGCTACTTACACTGATGTACCTATTTATATGGCAGTTTCTTTTACTTTATCAATTCAAGGCAAGCACCTTGATCATTGGGTCCTAGAATAAAAGTGGGAAATCACACAAGAGTGATTCAACTGCAAAGTAGTAGTTCCAACCAGCATGCCATCTGCCTTTTTTTTTAACATTTTTCTAATACACCATGAAATTTGGTATGTTTTCTAATTTCTTCTCTCTCTCTCTCACACACACACACACACACACACACACACACACACACACACACACACACACACACACACACACCTCCATTTTGTGTAGCTCCAGGACAGACTGAGGTAGGGCAATGATCATGTCTACTTGTATGTAGTACACAGTGCTTGCAAGTTAAGAATTGAGCACGAACCCACACCAAGGATACTGCATGCTGGCCGACCATGTGTTGAGGAACAGCATCTGTAAAGAAAGTGTTCTCCTCCAAACTTTACTTGAAATTACTTCCAGAAGAGCGACCTTCTCACTAGATTGCTACAGTTCTTGGTACAGGTTTAATCTGCACTGGCCTATAAAAAGCTCTGTCGTGGGCTGCTGGTGTCACACAAGCTGTCTGCAACTGGACAGATGAACCAGAATACTGTCTAGACTTACACTATGCAAGCAACTGTTCAGTTGAATTTTATATCAGAGCTGTATGAAATCACCCAAAGAGCAGGACCCCTATTTTTATCGTATTCTTGCTCTCTTGCTCTCTCTCTCTCTCTCTCTCCCACTCACACACACACACACACAAATGGCGGCATCCGACAGGATTATCCTCTTATTTGTTCCAGTACATTCCACCATCTGAAAAGACTACTGGCTAACAAATTCTCTGGAATTATATTTAGCCAAAGGTAAGATATAAAATAATAAAATATTTGTTTGTCCTATGTAATCACATTCCTGCGGATGGCACCAAAATATTATTTACTATTCTGGTAGGCTTGACAGTGTCTGAGAGAGATAGTGTTCCTTTCAGCGGGGAGTCAAGTTGCTGTGGCAGCCAGCCAACAGGCATATGACTGCAGCAATGGGAAGTCTCTGCCACATGCATGTGGCCAGTGGTGCTGGGACATGGGGCACCTCACATGCGCTCTGCAACTGGGCTCCCAGCATGCACCATTCCCCAGGGACAAAAGCCAAGGACAGGTGGAGGTGTCCACTTTGCTGTCACATTGGGCCCGGCCAATTCCAGCCTCCTGCCAGGCCTCTAATGTTGAGGAATGAGACAAACTGTCTTCCAGGTCCACAGCCACTTGTGGTGAGTTCATTTATCACATTCCAGTGTGGCTCAGAGATGACCATCTTGTCATTATTTATTAAAATTCATTCTTGAATTTAAAATGGAGGAACAAGCTTCCACCTTATCGGGTCAAATGGTACTACGACGAGGCAAAGTGCATACTTGAATACAATAATTACATGTAAATGACATGAGCTTACCTGAACTCATTGAGCCCTTCAACAATACGGTTGTAAGCCAATGCCCTCTGGCTGGTATCAGCTGACCTCCGGCTCATTTTCATGGCCTTTTGATAAAGAACAAAGGCACATGGGTGCGAGACCTCTCTCACCACAAGCACCCCTCCACACACACACAAATCTCAGATATGTAATTTCTATGTCACAAGACTAATACAGCTTCTATACATAATCAAACAGAATCGGATTAGAGCTGGCACTCGATTTGAACTGTATACATTCACATTACATTAAAGTGTATCTACCCTAAAAAAGCAAAGACATGGGTTGTATGTAAAAGGTACATACCTGTTCAATTGCACTCTTCAGCTTGTTCATGTGGCTCTCAAACAGTGGGAAATGGGAGAAAAAGAAGTCCTGGAATCTGCTGCTCTCTTCCTCATCCTGGGACAGCTGGAAGATGACACCTATGGCAATCTTCTTCTTCCTGGCAACCCCCAGGCCAGGCCCACCACTATCGTCAGACATGTTGAAGCTCTCCTCCACCAACCTGTGTAAGCATCTGCAGTAAGCGGCTCAGTTGTGCTGTGGCTTCACCATTTCTCAGTCTAGCACAGAGCTGCCTTGTGTGAAACTCTCTTCATTTTTAAACAACCACAGAAGTCCATGACATTCAAATGATAACATACAGGAGGAAACAAATGTCAGTTAGGCTCATGGGACTCAGTTTAGGGTAGAAATCCACAAATCGTCCACAACCAAATCTATGTGATGTTTGCCACTCTACTACAACCTTCAGTATTCAAATCAGTTAAAAAAGGAAACAAGAAGTAAAAAACTGTACTGGGTGGCAAGTGACCATTGGGAGGGAACAGGGGGCTGCAGGGGTAACAGGAGTTCCTTGTTTGAATGCGCACCATCTTGGAAAGACGCCGTTCTCCAGGCTGGTGGTCTGGCTGCGCAGCCAGCGGCGCTGGTAGCTGCTAGCACAGCTGCTGGTGAGAGAGGAACCGGGCGACGGGAAGGGAGTGACCAGCAGGCTGCTGAGTGATGCTGCCGAGACAGAGAGCCAGTGTGTCAGCATGGAAAGACAAGGAGGGGCTGGAGCAGATGGGAGAAGATGTGGGGAAAAAACCACTAATCAGAACATTATTAAAAAAAAAATGAGAGTAAGAGGGACTGAAACACAGAAGGCCAGAGAGTGAAAGCAAGAGGAAGAGGAAAGAGAGGAGGAAGGGAAGAGGTGGGAGGCTGCTCATGAATTAGGACCATTACTCAGTCCAGGTGGTAGATTGACAGCATAGACACCCACAAGCCAGTGGCTCAGTTCTCCACTGTAATAATACCGTATTTTCCGCACTATAAGGCACACCTAAGAGCCTTAAATTTTCTCAAAAATCGGCCGTGTGCCTTATAATCTGGTGCGCCTTATGTGTGCACTGAGTTCCAAAATCTGTCAAAATGTTGTTGTACGACTTTGATAAGCACTCCGCTTGACTGACTGTCGGACCATTTCCCGCTGACACAGGGATGTAATACGTATACTGGCAGCGATAAACCAATCAGAGAACAGGATGTAATACATACAGTACGTCTGTTGGCAGCGATAAACCAATCAGAGAACAAGGCGTGATACGTACGCTTACCTCCGCCACGCCTCCGGTAGGTATACTACTGGTATGCTGCAAAACAACATTTGTTTGTCTAAGGACCTCCGAAAATGGCGCCAGTGAAGAGACATGCTTACGAGGCACAATTCAAACTACAGGCTATCAGTTACGCGGTTGTTCATGGGAATAGAGCAGCTGCGAAAGAATTCAACATCAATGAATCTATGGTACGGAAGTGGAGAAAGCAAGAAAATGAACTGCACCAAGTTAAGAAGACCAAACAGAGTTTCCGCGGGAACAAAGCGAGGTGGCCACAGTTAGAAGACCAACTTGAACAATGGATTATTGAACAAAGAACAGCCGGGAGAAGCGTCTCTACAGTCACCATTCGACTGAAGGCAACAACGATAGCACAAGACATGAAGATCGAAAACTTTCAAGGAGGTCCATCTTGGTGCTTTCGTTTTATGAAAAGGCAAGGACTACCGTGGCGCAGTAACTGCCAGCGGATTACAAAGATAAAAAATAATGTGTGTATTGTTAAATAGAATAAAGTTCAACTAAACTCACTGTTTTGCTTCCGTTACCTTTTTTTTTGTAGACCGTATGTTTTAGCATGCGCCTTATAATCCGGTGCGCCTTATGTATGGGTTAAGTACAGAAATAGACCCCGTAATTGAGACTGCGCCTTATAATCTGATGCGCCTTATGGTGCAGAAAATACGGTACTTAAAAGCTGTCCTTTTACTTATGTTTTTATTAGGAAGTAGATCCTGCCATCAAGGCACGTTCTACCAAGGGCCTGCATTTGTGGAGACACCACAGTCGATTTGCTGTAGATAACTGAAGGCTCTATTAAAGCTGTTTGCGTGTGCACAGCAAGAACTGATGGTGGGGAAGAGATAGGGCCTGAATTAGAACCTCACTTGGCTGTGCCATGGGAGTCTGGGAGCGTCTATATTTAAGCAGCCGTGTGCAATGTATTAGATTGAAAATGAGATTCCCATCATTCCTCCGATACCAGGAGGCCAACTTCCATTGCACAACATTTTCCAGGAGGTGGTATAAGAGAAGCAATGCTGTACAGTGCAACTTGCAATGTTCTGCCCTGGCCATGTTCTCAAATAGCTAAAGACATGCCAACTAGACTAATAATTCATTATTACTACTCATTATTTCTCTTACTACTACTACTACACATTTAAATAGCCTTTTGGTTCATTTGAGCCCAAGGAGGCCCATGACCTAAATGAGACCTGTGAGGGACGTGTTTCCATTCTTCTTCAGCTAAGCTACAAGTTCAGAGTTGTGTGGTGTCCATGGGTTCACTGCAAATCTAAATACTTTACTACTGAAGTAGGTTAACTGCCAGGATTATGTAAATCAAGTGTTCATGAAAGGTGTTCATACAGTCACCTTTCTGAGCAACCAGTTACATGGAGAAACTACACGAATCTGTCATGAACCAGAAGGCGGACACTGGTGACAAAACTCAACCGACATTAACTATGATAATAAAAATTAGTGCCTTATTCTAAATAAGAAAGTAGTCATTGATACATTGTTGCTTAGATAAAGCTCTTATTCAAAGTAACATATACTATTTAACCCAGTATTTTTATGATATAAATGAGGGTAAGTACCTTGCTTATAAAAACTACAACAGAGAATGGGGCTCAAACCAACAACTTTCAGGACAAAAATCTATATTCTTAGCCAGCAACACAAAATGCTGTCAACCAAAAAGGTCACTGCAGGAAATAAAACTTAGGGAAGAGAGTTGCTTTCCGAAAGAAAGAAAGAAAGAAAGAAAGAAAGAAAGAAAGAAAGAAAGAAAGAAAGAAAGAAAGAAAAACACTGTTTTAAAAAAGGCCACAGTTTACCTGATCTAGCGATTCTGCTGTCTCTCTCATCATAAAAGCCCCTGCCAGGCATGTCCATCGGGTTGCTGGGCCCTACAACAGAGCAGACTCAAAGTCAGAGAAAGACACCACATTCTTCCTTTGCTGGGTGCACATCAAACACTGCAGGCGGACATGGATGACAGGGCTTCCAGGGCCCCCGGCTTTGGTGAAGTGCAAACACATGAACGCAGAGGTACACCCATAGCCATTTCCTGTGGCACACTGCCTCCCCTGAGACGAAAGCCTAGGCAGTACCAGCACATCTCCTATGGGGAGGAGAATCTATTATCACCTTTACTTCTGTACGGTATACAGTTTGAGGGGCTTCAGCATTCACTTATTTACTGACTCAAATGCATGCAAACCTGCCATCGAATTTCAAGCTGTAGCCTAGGAATATTCTAGTAGCCTGTTGATTTGAGTTACGAGCAAATCAGCACAAGCTTTGCTGTAATATATCTGTGCTGGCTGATGGTGGCATTCACATTATAGACGTTCCTCTATTACATAACTGGAGAGCTGCACAATCTGCCAGCACCAGTGGGGCCGAAGGAGGCTAGATGGGCTATTTTTAAGGAAATCACCACCCTAGATCACAAACTATATCAGAGGGGAAGGTTTTGTCGTCACTGGGGGATGCAAGGATGTAAGGTGTGATAACATGAAGGAGAGGGGAGGGACCACAGCCAATCATGCAGGGTGGGGTAGGGTCAGGTATGGTGGATTAGGAGTGAGAGTGCTGCTCCAAAAACCACACATGCACCAGCACATGGTCACTGCATGCACAAGGACACACCAGCACACAGAGCACATGGCAAACCTGAAAAGAAAGAGGCGCTCTTGATCATACGGAGAGGGCCCTGCTCAGAGAAAGCCCGCCGGGGGCTGCAGAGCTGAGAGAGACCTGCACAGCGGAATGCAACAAAACAGAAAAACAAGAACAGAAGACACGGACCGCGTTAGTGAAGCAGGAGGTCTCTGCACCTGATGGACTGGAAACACTGGACACTGGAGGGTTGGCAGGACCACAGAGTCAGAAATGTACCAAACCGACCACACAACTTTACTATGATCTTCACCCCACAAATTGCAATCCCTCAAGCAAAACATATATGGTCAACAAAACTCCTTGGGTTCATAATTTATCATCCCAATGCACAAACAAAAAATTAATTTTTATTCAGTACATATTTTACTGAGGGATACAGCATGAGATGTCAAAACAGAGGAAATTATTTTTCTAACTCTTTCATGAGGGACAAAAATTCAGCGCACACTTAAAAGTTCTGCTTCATAAAAAAGTGCTTGTTTGCAACTGGGAAAGACTCAGAAAATAAAACCTGCTATATTTTGACATCTTTTAGCTGTTAGAACACAGAGAAATAACACACACACACACACACACACACACACACACACACACACACACACACACACAGGTAGGTATATAATTAGACGTACATAGATTTCCAGGGACACAATGCAGCAAACTGAAAGTGAATAATGGCAACATACAAACACAAACACCACTGAAACTGTTCTGAAACTGGCAGTAGAAAAAGAGCACGAGACAATTTCAACATCCTCCTATAAAAGTAAATAGTTTTAATATTAAACAATGCATTAACATATCATCCCATTGCTAAAAGTCAAATCAAACAAATCAAACCATTCTGAGCCATTTTATGTCTTTAACACATCCAGAATTCACAGCACAGCTACTATTCAGACATTACGTGACATTAACTGAAATTAAATGCCTGGACAGACATGGTGAACACAAATTCTGGCATCCTTTTGTGACAGTACTTACCAATGTTTCCAAGAAAGCTGTTCATTACAGGGTTCTGATCTGGTTTCAGGGCAGTCGTGTCTTGATTGATGAACTCAAGGCTGTCTTGCAATCTGTCAGAAAGTTACAAAGTCAAGGCAGCTACACCCAAAAGGAAGTGCAGAACACAGCACATTTAAAGATGCATGGCTTAAGAGAAGTGGGACCAGTATGGAAAAAAAGGGCTTTACAGCAGAATTCTAACTGTGAACAGTGAAGTGTGAACATTCCTTAAATGACGACTTCAATAAACCCATAAACAGTAAAACTGTACATTTGAAAAACTGATGTGTACATGAAGAACTGAAAAAAGGCCCTGTTTGGGTACAACCAAAATGAACATGAAGGTTTTGGGGTTGCTTACGTGTTCAGACTGCCGTAAACACTGCTTCCTGTGCGGGCTGTAAACACTTTGCTGAGCATCAGCTGAGGGGGGGACCTGAGGACACAGGCACATGCAGACACAATAAGCAACACATGCTACTATCAAGCCAACACATAGCAACACAGCCATGAACCCCCTCGATGCTCCCATGGAGGAATGGTGCTCCTCACCGAATCTGATGGATTTTCAGTGTGGAACCCTTGTAGCTCATGGCTACTGAGCCGAACATCATCTCCCCCAGCATGTTGGCATCTGAGGAACAGCGGGAGCCCTGAAAATGGGAGAGACCAAAAACAGTAAATGTCTAATATTATGCACAAAAAGAACAAATCAAAAGTTTGAGAACACAAAGCAGACTGCAATCATCGCACATGTCTGGGAACTGCTGCAACATGGCAGCTCATTTCTTGATCAAACTTAAATATGCCTCATGAAAGAAAAAATCTAGTTTCTAGCAAGTTCTATCAAAGTTGTCACTGATACTATATGTGTATGTAATCCCAGGAAAGGGGACAAAGGACAGTAACTTGGGCAAAACTGTGTGTGTGTGTGTGAGAGAGAGAGAGAGAGAGAGAGAGAGAGAGAGAGAGCGAGCATCCTCTCACCTGGAAACGTGGCCCCTGTTCCCGTGGCTCCGAAGCAGATGAGGACGAACTGTCCAGGGAGCTGGAGCTGCCCCCTGTGGGCTTCAGACGGCAACAGCGGCCAAACGCCTTCCCCTGTGGCTCACTGCACTGCTTCTGCATAGAACACAGTTGTCAGTGTGGCCTTGGATTCGCCTGGCCTAGAAGCAGAGCCCCCAGTACAGCACCCACAGAGCACAGTCAGAGGACCCCCCCGCACCTCAAAACCAATTTCCTGACACAAGGACTTGTGTGCTAGTTTTGCCTGAAAGTAACCCGGAGTGCTGTGTGTCACATGACCACACGTACAGCGCTTACTCACACACAGCCACAAACATGCTCACAAGAACAACTGCGTAACACTACGTTTCCACATCACTACACCAACCTCCTGTTTGCCTTTGCCTAAGGTGGTTTTTTGAAAAAGATCACTGTTTAAATTATTATACATAACTTTTTCATATGGCCATAGGTTTTTCCACATGCCCAACATGGTTATACATTTTTATATAGGCTTATTTATTCTTTATCAGCAGTCTACTAGACTTGTTCTCTTTATCAGCTGTCTGATTTCTAATGACAAAGATCACACTTGAGAGGCAAAATGCTGTAATTATTGCATTTTACAATTTTAAATGTACTGATTTTTGCTATTTAAAATCTGCTAAAATTTTAATCAGCTTAAATAAAAGGCTGTACAGAGATACTCTGCAAAAATTTGCTGCAGTGGCCTGACACAGAAGTGCATGGTCATGCGATGTTGCCTGCGTGCGCTGCTTCAGTTTGGTAATGGCTTACATTGGGGTGGGGGGATGAAACGTCTAGCCATACCCTGACAGAGTACACAAAGGCTGGAGCATGTGAACTCTTGTCATATGACTTCCTCAGGAACTTGTGAGCTGGAACCGCACACTACCCCTCCCTCAGTCACTCCCTCACTCCCTCTCTCCCTCACCCAGCCGCTCACTTGCTTTCACAGGACAAACATTATCTGCAGCCAAAAACTGTCATGTGACAAAAGCAGATAGAATGCACCGCACTCAACTGATCTTTAATATTTGTATTATTCTAAAGGACATAACGGAGGTGTGAGTAGATTAAAATTAACAGTCAGCAGAAATTTTTATATTCTACCCCAAGGAGTTTGTTACTGGGAAGCTAAGATGAAGTGACAATCCAATGTTCAAAATCTAAGTAAGGATTTCTAACTTGACCATGTTTTACAAATAAAATTAATACATCATTTAAAACCACTTTGCACCAAGACAAGCACCACAGTTGTTTGTGGGTGGCCCAACGTACTTTGGCGCATATTATGACAACGCAAAGCTAAGCAGACGGGAGACGTGAGAAAGTGACTCGTGTCATGTGAGCCTGAAAGAATGCTTACACACTAAGCATCAGCTGATTCTATTATTACAGGAGATAAGGGCCTCCGGCTAAAACCGGTCAGGCCTCGAGCACACTGTTGCTCCAGGAGCTTTGAGACAATCATGGATTAGAAGACAAGAAGACTGCTCACCGTGGTCGGCCCTTCCTCCGCACTCCTCCTTTTGGCGCTAGAGTCGAAGAGGACATTCCTTCCTCGCCGCTCACAGTCCTGATACACGATGAGCCTAATCTGGCTGGGCTCCAGCTCTGGGGACGGCCAGCTGAAAAAAAAAGCAATGAGCGTGGTCAAGAGCAGCTCGTTTGCTCTGATTTACTCATCTTCATTTGGCTGTGACTTATAGAAGCATCACCCATACCACATACTACCCACAAACAACAAGCTTCATTTACTATGTTCCACTATAACCACACGTCTATATGGGATGATACATAATTTCCTAGAGTCTGTGTAAGGAAATGGGAAAGAAAAAAAACTTAAGTTTGTAGACTGTTCCCAAAATTTACAGGCCGTTGTCTAGGGTGCAGCCTCTTTCATTTATATTTATTTGCTCAGCTGATGCTTTTCTCCAAAGTGACTAACAACATTAAGTCGCTTATACTCTAACCCTGGTCCTCTGGGCCCGAAGGCGGTGGTTCAAACCACTATGCTACAAGCCACCTCTCACCGATATTAAACTCTTATACGAGGACCCTGTAAAGTGGTCATCCTGCTCAGGTAACTTGATCCTGACTGCTGTACTGCTACCTCCCATCCCTCTCAGTACAACAATGTTAGAAAAGGGGCCTAAGAGTGGTTCGAAGGGGCGGGGTTTTTCTAACAGTCGCAGGCCACAGCCAACGTGCGGGAGCTCTATTTATAGTGATGTATAGCAGCGAGGTCAGCCACTGCACATCTCTTGGGTCTCCTGTTTATTTGGGGGGGGAGATTAGGGCACAGGCAGAGAGGGTACAGTTAAGTCCCATTCCGCAAGTCACTCCAGCTTGTGCCGTCGCCTCACCGGGTATTTTGAGCAGAGGCTGGGCACCTGGGCTCTGGGGGCTGTTGTGAAAATACAAGGCAGAACAGCAGATGAGGCTGAAGAAAGGTAACCCTAACCAACTGAGAGCTCAACACACTCACACCGCCAATTTGGATTCTTAAAGCAAAATTTCCCTCTCCACTCCATAATACACGCCACTGCGCAGGCTCACTGCCGTGGATTTTTGCTTGTATGTGCTTGTTTTTGCGAAACCACAATATCGTCTGAGTGTAACAGACCACCTGCAGTATCAGAATTTTGCACCAGTTGTGTTGAACCAATTCCAGTATTTCAAAGCCACTTAAAACCTCAGCAGTGACAGTGAGGAAAGCTCACAGATGTGAACACTGCGAGTGTAAACAGCTTCACTAAAGTATGGCCACTGAAAGCAGGGGCCCTGCTTGGCTGACACTGGCTTTCACTCTGCTGTCATGCAGCACCACTCAGGTTACACCTTAAAGGACAAAAGGCAGCAGAGGGCTTGAAGAAAGGGAGGAGAAAAAAAAACATTCTTTTCGACCATGGCTGCCTTGTAATCTACGTACACACCGACAGGACGTCCACATGTGACAATGTCACATTTGCCTGCGCACTTGCAGTCCTTTCCACACGTGAACAGAATAAGATGCTTTGGCACGTATCAAATAAATTTGTACCGCAAGGATCGTACGTGTAGGTGCATCCAAAAAGTAGGTCTTACACAAAAGAAGAGTCACAGGACCGATGGACTAATCATCGATCAGCAGAAAGAGAAGGAACTGCGTAGTGAGCCCTGCCCAAGTGGGACGATACATGTACAGGCTGGTGTGTGGCTGTGATCCAGCTCTATGTCTGCGGCAGCAAAATCTGAATAAAAGGAAACTTAAGGACGAGCAACAACAGCACTGAACTTCACCGTCAAGCTCGTGTTTCCAAGGCAGTTACAAGAACAGCCTAAACCAGCGGGTTCCTCCAGCTTTATTAACCATGAACTCCCTGCAGGGCTTGCGGAGATCCCTGTATTTCAGTCTAGATACCCATAGTACTTTGTTTAAAGAGTGACAGCCAAAAGTTTGAGAAAATCCACTAAAAACCAGCCTTTCACTACATTCAGTATGTGTTTAACAAGTCTGATAAAAAAAAAAAGAGCCACCACATCTTCACAGGTCTTCTACAGTAGAGATGCAGGACACTCGTGGGTTGGTTTGTTTTCATTCTTCTCTCCGGTTTGTCCCACGCAAGTATTGCCCAGGTTCCCCTTGTATACACACACTTCACTGGTGCAGCACATTTGTTTCATCAATCCAAACATATCTGTGCATTTCTCTGCAGCTGCTGCTCAACTGCTTGACTTAATGTCAACAGTATTCAAAGTGATGCCAGTGACACTTAACACGGTAACACATTCAGGGAGATCCAAAAACAGATCAGATTCAAAGGAAAAATTTAATATAACTAACAAAAGTTACATAAACAACCCTTACTGAAAAATGTGCACTTTCTAGTGCAGTACAGAAAACACACACACACACACACACACACACACACACACACACACCACAAGCTGCAAGGCAGGGTGAAATATTACAGGTACCTGGGCATCATGGTTCATGTCTCTCCCAGTCCTCCTGAGCCCTCTCCTCCCCTCTCTTGCCAGGGCTGGCTAAGAATAGCACTGAACTAAATTCACACAACATGAGACTGTCATGTGACCTCCAGGGTGCGCCACACCATGCTGGACCCCACACGGACAAAGCTGCATCTCCAGTTGGCTGCCAAGTGGGACCTCTGTTTCCTGCCTTTCTTGACCCCCTGCCCTACCCCACTCACGACAGCCAGTAAACGACAGCCAGGACAACTCAGGGGAAGCATCTCGGTAAGGCTAATCTGTCCTCGTGCTCATCGACCCGCCCCTCATCCCCCCAAGCCACTCTTTGTTTGCTGGAAGGCCAGTGATGTCATTAGGCCCCAGCCAAGGAGTTATTTTAAAATCTGACAGCAGGTATTTTTCCAGCCGCAGCATTCCTGGGTCGCAAAATGGCCCTGGCGTCTAATTCTTATATGTAAGCTAAACCTTGGTTGGTTGCCGGACACCAGAATAATCTAATCACGCTTCCTTATGGGTGAAAGCTGACACTTACCCACTCCTTCTGTACACTCTACAGCACCTTGTTGCCCTCGCAGGCCTACACAAACAGAGGGGTGCAAACATATTTACATTGCATTTAATTGAGTTAATTTTGATGTAAATGTGGCCATGAAGTGACTCACAACCTGAGGTGAGCATACAAAGATCCCGTCAGTGACTTAAACGTATAAACAGGTGTGGGTTCTTAATTTAGGCCAAGCACCTTGATCAAGGGTAATGCAGCTGGAGTGGAGACTTGAACCCAGGGTCATCTGTTAAAAGTGATGCTTTAACCATTATGCCAGCTGCTGCCCAATATAATGGCCTTGCCTTATACAAAATCAAAGAGGAGGGCAAAAGGACTTAATCTTCACACAATTGAAGCAGTATGGCTGGATGCAGCTGAAGGGCATTTTTCTTACCGCAGGGGGTGAGGGGAGCCATGATGGCTCTCCCTAATCCTCCCCTCATTTTGTCCACACACAAAGCACATAAGCTCACTCTGACGCCACCCCTGACCGTCCTCAAAAATCCTCCCAAATCTCTGTCTTCCAAAAACCAAACATCGGCTTCACAACCATAAACGTTTCTACAGACCAGGCCTTTCTTTTTGTTCCCAACTCGCACTTTACAACAGCAGCAAACAGCAGTGTGGTGTCTCTGAAAAACAACAACCCACTGTATCCACTCCTACCATAATGTCAACATTATTTGAGAAATCTCTTTCTTATTACTTCTATTTTTCTCCTTTATTTGCTTAAGAGTGTGTGAAGAGGATAACACTTGACCAAGTCTTTAAGGTCAACAGTGAAAAGCAACATTTTATGTTTTCTGTTAGGTAATACATCAAATATTTACACAGGGCAGAAACACAGACTATAATCTGACATCAGAGAGAAAGGTGTCTCAATCATCAAACCCATTCATTTCAGAAACAACTATCCAGAATCTCACACCAACACACTCCCATTCAAATGCTGGCCCACTGGAGGAATCCTACAGCCTTAAAGCCACAAACAAGCAGGATGACGTTTTTCCTGACTGTGTCGTTTCCTTAGTTTCTGGCTGTGGCTTGTGCATTCCATGCTCACATGATCAATGACCGCAAGGATTATCACACGCAGGAATGTCCCAAACCCAAAGACGACACGTTACCTGCTTGGAAACGGTAAATCGAGCCTGTGTGTGAAACTTGCACGTCAGCAAAAGATGCTGTTGAGCCTGTGAGAATGACACTAGCCTGAAGGGTGCTTTTACAGCTAGGCTGATGGAGGGGCCAGAACTCTTCCATCATTTTAAAAAAGAAGCTTAAATAAATGGTACTAACAACAATATCTCCTACATCACCTGAGTCAAATGAACAGCAACTAATGATCTTGGTGGTCCTGCAAGTCCTAACCTGCCCCATGAAAGCCAATCTGAGTCCATAAACAAATCTGTGCATTTCTGCTCTCAAAGCAGGGAGTGCAGCACATGGCCTCCCTACAACACACAACTGTTACAGATCTCTACATACAATGTCAGCATGCCATGTTCTTAAGCTGGAAAATTGTCTGTAGGTCCCCCTGCTGCTCTCACAACTCCAACAACAGGTGCCTGGTCAAGGCAGCATCAAATAAGAGCGGAACACAACAAGACACTCTTTAACCTAAAAGACTCCACTTTTCCATATTCTCAAGAAAAGTGTTTTGCAATGCTATCAAATCACCAAATTAATAGGAGTCAACAGCACATGACATAACGGAGTGCAAATTAGAGACGGTTAGGCACCATAAATAACTGGAATATTTAATAAAAATTGGGATGATTTGCTTGTAAGAAGTAAACACTGATTTGCCCCATTTTATCAGGCTCAGAAGATCAAATTCAAATATGTATAATGTAGATATTTCTTAAACCCTATCTTCAGTGGAACGCAATAACAATAATGGGACAAAGGGGTAGTCTTCTCGGGGTGCTGAATTACAAGACGTTCATGTCACACCAAGGTAAGCCCAGTGATAGAAACTATGAAAACCAAACACTTTGCATTACTAAGCTTAAAAATATGTAAACTCAAGGCTGTTGATGCCTCAATAGGGCTTCCTGTGAACACCTTCCCAGGAGCGCACAGCCGACCGTGCACTTCCTTCCACTTCTGTCAGTAGGCTTAACTGCAAGCGTATTACGAGCACGTAAATGCTCGTGCTGTTGCAGGTACCACTGAATGTATCACAGATGCGCCACACTTCTGCAGTGCAAGTATCAGTGATAAAAAAGATGACATTGATTACTTTGAATTTTAGACTTCAATATTCAAGGTCAGGCACTCACATTCAAAACTTTGGATACAGCCTACAAAATGGTTGAAGGATCAACACACTGATACTGAAAGAAGCAGGTTACACCCCACATCCCAGTAAGACCACCACACTCCATTACTGCTTCCTGATTGGTGGTCACACTCACAAGAGGAACAAAATTGAAAGCTTGTTTTTGCCAACCATGGGGTGGAGTGGGCTCCCTCCCCTCCCTTCAAAACTGCTGAATCCATTTCAGCTTTCAAGATCTCAAAAAATCTCTTTCTAGACCGCTGGCTCAATATACTGGCACAAACGGCAGTATCAGACAAACTGCACACATCCATTTTAAAATGTTGTGAAATGCTCTTTTATTTACTCCAAACTGAAAGATGCTTACAAACAAGTGTTGGGACTGAAAATTTGTTTGCAACCAAATTTGTTCATACATCAACCCATTGTGTAACTATGAATACAAGCTTCTTAATAAAGACATCCCTCAATTTTATTGGATATTTTGTATAAAACCCCTCATGAAGTTATAACAAACGAAGAATTTGCCATATAATATGTTTATTCCATTTTCATCAAATGTTTTTCACCGTTTTCCAGATGCTTAATAGAAACACAGTGTGTAAGACACCACAGGACATTTATTTAACATGAAACAATGTCTACACTGAATGTACTTTACCTAAATAAACAAACAAAAAAACTCCATAACCTCTGGTTCCATGCCACAATCACATAACACACATGCAACATTTGTCAGCATCTGGCCAATTTCAGTTAGCACTTTATCTAAACAAAAAATGGCAATAAATGTATTTCAGTCTAGCTGCTGCGTAAGTTAAATCAGCCTGGCACACAATCAAAATAACATTTTTGGGGCAGCATAGTAGTGCAGCAAGTAACACTGCAGCCTGGCAGAACCTGGGCTGTTCAGACATAACTTTGAATCCGGCTCAGAGAGTTTTCATGTCCAAAGACATCTGTTTCAGCTTAACTGGTCACTGTAAATTGTGTATGTGTTGGTGTGTGTACATGCTGACTGTGATGGACAGACATGGACCTTGCCTGTCCAGTAAGTATCACCCAGTGATTGTGGACAGGCTCTGGATCACTGCAACCCTGACCAGCATAATAAATCGATGGATGGACTTAACGTTAGTACTGACTTTCAGCTACATTACAGTTAAAACTAATTTCAAATGGCTGAAAATAAAAATGCATTATCTCCACAAATTTCTATTAAATACCTATTATGGCCCATAAACATATGTAATATTAATCATCTTGTTATTGCTAAGCAAAGCTTAGGAAAACCAAACACATGTAGCTTCATATTGGAAACAAGTCCAGACCCACATTCCTACTGCTTAGCTGCTCTTTACTGGCAACTAATTGCTGTTTGTGGAGATGCACTCTTGCTCTGCAGAACTGTTTTTTTTTTTCAAATGGATATGTAAAGCACAATTAAAATGAAGTTAAAAATGTGAAAATTTGTAATTCCGGATAACATAGAGACCCAGTATAAAGGTAAATGTGGACACTGTAGTGACCAGAATACAGGCTCAATAATATTTGTTAAAGGTCACCAACTTGTCATACTGTTAATTTCACATCCCAAAAAGCTGGAAAATGTAAATAATGAAGCACATGACAATGCACAAAGTACAAAAACACGAAGCAGTGACAGCGGCTGACCAGAGGTGTATGACAGCACATTACACAAAGCGCAGTTTGTCGTTTGTCCCAAAGTCAAACCACACTTCAGCCTGGCACCACATCAGATGGGACACATTGCTAAAGTTCATTTCAGGATATCTAATTTAGTCCTGCGCACAGGCATGGACAAAATCCAACATTACTGATACCACAACCTAGATTCCGGACAGTGGAAAGTACCAGTCCAAGACACTTAAAAATACATCATCTTGCTAATGCTTTGCAGTTCTGTGATGCAACTTCAAAAGAAATGGCACACTATCGTTTTAAGGAAACACTACATGCTGATGCCTCAATAAAACTGCAAAAGTAGCAGATATTCAGTCAGCAGAAGCTCTAGATGCATTTTATTAATGACATAAAGTATATTACACTGAAGATGCAATCAGATAGCCCAGGAAGAGAAGGTAACGTGCAAAGTCCACCTTTGGCCAAATACACCTTTACCATGACCCTGCACTTCTGAGAAGGCTACAAGACACTTAAAATAGCACTGATGGGAACTTGATGACACGTCACCTTAGCGAACTGCAAGCCAACTCCAATTCACCTACGGCAGCCCTGTACCCAGGGCCAGAAGGGACCACGTATGCTTTGACAGGGGGCCAGCTACCAGGCCCCTTCGTGCAGTCCTCAAACCTCCACATTCATAAAGGCTCATCTGTAACATCAGTAGACCCCAGGATGATAGTAGCCACAAGGAAGGCAAGAAAATGGTTTATGTTGCCAGTTTTCTGCCTTAAAAATGCCTTCTCAGTCTTACTTAACAATGTGCTAATTGCATAAATTTGGAACAAATTAAAGGATAAATTTCCCCAGCAGCGTAACTCATACATTGGTCATAAAAAATAAAGGATAATGGGTGGATGGATAAAAACGCATTAACTGTTGCATAAAGTAATTGCACGTGGTACAAAACTCATGTCTAAGAGAACGTATGTGTCATATCAAATGAGTCAACTGTACCACAGTAACAAGAGAAGCGTAATCTCATGACTCCTGCTAAGTGGGTGCTGCCCACAACAGGGCACCATGGGAAATGTCCTCTCATAGAGATGTGTGTTGCTAAGGTTCAGTTCCACACATCCTATCATTAGATCTTTCCCGATCAACAGTACTGCAAAGTGGGAATGTGCATTTCACACAGAAAACACATGTTTGTATAACTAGAATTGTTCAGCATACTTCTAGAAGTTTCCTTAGAATCTGTCCATCTGCATGAGCAGTCCTCACTTGCAAGTGTACTAGCAAAATGTACCTTAATGTTTTATTTCATCGTTGGGCTTAAAAGGAAATGTTTCACAATGCTAAAAACCGCAGCATGCTGCCGAAAACTGTGGCCTGAGATATCATCTCATTAATGATTTGAAGTTCCTCTAAACTTAAAAATACTTATTTATAGAATAAGAGAACAGCCAAAAAGCCTTTTACAGAAAATGAAATGAGTGTTGTGCAGCCAAAATAACTGCTTAACATTTTCGAGAAACCGATGATTTTAAAATATGGGACAGTCCCTTTTTACAAGCCTTCCATTCATACTGTTCTTCCAAAAAAAAACTTGGTGTTAGAGAAGGCAAAAATGATTAACCCTTGAATTTCAACTGAACAGAGTTTGAGCGCAAACATTTACAGCAGATGACTGTTCAGAAATTATAGTCATCAACATAATAAGACTTTAGCAACACTAATAGGACATAATCTGACTTTAAAGGACGACCACAAATTGTATCATCATATGGATGTCTTGAGACAGCAGAATTTCCATCATTAGACAGACATCATCTGCTGAAACCTTTAATGGCAGTTATTAGAAAAGTGTGCCTTACTTCATGCAAACGTGGCTCTCACTCCATCACTGGTGTAACATCCAAAAGAAAATGCACAACATAAAACCCACCCAACATAAAAAGTGCATGTAGTAAACACTGCGAACACACAAGCAGCCATGCTCAAACACAATTGCTTCCTAAAATAACCCTTTATTAAACAGAAATGCTGCAATGCCTACCCATTATGCTCAGTAACAGTCCAACTGCGTACAGTTTAATCCTTGGGCCGCACAGTGCCAGGCAGTTAAGCGAATGGCACCGTGACAGTGGAGGTGATTTGGGAAAAAGGCTGCATCGCCTGTGACCAACACCGCTGTACATACAAATATGAAGCAGCGCAGTATATATGGTGATTCTTTGGTATTCAAAAACAGCAAAATATTTTATAAAATCATTAAAGAAAGGTGAAAAGTATTAGGGTTTAAACTGCGGTTCATTTTAACATGGCTGTGACATTTAAGTTTGGTCCTGCATGTCTATATCTTCATCTAAAAGCAATTATAAACACATCCCATCTCTTTATAAATTCTGCAGATTTTTACAAAGCACCACAGTTACTTTATGGTTAATTAACCTTTTTATTACAGATTATATTAGATGGTAAATGGAGAGGCATGAATACATTTATTTAAATACCCAAGATAAAAGACTAATCATCTAAAGTGCAAGTTGAGATACTGCTTTTCAACCTTCAGATTTTACGATAAAATTTACATCTTTACAAAATGTTAAGTTTACCCTAGTTATCATGACCAAAGACCACACTTATAACATCACGAAACAAACAAAATAAATAAAACTGTACTTACAACATCAAAAAGCGTACAAAAAATTAATAAGTGAAAGGAGCTTCTACTGCAACATACAAGAGAGATGAGACCATCTTGCCAGGGAAATGTGCAGACACAGTAGCCAAACAAAACATGAAGCCATCCAACGTGGATCTACTCATTGAGGATCTACAGCATCTTGTCATATTTGTAGCAAAAAAAAAAAAAAAAAAAAGTCAACGGATAACATTTATCTGAAAGGTGAACGCTGTTAATGACATCTGAGCTCTGGGGTGGACTGGAGAATGAAACTGTGAAACTAAGAGGTCACTTGTTAAAGATGAGGAAGCTCCTCATCAAAACAGGGCTTTCATACTACACGTCAGAAGCCCGCTGAAGTACTCAGACTACAGAGATGGCGACTTTCTTAACAACACAAAACCACAAACCACAGCACAAAGAATGACTCCACAGGAACAAGAACAAAAAGTGAGAACAAACAGCAACATAAACCTGGAGAATTCCAATTAACCAATGGACGCTCTCCAGTTGGGCCCAATGGCTGACTCCCAAGTGTAAAGTGGAGGGTCCTCCCTCAGCCTCAGTGGTGACACGAAAGGAACAGACCGCAGAGAACTGTGTAGTTTACTGAAATGGAATGTACAACTGAGTGGTGTGGGGAGACAACTAACACGAACCCAAATCAACCAACATCTACCATCGGCCAACACCTCGCACCCTGAACGTTCTGCTGTCATTGACCACTCTGCCCAGCTCAGGGTCACAGTGAGTCTGAGCCCATTACCTTGGATGTTTAAACAATAAAGATCCAACAAATGATAAAAACTACATAAATGTGAAATTATTTATAAAACTGATTGTCATTCTTGACTCCATTTCACAGAACAAAATGTGCATTCTGGGATTTGTTCAAATGAGTATCTGACATGTTTATTGTTGAACCCACTCCTTTGACAAAGTGACCTACAATGTTAGATAATCAATTTTGCAATGGTTTGCAGAGCAGTTTACTTTTTATAAATCAAGATTTAGTACTGCATCTACTACAGTGGGCGAGGGATTCAAACTCTGGCTTTAACACCGTCTATATGAACGCATACACGCTCACACATACACATTATATATACTACACCGTGTGTGTGTATTAGAACATTTAGCTACGTCTCTATCTCTGCGACTATTCAACAAACTGTAACAACTGTATTATTATTTTTTTTTAAAAGAACACACCGACCTGACAAAATTATAATAATAATGACAAAAGCAGACAGCAGGCATCCATACATCGAGCCATCTGAGACAGAAACAAGAGAAACGCATCCTTGTCGACCGCTACGTCGCCGTGAGCCGGTCACGTGCAGGTGACCCCAGACAGGGACCGCAAGCGCTGTCCGCGTCACACCGCACGCGGCCGAGTGAAGGCGAGCACCGGGTACCGCGCCGCGCGCACGTCGAGCTGCGTAGGAGCACGCGCTACTCGGGGACTCTCGCGCTGTACTCCAGTTCGCCAGCTTCGCGGCCATCTGCCGCTTGGACCCAACACCGCCAGCTCCCTTCAGCCCAAAAATTCAGGCGAACTTGCAAGCACACCCGGAGGAAGCTGCGTTCCGTCCACTTTAAAAGCAGGAGTATTAACTCAGTCCGCCTAAAACGAAAGTTAAACGCTGGCGCGCGTAGCCGTGAGGAGAACGCATAATGGAGCGCAACCGGAGCCACGTACCTGAACGAGTGCTCTTCTTTAATGCACTTCGGTGTTGACGGAAAAGCATATTTTTTATTGAAAAGTTTTTGAAACAGCGTCGGAGGCATTTTGTGCCACGCGGTTCGGTGCAAAAATTCTCTTTATCGGTCCTCAAGCACACCTAGAAACTAACTCCATTTGTGTCAGAGTCATATGACAAGCATTAGTCACACAACTGCATGGAAACACGCGTCATTTTTCTGATTGGACGAACGCCCCGCTCAGGCCGCCTCTCCCGAATTCTCTCATTGGCTGCTATTTTAGGCGAAGGCCCACGTGTTCTGCAGTTGGCGTGTTGATGTTTTGAGGAGCCGCGTACGCGCCGACACACACGTTCTTTTTCAGTAGACATCTTCGCTGCGTACGCGCATAACCAAAATTTTACACTCCAGTGTGTACCGGCTGGACATCGTCCCCGCCAGACTCAGCAAAAATACGGAAATTACTACATTTTCGTCCGATATCAAAGTAAGCGTACTTTTAAACTACGCAGTAGAATCGATTCCTTTAACTACAAGTATTAGTATTTCCTATAGTGAAATACTTGGTACGTGTTTTAGAGTTAATAACAAGTGGGAGCATGAATTACACAGCGTTAGGCCCGTTTTATTTAATATTATACAAAGTAAAACATTAGCACATTTAACAACCTAAGACAGCTGTTTTAAAATTATTACATATCTTTTCCTTAGGGAAGAAGTGATGTTCTTATTGCTTGAACTTGCCGTAGTCTTCATAAAAGACACCTGGGGGGGGGGGGGTTTCAAACGCACATGTGAAATAGTTACTAATTGAATGCATGTAGCCTTAAATTAATATACCTTGTTCTTTTCTTTCTACAGGTTCTTAGGGCAACCCCAAACTGGAGGGTCAGCTACTGTGTACTACAAGCAAATGTGGTTGCATCTGTGTGGGGAAACGGTGGCTTCAGGCCTCCAGTCTCACCTTCATGTGTCACAACTCTCTTAAAGCACGAGCTGCTGAAAGCCACCTCTCCCTCATGCAGCAGCTGCATCCAGCAAACTTCATATATCTTTCCAGGATCATGCATTTCTGAATTCTTGAACTACCCCAAATTAAGCATATGAAAATATTTAAAGAAACAATTTAAACAATACCCACTTCCAGCACAAATCCAGTTACTAGGTAAAATACAGAGACTATGAGCATGTTTCTATGGCAAACTCGCCCCCTGCTGGACAGGGGTTCAATGACTTATTTTGTCAACAATATTTAGGATCTCGGTCTATGTATTTTCAAACTGCATTTAGTAGAAAAAGTGGCAGTAAGGTGGTAAGTGCTTATGCATTAATTTCTTACCTTCACAAACACTGGGAGGATTTCTTTAGATGATGGACTCTTTAAACAGAGCTGGGGGAGAAAAAAAAAAAAACCATTCAGGTATAAACTTTTATTTACATTTTTCCTTACAGTGAATCCCTTGAATGTCAACCATGTTTTTTTTTTTTTTTCCTTACATAAGTACACAGTTAAAAGTAATTCAGGATTTCACAGATATAAACAACTTCAGCCTGTTCCTCCATCTTTACTCAGTTTGGTCACAGCAATAAAATGTCAATGGGTATCTTTCTTACTTGTTGAGACGGAAAGGAAAAGGGGCGTTTTCCTTCCTTTTTCTGAAGGACAGCATTTCTCTCATCTTCCTCTGCAAACATAAAGAACCTAGCCTTGCTCTGAGATTCAGGTTCCTTTATGTATTTATATTCTACTGCAGGCATGTTTTCACTTTCATTTTTTCCCCACTCCACTTTCCAAAGATTGGCCTTCTGGTCTTCCTTGACACTTGAAGTAACTTTTGAAATCCAGGTCCATTTCCTTGCACCCAAAGGTTCACATACAGTTTTTTTGGTCACCTTTATTTCACAGGGTGACTTGACTTCCTCTTTTGTTGTTGAAACTAATGACTGTAATGAAAACTCTTCTTGCCATTTTATGGATCTAAATTTCTGCAAGGATGACAAAGATTTCTGAATATCATTGTCTGCTTAACTCACTGATATCCAACTTTAAATGAGGAGAAAGTAAGATACATACCTTTGTAGTTTCACTTAATTGAGGTAAATTTTTTTCAGCTTGAAGCTTTCTTTCAGACAAATTTCTCTTAATCACGTTTTCTACGACACAGTTGTATTTGTTTTGTAAATGCTATAAAAACGGTTCATTACATATATACAAACAGTGGAAATACTGTTGTGATAATCAGAAAGCAAAGCAGATACCTGATGCTGGCGCAGTACACACAGTGAAACTATTATTTACATTTTCAACTTGATATCTGTAATCAAATGGGGGGAAATATGTAACTGGTACAACACTGGCTAATTTTCTCTAGGACATTCATATACATATCATCCAATATATTAATTACAATAATTTGTTAAAGATGCACACTTTTTGAACATTACCATAAATATATTTCAGCAAAGTGATTTTACATAACTTTTATGAAAGCATAACAGTAGCATTTTTAAATAAGTAAAATAAAGTTACCTTCTTTTCAGGTCTATCTCTATAGGCTTTACTGAAGTCTCTGCAGAGAGATTGTACAGTGCATATTCCTGTGGTAAATATGCCATGAGCACAGGATCTCTATCAATCTTGTTTAAATTTATGAATAATGTGCAACAGTATCTCTTCAGCTTTTACCAACAGTAATGCTTCTTTGAAATAATGTTGCTTTAAAATGTAAAACAATACTCTATAAAATATACCTTATTGTGTCTTACTTCTCTGACAAATTGTTATGCATACTGCTCTGTGCACCAGTCTGTGACTTACAATTTTTATTTCATGATTTTATATATAAATCTCTCAAAAGGTAACTTAACATGCAACCTGTACCACTGCGCGCAAGTGACAAGAGGTTCAAAATAGCGTTACCTAGAATTGCAGAGAGACTGGGAGGTGGTTTCATGTTGATGTCAACTGCATGACTAACATCAAGGAGAGTTGAGTTTTTCACTTGTAAGTCTTCTTCAAAAGAAAAGTCCATAGCTTCACCTTAGCCAACACAACATGACAATGTCAATTAACAAAGATAAGATGCGATTTCAACATATTTAGTTATGTTGGGGCATAAGAGGGGGGAGAAAGAAAAAAAAAAAAAAAAAAAAAACACACACAACAAAAGCATATTAATCTAATCTAAAATATCATACAGGTCAAATGTGTGATTTTAAATCACTGACTTGTTTTCATTGTGTTAGTAATGGCCTTTTATTAACCATGTCCCATAATCGCAACAGGAATGCCCTGCACCCCCACCTGTCCACCAGATGGCCCAACAACAAAAGTGCAGCGATTTTCCAGTTTATGTCTCTGTTAGAACAAGCTCCTTTTCTCCCTCAGAACTCCTGAATTCCTTTGTTCTAAAAAGGGGTTTCAAAACTCATCTATTTGTGTCCATCTTCTCTCCTGCCCTCTCCTCTCTCTAAAGAGCTCAATGAATTTTTCCACACTATCATGATCACCTTTGTACTTCCTGCACAACTCAAACCTATGGGCAGTTACTAGTTCTACAAGCTAGGATGGGAATAATAATAAATAAATAAATAAATAAAATAAAATAAATAAATAAATATGGCATCAGACAAAATTCAGTCATATGTAAGTAAGTTCTTACTGTTGTGAAACCCAGTGTAAAGAAGATACCCCTGCACCCACTAAATAAGCCAATGAAGAAACAATGGGTGCTTACCTCTATCCATCTAATATCAGATGTTCCTACTTGCATCCTGTGCATGCTTGGACTACAGTCCTGTACTTGTTGAATTCAAATGGGAGTCACCCCCCCACTCTTTTTTTTGCACAAGTGAAAGGTAAGTGTGCACAGTTCCGGTGTAACATTTAATCATTTTTAAATAGACACACCATACATATCTGCAGTTCGAAACACTTCAGGTGAGGGTAGGTTACTGTTTGAGTGGTCACAAGGGTCATTCTGTGAACTAGAATCCATGCAGTCAATGAAGAAGGAAGAAACACCAGATGGCATGATATCATCTGCAGTAGAGAAAAATGGTAAAGAATTAAAAATGTTAATTTTTAAAGAAATCATAAATTGTGTAAAGTGCTGTTAGGTACTCTCCTAGTAATACCTGATGCACTTCCATTATTTGTTGAGTCTCCTGTAAGTCTACTAAGCTCCTAGAACATATTATGACCAGTTGTTAGAAACTGTCCAATTTAAAACAGGTAATTATTGCTTTATTAAAAACAGGTTTGGTGTAAAGGGAATATACCTCCTGGTAAGTCTGGGGTGTCAGATCAAGCAATTTCTTGTTCCCAATGACTGTTCTGCATGGTGACAAATAGTCATATAACTGTAGTGAAACATGGCTTGCTGGGCCATATTTTAAGCAACAGCCCAGAAAACATGAACAAGTACTTTGTCTTTTTGAATACCTTAAGCTATCTGAGTCACATCTGCTGCTCAACCTTGGCTACGTTAAAGTTCGCAACGAAAATGATGGCACATCACTGACACCAAATGAGCCAAGTTAATCCTGATAGATTCTTCATAAAGTAAGCAAGAAGGGTTATGGGGATCAACCATTTAATGATGCTTCACCATGTCACGTAACGTTTAATATTACAGGCTGCAATTACAGCCAAGAACAGATTTTTATTAGAACTTGCCAAATGGCAAAATAGCCCAGGGTAGGTTTGATGCAAAGGTTGTAGGACTCACGGACGGTGCTCAGTCGGCGACTCCTTTATGGGGGGGAGATGCGGGTCTCTGCAACGCTCTGCTTGAGATTTCTTCTTCTGACCTGCAGGTACTAACAGCCACCAACCAAACCGTTTGGCTGAAGCCCCCAAAGGCAGGCGCTGTACAGCGTTAATATTGTATTTTCCCTGAGCAAAGATTTACTACCTCACACTAGCAAACATTGTAACGTATAGCTCTGCGAGTAGTTTTTGTAGAGCATCATAAGACAAGCAAAAAAAAAAACCCATCCGTGTATATAAAGCAACAGAGAGGGCACATAAATTGTTGGTGAAAAGGTAACATTCTTACTGATTCTCGAACGGCCCCCTGGGGTCGGTGTAGCCAGGCGGCCCTTTCGTGAGGAAATTCTCCTGAAAAGTATCTTTCGCTTCAGCTGACAACCCTGTTTTATCGCCGAGGTGTAACGAGCCATTTCAAGAAACAAAGCGTCACACATTTATATGTGCGCTTTAACACTCAAAAGCGTTCAGGACCCACCGTGTCTTCAGGCAATTTAAAATAGTCAAAGGAAACCCGTTTCTTAGCTACCTACTGACAAAAGTGACCACCAGAAGGATTTATAGTACTACGCACATAGATTACACATAAGTTCTTTCAGAAGAAGCTTACGGACTTGACTTAAACTCTTCTCCACCACGAACTTTGACTTTCAAAGACCGTCTTCATCTCCGCCTCACCGCCGCGCGCTGGCCGAGGGCCCCGCCCACTCTCCTAATTGGCTGCCCTCTCGTCACTCGACTAATTAGAAAATGGGTCGTTTTCGCGGCGATGATGTGACGTCAGCAAGGACACAAACGCGACACGTTTTGCTTGACACGTTGAGTAAAGATGATGTTTAAAATAAATAACACTGAGAAATGTGAATGTGTAAGCACAGTTTTATTCCCCCCATGCAGTTTCGCTCGTTAAACTGTATGAAACATTATACACTTGGAATGACAGCACTTTCCTTCGTTCATCTTGTCGCAGATTATATAAAATAGATCATGTAATGTGTTCATGCTTGCGTTTTTCCCAGATTACATTCATAATTGTTATTATTATTGTTTGTTTTCAGACGCGTTTATTCTCCAACCACGCTTTGCCATCCCGCAACAGCCATGCAAAATATTTGAAATCTTTCAGCATTCATCCGTTCAGTATTCGGCCACCAGACTGGTGTACCAACATGCTGCCGCTTCCACGCACACGCACGCACGCCCGTCCACAGCCGCCTCTATCCGCGAACAGCAAGTGAGGAGACATTATGGCGCAGCATGAAATGACTCCTTCAGCATCATCTCACAAAGGATAGAGCTGCAGTCAAATCTGCATCATATTTCCATACGATCACAACGGGTTTCAGGAATGAAAGTCACAACTACTAGAAGCCTTAGCCTTTGACTAAAAACCAAAAAAGTTATTTTTCCATATTGATCCAAGTGACTATATCGTTAAAATTAAATTCTAAATTGTATTATTACTCAAAGATATTTATACAAACATCACACACAAATCTGGTCCTCAATCAAATAATTAAAAACTGTACACGTTACCTTCAAGTGAATTACACTGAATATGTGAGCCTAATAAGAAAAGACATGGTTACTGGATAGAAACCTGTCGTGTTTGGAACTTGTACCATTTAAAAGTACCTCAGGCTGTCAGCAAAAAATTGCCCTGCTTCTTGTAGTTGTGGTGCCCAATGTGTTTAATGGTTCAGTATTTATACAAGTGAGGGCATCAGCAGTATTCCCAAACACCTCTGTGCTAGAAACAGTATTACCTGTACAGGTGATGTTACTTTCTGATATGAAATGGGTCGGACTGTACAACGGTGACCTGAGGATCGTCCTTCTCAGTAAACATATTTAAAAAGGTGCATGAGGTTCAGGATTTTTCAGTGCCACAGGAAATGGGGGAAAAATGCAAAGAATAAATTTAAATGGTGCTGTTATTTCAATATTTCTTTTTATTCGTGTGTCCCGCTCCCACCAACCAGCTTTTTGAAAAATCTATGATAGGCTAAAGTGTTCTCACTACATCTTTTCAGTCTTATGTTAACACACACACACACACACACACACACACACACACACACACACACATCTATTCTGCCCTGGTAAATACAGTTATAGTGTAATACTTTGGGTTGAAGTAATCTCAAAAGCCATCATAAAGGTCTACTCTAACCCAGCTATAAAAATGGACACTGGCTTTGTTTTAGTTTTCTGTGGCTCATCAGAGCTTGGACAGAACTGGACTTCAGGATGACACCTCCAAACTTTTCTGTCTCTTCTGTGGGATTGTTTCTGTGTATGTGTGTATGGATGTGTGTGGATGCATCTTAAAACTCAAACCAATAAAATTTCAGCTCTGCTGAGGTCACAGCATGCACTGCTCTTAGTCCAAAAGCATTATTTTTTTCCTTTGTGAGTTAACATGTAGAAACTAAAAAAAACATGTTTCTGAGAATAAAAAGGTTCTTTGTTTGGTGACATCTTTGTTGGTTTCAGGTCAGCACCTGAAAAGGAGAGATACACAGGCTAGTTTCACCTGCCACTCTCTGTGTAGACATGCAATTTGGTTTAAACCTCTTCTCTCCTGACACGCACAACTAAAGCTGTACCATACCTGAAAACATACATTTCACCAGAAAGAAACAAATCACATCAATCTTTCTGCACTTTTATGATCCCCTCTGGTGATCCTGTTACTTTCGTTTTACAAGTTTTGAAGAGGATTTAAGGACAAATGGTTCATGTGCAGCAATATTGCTAAAGGTTCGAAAAAACCAGGGTGTTAGACTGGATTACATGGAGATGCTGCTGTACATCTCGTCAATCTTCTCCTTGAAAAACTCCTTCAGCTCTGGTCTCTTTGCTTTTAACGTGGGTGTCAACAGGCCGTTGGTTATGGAAAACATCTCAGTATGAAGGTATATGTCTTTGACCTAATGAAAACAGAGATCACATTAGCCTAGAAATTAAATTATTTGTTATCAACATACCAAAGCTTGGTCAGGCCCAGTTCATATAAATGTATCATTAATGTGATGTTAAAACCAACACATACAGTACAATCACAACAACGTGAACCACTCCATAGTTCAAATTTGTTAGCGTGCAGTTTCTAGGTACTTTCGGTCTGTTGAAACATAACATATGTGAGGCAAATATAAGAGGTGCTTCTTTAAAATAATGACATATTCTACTTTGACACTACAACAGATGCCATTTAAGCTGTATTTTACCTGCTCAAATGAGTGAAGTCCACTGGCTTTGCCAAGCTGTACCATATCATCCATGATGGCTTTCTTCAGCTCCTTTAAAAATAAATAATATAATGTTAATGTCACCCTGTTTAAGTGGCATGTGGCAAACACCATCAACTATGGTTATTAAACAATTTAAACAAAACATTATGCAATGCTGGTGCAAGTGCTTCTGATCATATATACTTACCACATTTTTACATAAATCTTCATAACATCCTTCAAAGCCCTTTTTCTTTGCCCAAGAGGGCAAAAACTCTGGATCTGGAACCACAATTCCCACTAGACAAGACTGCAAGAGGACACAGAAATCAATAATAAACTCAAAGGATCACATCAGCTTCTATTAGGGTTGGATAAATAAAAACTGAAATAAGTTTTTCAGATGTCATTTGCATTTTTGAAAACAGTTGAAGGTTTTAAGAGAAATGAGAAAGTGTAACAATGTGCCAGCTACCACATAAAGTTTATTTATTTGTTTGTTTGACTAGAAACCAGTGATTTTCATGAGAGAGATCCAGAAAGGCCTTATGTATTGACCACTTATCCTAGTTAGGGTTGTGGCTCGACAGGGCACATCTGTGACTGGACCCAAATCCATTGGAGGATAGCGATACAAACAGTCACATACTATGGCTCTGTGTCACTGCAGTGAGAAGAGTGCTATATAAAAATAGAATTGAATTAATTGGGGCCAGTTAACCTGAAACCCGTGTCTTCAGACTGTGAGAGGAACCCACGCAGACACAGGAAGAACATACAAACTTCACACAGGCAGAGTTGGACTTAAACCCACGTTTGAACCCCTCAGGCGACATGAAGCAACAGCACTATCTGGTTCCCTACCACTTGACTTCGGAGCCTAATTTCATTGTTACTAGTGAGAACCTACAAATAAATTTAATGAAAAGTGTTGTGTTATTGTCTACTTAGGGTTTCAATGTCCAACATCTACATTAGATACTGGCAATGTCAGATAATGCAACCCTGAATCCTTCAATTACATTGAAGACTTCTGCTGGTTATATAGTGGGAACTGTGCACCAGTGCTCCTTGACAGCCCACTGGTGGCAAAGAAAGAACATGCGAAAAAAGTCACCTGTAGGCTGTCACCGTGGACATACAACTGAGCTATGGGCTCACTGCGGATGTATATGTTCTCAATCTTTTCCGGGGAGATATATTCTCCCTGGGCCAACTTGAAAATGTGCTTCTTCCTGTCAATGATCTTCAAAGTGCCATTCTGTTTGGAAAGCAGAAGTAAATAAGATAAAACTAATTTTTTGGGAAACTTTTCTACAGTTTATTCAAATACAGTAAACTTACTCTTCTAAAACATACAAATGAAAAAAGCCATCTTTCTACTGAGTGCAGGCACAGAGATAAGTACGCACAGGCAGCCATTTTCCAATGTCTCCTGTGTGGAGCCACCCATCTGGATCCAGTGCTTCGGCTGTCTTCTCAGGTTCTTTCAGGTACCCCTTAAACACATTTGGTCCTTTCACACACACCTGTGTGGTAAAGAGTATAAGATTTTTGAAACAGAGTTCATGGTCGTTATGGTGACCCATTTCCCAAATGCAGGCTTTTGATATCTCTACACATGTTGGAGCACATAGCTCTCCAGTTTGACCAGTTCGAAATTTTCATCAAGTGAGGTTTCTCATGCAGTATCCGGAACCAGCTGTGACACAGGGCTGTAGACTGCAGAGGTAACTGCTGAACTGTGGGTGAACATGAGCTGTTTATTAGTACCTTGCTGTCAATGTTTAATCAAATTCACTGCTCTACCTACAGTTCTGACATTTCTACTGAGGTGTGTGGCTTTGCTCATGTGGCTAGACACATGAGCACAAAGCATTCTGCAAACTTGAAAGCTGTGGAAGAAAAGTAAAATGTGTCTTACCTCTCCCTCTCCCTTTGAGGCAAAATAGTTCTTCTCTGGTACATCCACCAGCTTAATCAAGTTACAGGGTATGGGAGCACCAACGTGGCCTGGGAAGAAGCAGCATATCAAGTGAATGTATATAAACTTGCCTGGTTGACCTTAAATTGAGTAAAAAAATATTACGTGCCGGTTACAGCGATGCCATTTGTTTTGTGTGTCCACAAGGAAGAGCACTTTGACAACAGTTACTATTTCACAAACTTTTTTTTCACAGCAATATATGAAACAGCTTATATGCACAAACATGCAGTATGTAAATTCACATCATACCACAAGACTAAGCTGACATTGTTTACTGAGTGGAGAAACAAGAAGGAGTTACATTATCTAAAATGGGATATCTTTAAGGAAACCTTAAGCTATTTACATTTGATTAAAAGTTTGTTGCTTTACATTAGGATTGTCAGATGGTTATTCATACAAAGACTGCAGATCTGTGTAATTAAGACCATATATTTTATTATCAGGTAATTTGAACCATGATCCTAAAGGCATTATGTACAGACTCTGCATATGTAGTTTAACAATGTGGGAAAATAAAATACAAAAAAAAGAACTTGTACGACCCACCCAGTTATCTTAACTGCCTTAATGTGGTTAGGGTTGTAGCAGCTCAGAACCTATCCCAAAATCACTCAGCACTAGGCTGTGAAGCTACATGCTGCATGGGATGTCAGACCATCATAGGGCAGCCATATACACACATATTTATATGCTATGGACAATTTAGAGTGACAGATTTACCTGAAATATATCTTTGGACTGTGGGAGGAAACACAGGGATAGCATGCAAACTCCACACAGACTGAGCTGGATTCAGACCCATGTCTGAACAGTCCAGGCACTGTGAGGCAGCAGCACTACACTGTACCACCATGCTGGCCTGAACTTTGACTTTAAAATAATAAACATCCTATTATATGCCAGATAGTATTGTAGGGATGATAATAAACTTTAATGCACATAATGTGAGGAGCAAGGGTCCAAGACTTTAGATTTTATAATTAAAATAACATATCAGAAATAGCATAAAATTCTTACTTCTTTAATTAATGTTTTCTGAAAGCTTTTTTAACAGCAGCCAAAAGCATCCATATATTATGTGTATATATTATATATGTATTTTATGCATTTCCTCTCTAGCTACATGTGTAATGCATACGTGTTACTTCTTCAGTTCAGTTCAGTTCCTGCTTAGCAACAGCAGAACTGAACTGTATCCACCAGGTGACAACAGCTTACTTTTCATAGTGACTGGACTGGTAAAACCAAGCTTTCAATAGTATGGTTTAAAATGCCTGAAATTAAATTAAGCTGAAATGCTATAGCGCTCAAAGATCTGGGTCAGCTGAATTTACCATGACGGGTAATAGCTCTGTTTCAGCTAACTCTCCCACGCTACATGCAGGATGTGGTTCAATAATGTGAGGGCTGCCGACTTGCTATATTTGTATCGGCAACATTTAAAGAGGGTGAGAAGTTCATCTAGGCTGTGCAGACGTGTATGCTTGTACAGTAGGTTTGCTTAAAATGAGATCTTCAATTGCTGCCCCTGGACAGTGTTACCTGGAGAATGCTGGCATTATAACTACATGCGCATGAAGCTTAAAACGTTTAATTTTATGAAACTAGTCCTGTAATAAAAAAAATCTTCAGCAATATTATTTTGTTAGAAAACTTTGAAGGCACAGGCAGCATTGCCTTTTTACAGTCACAGGCATTTTTTCCCACTTCAATTAAATATTAATAGCACGGCTGGCAATAATGTCATACAGTAAGGTCATAGTTCAGTTGCTGGAATGAAGCCATTTGTAATGTTCCGGGTGTTTTTAAGCTTACTGTATGTTTAGCTGCCATATTATAATTATGGTCTAGAATGGGTTTTGAACACTATTTCTATACTAATATTTTTTGCAGATTGTCCGGTTGCTGCACCATTATTGATTGATATTGATTTGTTGTCTGCATTATACTTTTTGCAAGTTTTCTTACTGCAGCATAAAATTTGCAAGTTTCCTTGCTCAAAGTCTGTTGGCTACAGAAACTATGATGATGGTGAAGGTGATTATCCTATTTGGCATGTACTCTGCTGACCTGTCTAGGCTTCCCAGAATGGAACTGAGTTATCGTGATTGTGAGTATTGATTTGAAACAAATGGATGGAATTAATCACAGGAAAGTGGCAGGACAACTCACCTGATGTCCAGTCACCAGGTGTAGTAAAAGTGCATCCTGCTGTACACTCTGTCTGGCCATAGGCCTCATACACCTGGAATAACAAAAAAAGGAGCAGAGGGCAACATTGGAGGTTTTGTTACTGATTTCACAGCGGAGTTATTTCATGTTCTAAGCTCACCTGGCATCCAAGGGCAGCCCTGAGGAACCCCAGCACAGTCGGGGAAGTGGGGGCAGCTCCCGTCACAATCATCCGCAGCCTCCCGCCCAAGCTGGCCTGTAACGGAGGGATGCAACAAATTTTCAGTTCCCCTACCTTAACAGAAGACCACTTAGCTGGTGGTCTTATTCCTCCCAGATCACAGTGCAGCTGGGGCACACCTGTATCTTGGCGAAAAAGATCTTGTCCCACACGCTGTCACTGCGGATGATCCCGTTCTGCACCTCGGCAGCTTTTCGCTTGGCTGCAAAGTTCAGCAGCCAGCGCTTGACAGGATTGTTTGCCTGGCTGAAGATCTGCAGGATAGAAGAGTGAAAAAGATGAAGTGAGATGTCCTGCTTAAGTAAGCTAACTGTGGATTTAAAACAGTGTTGCTTTCTTTTATTATAACTCTAAGCAAGCTTTCACTAAAAACAATAATTTAGGTAGGTCACAGTGTTAGCCACATACAGATGGTCCCTGTCTTACGATGGGGTTACTTTCTGATAAATCGTAAGTCGAAAATATCGTAACTGAAAAATGCATTTAATGCACCGAACAGCAACAGAACGTAGGCGGTCTCTCAGCCCTTGTCTTTAGACTAAACACTGATTGGTTCCTATCCTAGCCAATCGTGGACTGGATTTAGTTCCTATCCAGACTTCCTGTCAGTGCTAAGTCCCCCTTGTGAACTCTCCTGCAACCACTGTCTTGGTAACACTCTTAGTCAGAAACAACAGTCAGTAAAGAGTTTGACGGAACTTAAACTGATTACCGTGGTGTCTCGTGATTGCTTCCACCAACTCACGCCATAACAGAACACCTACCTTAACAGTCACTATGGGTTTTCCGCTTTCATGACACTTTCAGAAGACACCGATACAGATGGTGTTTCGTAGACATGATAGATGCACAAAATGCAGTGTACAGTAGATACGAGGGGGGATCCAAAAAAACAAAGGCAACATAGAATACTGTAGAGCATCAATTGTATACACTAGTGATCGTGGACTAAGAGATGCGGATCACTGCTGCTGCCCAGCATCATGAGAGAGTATTGTACCATATATGGCTTGCCCGGGAAAAAAAATCAAAATTCAAAATTTAAAGTACGGTTTCTATTGAATGCGTATCGCTATTGCACCATCGTAAAGTCAAAAAATCATAAGTCAGACTATCGTTACTTGGGGACCGTCTGTATTTATTTATTTAAGTACATCACACAAACATGGAACTTGGTTGGGCACCTTTCTGGTTACAAACCCAGTTCCTTATTTGCTGCTTTCTGCCTTGGGCCTGTAGTGGGCTCAGGGCCACCTCACCTTGTCATACATGCGATTAAGGAGCCGTGGCACTACAGGAAAGATGGTAGGCCGCAGAACTTTCATGTCTTCTGAGAGAAGCCGGATGTCTCCTTGGAAGAATCCAATCCTCCCACCATGGCAGTAAACTACTGACTAAACATAAACACAGCCAGGTGGCTTGATCAATTATATGCATACAATCATAGTAAAAGACAACATTCTGTGAAATAACATGCCTAAATTATGAACTTTGTGAATATGTTTGCAGCATGTTCAGAAACACGGCACACAAAATCACTTGCCCTTTGTGTTGAAAAGCCGCCCATTTTTACATATACCTGTGACCACAACTCAGGATGTGTTGAGACTTTCATTGTCTAATACAAGGAACTGAGAAGATGACCCCTGAGAGTGTGTAAGAGGTTTTATGTTCATCCACATGTTCATATGTGCTGGACAGAAGAGGATGCTCTTATTTCCACATCTCTTACAATTATGGTAAAGAAATTACTGCGTTTCCTGCCCTTTGGGGAACAGTTGCTGTTAACTCCCTGGGTCCAGTGTCATTTTGACTGCACTACATTTTGAAATGGTTTCATTACTCTGAGGGAAAAGGTGAACAATAGATTTTAGATCAAACATCTGATTAACAGAGAGACATGTGATCCACAAAGCAAATCTCCATCAGGGGACAGTTCTGTGAGCATGATCTGATGAGTTGACTAAAATGGTTTTCTCTGATGGTTTGCTGAAGGCAGAACAGACAGGAGACACACACACAGGCGGCTTGCTACCTTGATTACAGATAAATATGCAATGCCACTACCCACAGTTCCACCCATATGAATGGTTCACTTGTGACAGCATTACTCACACAATCCGTATCAAAAACCCTGGCTTCTTTCACCACATAGACTGGCCTCCCACAGACTTTTTGCTTTGTTCACCTGCCTGCACTTTTTTACATTATTGCTTTTGTTTTACTGCCCATTTAAAGCCCCTCCAACAGATTCATGACTCATGACAATCCTTCATTGCTGCTGTGATTAAGTAAGTGCAACTGCTGTAACCTGTGGTAACAATTGCCACTTTTGCTGATGTCTGAGACAAACCGAAACAGAAGTAAAGTTGGCGGTCTGGTGATTTTTTACTGCCATTTATCAGCATTTCAAATGTATTTCAAAGAGCAGGTGTCAGTAGAAACACTAATTACATGCTGCAAAGTATGAGGACAAAGAATAAAATCTTTGGTAAAATATAAGTAAATTTAAAAAATAAAAAAAAAACCCCAAAATAGTTATGTCGGTATATAAATGTACACCAATAAATATTTCACCTTCTCATTCTGCTGTACATTTTATAGGAAAAACTATGTTTGAACCCCTTGGGATGAGAAAGGCAGCTTGCATCCTACTTGGTGTCAGCCAGTAGCAATGAGATTTCAAGGGCTGTCCACTTAACCTGTATCCAACATGGTACTCCTCACTGTGTTGCCCTGGCCCTTTAACTCACCACAGTAAAAAGGAAGTATTAAAACTGATCCTGTAAATTAGCAAAAATTTGTTAGAAAGCTGATCTAAATTTGGTATTTTACATACATTTGTTAAGACACTTAGGCAATTGGGCATTTTTCCTATATCAAGGTGAGTTTTGAAACTGGTTCTAGTGATTATGAATAACAGCTCATACCATGGTATTTTCTGCTGCCCACATTAGCACAGAGGATCTGCACAGCAGAGAGTCCTCATTTAGCACCAAGGTCCACTGAAGCACAGAGGTTTATAATAGCACAGAGCTCTCACCTGTATGAGCCTTTCGAACATATGAGCAAGGGGTAGGAAGGAGATGAGGACATCATCTTGGCATGGAAAGATGACCTTCTGCAGGGCAACCAAGAGGGGGAGACCCAGTGAAAAAGGGAGGGAGAGAAAACAAGTGAAAAAAGAAAGAAAACATGAGATAAATGTGAAGACAATATAGCAAAGGGCATAAAATATAAATTAACTGACAGGTCTGAAGAGTGGATAAAAGGGAAGCATTGCACTTTCAGTTTTATTAATGTGATGTGCCATTTTTTTCACTTAGACATTCAAGGTTTTATAGTCATAGCACATTTATACTGCAGTCTCATAAACTGACTTTGTGAGATTTTTAAACAAGGAATATGTTTTTTTACGAACATCAGTCACTTTCAGGAAGCCAGAGAAGTCTGCTACAACGTTCCCATGGGTCAACATTACTCCTTTTGGGTTTCCTAGAGAACACAAATATTTCAGGAGTTAGAGGAAAATGTAGGACAATCATATATATTTCCTTGTGTTAACTATTTCATAGTAATGGTTATCCTAAAGGTATAGTTAAAAAATATTCTAAGTGCTCTCACATTATACCTGTCCCCTAATATACAGTGGGGGAAATAAGTATTTGATCCCCTGCTGAATTTGTAAGTTTGTTCACTTACAAAGAAATGAACAGTCTCTAATTTTTATGGTATTTTCATTTCAAATTCAGTAGGAGATCAAATATTTATTTCTCCCACTGTATATCCTCCCTGTTAATGTCTTCTTGACAGAAAATCTTGTTTTTTTTTTTTTTATACAAAAAAACCCCCATTTACCTCCCAAATGGTTAATACAGTGTTTTAAAGCAGAAAACCTGGCATAATGTCAAAACTGAACAGAAAAATTTTTAGCAGCCCACCATGAGTGGGGGGTCTATTACAGGTTTCTATTCACTCAGTTGTGCCAAATGGGTGTTTTACTACAGTAGCTATAGTAAGTGTATGCCCACGGCAAACTCCTCCTCCGACCTTTTTTCCAGTCCAGTGCACGTCCTTGTGATCCAGCAACACACACATGCACAAGTAAGCACACATGCACACATGCAAGCAATCAACAACCCTTAATGTATAAATATAAGCAAAGACAAATCAATACATTGCACAACGAACAAGTTTCAAAGAAACTGTACAAAGCATGTATAGAAGCCTGTGAAAGGAAGGTGACCAAATGTGCTCCCAGTCATGAACATGACAAAAATATGAGTTTATCGCCACAGCATTGCATAGAGTATTTGTTCACACCTGTCTTCGTGAGATTGCAGATTATAATTTTTCCTTTTTAAAATTTTGGGATACAGGCTCCCTATTTACATTTTCCTGGTTTAAATGTAATGTAATCTGGAGATATATGCATTTTTCAATGTACAGATGGCCCCCGGCTTAGGATGGGGTTACGTTCTGATAAACCCATCATAAGTCGAAAATGTATTTAATACACCTAACTTACTGTCATGCCTGTGGCCGTTTCAGCAATGGAACATATGCGGTTTCTCCAACACTGTCTTCAGTCTGCGCATTGATTGGTGTAGGAATCAATCATGGACTGGATTTAGTTCCTACCTGCACTTCCTGTCAGAATTTCCGCTGGTCCATGTGAACTCTCCTGCAACCACTGTCTTGCTAAGACCTTGTATTTTGTTTATTTTGAATTGTGCCATCTTGCATTTTGTTTACTGCCAATCGCTAATGTTTAGTGCTAGCTTCCGGCAAATGGTAACACTCTTAGTTGGAAACAACACTCAGTAAAGAGTTTAACGGAACTTGAAATTATTACCATGGTGTCTCACGATTGCTTCCACCACCCCACACCATAACACCTACCGAACATCATAGCCTAGCCTAGCCTAGCCTAACCTACCTTAACAGTGAATATAGGCTTGCCACTTTCATGCCGCTTTCAGAAGACACAAAGACAGATGGACATTTTGTAGACATGATGGGTGCACAAAGCACAGCGTAGATACAGGGGAGGTATCAAAAAAACAAAGGCAATACAGAATAGCGTAGTTATTGGTTGTATACACTAGCAACTGCGTGGCAAACTGTGTGATGCAGATTGCTGCTGCTGCCCAGCATCATGAGAGAGTGTCAGGACTCCAGCCTGCTCAGGGGCTCTTGGCTGCTGGCCATTTTTGACCATTTTAAGGGCTTGTGCTCCTGTATTCTTCTGTGTGCTCCTTACCCCACCTTTCCCATCTGTTCCCGATTATTACCCTCATTATTGCCTCTTGTGTTTCCCCAACAGCCTGTTTTGTTGGTTTATTGCTTTAAGTATATAAGTCCTGTGTTTGTCTTCTCTTTCAGACTATGACTCTGTTTTTCTGTTTGTGTCTATGGTTTTGCCTGCTGACCTTGATTGTTTCTGCCTGCTTCTCTGGTTTTTTGACCTTGCACCTTTTGTCTCTGCCCAACATTTTTGGATTGTTTGCTGTCTCTCTGTAATATATCTTCTGCCCTCTATTAAGTCTGCGATTGAGTCCTGACTTTGGAGCCCTTGACAAGAGATTTTCGTACCGCATATCACTTGCCTGGGAAAAAAAAAATCAAAATTCAAAGCACGGTTTCTACTGAATGCGCTTCGCTATTGTACCATTATAAAAATGAAAAATCATAGGTCGGACCATCGTAACCTGGGGACCATCTGTACTATAAGGTTCAGGACAAATGAGCATGCACTGGGTCATCTCTCCTGAAGGTAAAATGGTGTGCCAATAGATGGCAGTCCTCTACACATATCATGTAGTGGACCAGTCTTATATTGAGCCTACTCTGAAATTAGAAAACTACACTAGTACAGAATATCAATAGCAGATCAATAGCATATGTTATTTTTGTGGTATTGTTAAAGGAAACAATTGCAATAACCCCACTTTGTTTACTGATGGAAAACATAAACAGTTACTATGGGTCAGTAGTTTTAGTAAGGAAGCATTATTATTTTTTGTTCTCAGGAATGTCAGAAGTTTTGTGGCACTACCTGTGTTCTAACACACATCAACTGGCATAGGATTTTTGTTGAAGATCTACTAGGGAAAGCAAATTTAAAATAAAATGATAAAAGTTCATAATTTAATGCAACAGAAATAAAGTGCAAAAATGTTTCAATGTGAAATAAAACAATGTAAAAGAAATATTTCTGTTTGTCATTACATATTTTCCTTAAAACAATGAAAGAGTTTGCTAGTTGGGCAATTTACTGTTTTATAATTTACAGGTTTATAACTGAAGTTAAATGGTGCTGTCTAGAAAATGTTACCTCTCAAATTTTCTTCAGAAAATGTATTTAATAATGTCAGAGAACTTTCACTACCTACATTGGAGAGAGTGACTTTTTACATAATTGTACATCACGCTTATACAGACATTAGAGCCATAGAAAACAAAGCTGAGTTTCAGCGCAGTTATAGTAAGCTTGGGTAAATATCAAGTAAAAGGTTGCCACTGTGAGATGATCTCCTTATGCAATTTATTGTAATTAAGTTTGGTAAAATCATACAAGTTTGTTGACCCTGTAACACTATAACCTCTTCTTTCCCTGCATACTATTTTATGTAAAACTATGAAATGTTTTCATGAGATACAACATGGAGGAACAAGTACCTGTGGTGCCGCTGGTGAAGCATACAATGGACAGGTCGTCTGGCTGAGGAGGCTGCAGGAAGAACAGATGCAGATGCAATGAAGCTATGCAATGCTGGCATTCTCTTCAAAAAAGAACTGTGTCAGATATCAAAATATCAAAAGCCATTTACTGAGCTACGTTACTGCATGCACTCAGTCATTAGCAGGAAAACTATCAATCAATGAGCAATACCATGATGTGCTATGTGATATTACATATATATCATAGTAAAATATTTTTTATTCACCCAGTATCATATAATCCACATGGCATAAACTCTGAAAAGAAGCCATGCACAATAATAATTCATTAAAATATAATATAGTGGCAGCTACTATTAATCAGTAATGGACATCACTACAATTCTATCTCAGATGATATGATTTGTGGAAGCTAGTAGTTTTCTCACAACATGGTGAAGCTTTGCTGCAAAGTTTAGCTGTAGCGAAACAATGTTGGGGATGCAGTGTACTGGACCATGGTGCTTAAGGTAAACTCTGAACATAATGTGCATTGTTTCTATAATCCAAAGGGAAAAGATTCATATATTTGCAAGCGCAGCTTGGAAATAACAAAGATGACAACTTATTTAAAAAGAAAATGTCCATTACATTCTAGCACTGTTCTGTTCTGAAACTAACCTAAAAAGGACCCTGAAGTAGGATGATACTCGAATGCATTAATATTCAATTATATCTCCTTGAAAGGAGTTAAGAATTTTATCAAAGGTTCAATATTGCATTGTACAGCACTATAAATACACTATATGGACAAAAGTATTGGGATGCCTGACCATTACACCAGCAGGGGCTTTAATGACATTGCATTCTAATACATAAACTGGAGTTGGTCCCCCCTTTGCAGCTATAACAGCTTTCATTCTTCGAGAAGGCCTGGCTTGCAATCTCCGTTCCGGTTCATCCCAAAGGTGTTCGATGGGGTTGAGGTCAGGACTCTGTGCGAGCCAGTCAAGTTCTTCCACACCATTCTCATCCAATCATGTCTTTATGGACCTTGCTTTGTGCACTGGGGCACAGTCATACTGGAAAAGAAAAGGGCCTTCCCCAAACTGTTTCCACAAAGTTGGAAGCATAGCGTTGTCCAAAATGTCTTGGTGTGCTGAAGCATTAAGATTGCCCTTCACTAGAAGTAAGGGGCCTAGCCCAAACCCTGAAAAACAGCCCTACACCATAATCCCTCCTCCACCAAAACTTCACAGTTGGCACAATGCAGTCAGACAGGTAACGTTCTCCCGGCATCCGCCAAACCCAGACTCCCGCATCTGACTGCCAAACAGAGAAGCATGATTCATCACTCCATAGAATATGTTTCCACTGCTCCACAGTCCAGTGGCGGTGTGCTTTACACTACTCCATCCGACGCTTAGCATTGGACTTGGTGATGTGAGGCTTGCATGCAGCTACTTGGCCATGGAAAGCCATTTTTTGTGCTTACATTAATGCCAGTGTAAGTTTGGAATTCTTCAGCTATGGAACCAGCAGAGCGTTGGCAACTTTTATGCACCATGCACCTTAGCAGTCGTTGACCCCGCTCTGTGACTTTACGTGGTCTTCCGCTTCGTGGCTGAATTGCTGTTGTTTCTAAACGCTTCCACTTTCCAATAATACCACTTACAGCTGACCGTGGAATATCCAGCAGGGAGGAAATTTCACGAACCGTCTTGTTGCAAAGGTGGCATCCTATCACAGTATCACAATTGAAGTCCCTGAGCTCTTCAGAACACCCCATTTTGTTTCACAAATGTTTATATGGCAATGGGTCTGATTGAAACACTTGAATTCAATATTTAAGAGGTGTGTCCCAATACTTTTGTCCATATAGTGTATTTTTATCCTATATCTTCTCTTTAATATATAAAGAGTTTAAACCATATGAAACCTGTGAAAAAGAACACTTTGTGTACTGCTATGTACACATTTAAGCTTTATATCCTAAAATTATAAAGAGCCATTTAATGTAGCTCAAAGCATGCTACAACTGAGCCATTATTTATCAAAACTTAATTCTTCAAAAGTTGACAGGTGAAAAAGATATCCAGGGACCTTCTCTGAGAGTGTGAAGTATGTGACCAGACACATAGCAAACTTTCATTACCTCATTGTTTGCCTTAAAGCTCTTTTTCACTGGATGCACCCAGGGTGGGGTGCACTATAACAGGTTTAAAATGTTTACAAGGTGTGCAGGTTTCCTTCTTGTCACAGGTCTGATTGCTGTGAATATGCTGTCACCACATCTGTCACTGCTGAGTCAAATCAACTGACAGCAGACAGTTCAACTGTTGAAATGTGCAAGAAAACAGCCCTTGAGGAATGAATGGAATGGCACAGTCCTTGTCCAGCCCAGCCAGTGCTTACCATGGCTTTTCTGTGATGTTCCCTGCCAAGGGCCTGGTGGAGACAAAAGCATGCCAGCAGGACATTATTCCTTAGCAGCACAAATTACTAGCTCTGTAAATCCAAATGACAAAAATCTGTTTAAAAAATCAGTAAATGTAGACTTTTAACCTTTTATTAATTTCTATTCAGTAATTTATTGATTTTTAATAAATTAATGTCCAGTGCAGGGCTTCAGGGGTCAGGAGTCTATCCCAAAAGCATATGGCATTAGGATGGGTACACCCTGGAAGGGATATGAATTCATCACAGTGATACACACAGATAAATTAATGTGAAACACAAGTCTTAAAATTTTTTAAGTTAAGACCACCAGAGTAACCTCCCAAAAATTCTTTTACACTGGAATGCAACAAAAATGCAATTCTGTTGTATTTTTGGGTTTTCAGGGTAATTATTTCTGCAGTTTTTCACACAACTACTGACCATGTCAACGTTAAGCTAATACATGCAAAATCTCTGTAAAAATGTTTGTGATTTTCAAATCAGATGAAACCCGCAAAGGAAACAGTATCACCCATAACACATACATTTACACATATACAATCCCTCTCTGTCTCTCCTTCATATGCATACATACACGCAGACACATTCTGTAGTAGAATATTAGTAGTGATATTATGACTGAAAAACTAAGCTGTCAGTGAACACATATGTATGACAACAAAAAAAAAAAATTAAATATAAATAGTTCTGAGTTTCTGTTGTAGTTCTTGACACATATGTAAATGGAGCAGTAGTTCTGTATGGTTTAGAGATAAATTGCCTGGCATACTGCCATTAACACAAGAGTATATTTGCTTTGGGCATCACAGTGATGTAGGGGGTAGCACTAGGATGTCATAGCCCATGGGCTCTGGGTTTTGAGATGGTTCAGCCCATGTGGAATTTGTATGTTCACTCCACGGTCGTATGGGTTTTCCCGTACAGCTCAAACACGTGTTTTTTTAAGTGAACTTCTGACTAAATTGCCCTTAGTTTTAGGTGTTTGAATTAATGTGTGTGATAGTGATAGAGTGGTGCCCTACTCAGGAAATGCCCTGCCTCACCTCACATGGTATACATAGGCTCTTCTTTTCACAGCTGCTGTATGTGTCCTGAAACCTGCAGGTTTCTGTCACAAAGTTTTCAGAGATCAGTCTTATCCTACACTGAGTCTAAGTTTTTTAAAATATATAAATATTGAATCTATATTTCTGAATAAATGAATTCTGAGTGATTCTGCTCCTTTTTGATGGATTGGTGTGACAGGTTTCACATCCTGCTTCCACTTTCATTAGCGGGTAAATGGAAAAAATTTGTAAAGATGTCCATGCACTAACTATTACACAGAGGTAGTATTTTTTCTGCTTTACCCCATTTTACCTTCCAGCTTACTAGTAATCAGTTGCTCTACTCTGTTTTTATCTTTCAACCTGAAACCCCACACCACCTCAGAAAGATTAAACACAGGTAGACACAAACCTCTGCACTAGACGTGCTTTACATCCTGAACATTTTAACCAGTGGTTTCCCATGCTGGCAGCACAGTGATATTCACTTTGCTGCAGCTGTCCAGGCACCTAGCTGACCATAACTTTCTCCTGAGAATATAGTGAGAGACCCTCAGCTATTTAATCCACCCAAGGCAACAAGTTTTTCCATCTTGGGCATTCTTCCAAGAATGAGTAGTATGGCAGAAGTAATTCAAATGCAGCTCTCCACCACAGCTCAAACTCCATTTCAGGTTTTGACTCAATAAGGAAATGATAAGTTTTGTGTCTTAGTGAGCACATAATATATTCATTAATTACTTTTGCAGAAAAAAAATCATCTTTCAGACATAAATCTGATCCTTTTTTTCTTTTAACCTCCTGGGAAACTGCTCTACTTCATCCAGAGAATCTGCTTAAGCAATGTATCATGGCATTGGACCACTTGTAATTGAAACCAAATACAGATGGTCCCCGAGTTACGGTGGACTGACTTACAGTTTTTCATCTTTACGATGGTACGATAGCAAAGCGCATTTAGTAGAAACCGTACTTCAAATTTTGAATTTTGATTTTGTTATATGCAGTATGATACTCTCTCATGATGCTGGGTAGTGGCAGCAATCGGCATCTCCCAGTTTGCCTTGCGATCGCTAGTGCAGCGGTCCCCAACCACCGGGCTGTGGACCGGTACCGGGCCGCACAGGAAAAATTAAAAAAAAAAAAAAAAAACTTTTTATTTTTATTTTATTTCCATTTCATTGACTATCGGAGTCTGCAGGGTCTTTTATTTTAAAAAATCAATTAAAATCAAGAAGAATATCCTGAGATTGCCACAGAAGCACTAAAAACCCTGCTTCCATTTCCAACATCCTATCTTTGTGAAGCGGTGTTTCCTGCAGTGACAGCAACCAAAACGAAATTACGGAGTAGACTGGACATAAGGAACACATTTCGGGTGTCATTATCTCTCATCACCCCTAGATTGGACCATCTCGTTGCAGGGAAAAAAGCTCAGGGCTCCCACTAATTCTATGTTACGGTGAGTTATGTTTATTATGCACTTTATTATGCTTTATTATGCATGTGTGATGGCCGGTCCATAGAAAATTGCCTTACATGAAACCGGTCCGTGGCGCAAAAGAATTTTGCCTATGCCAATCAATGCTCATTCTGAAGACAGGGGTGGAGAGACCGCCTATATTTCATTGCTAAAGTGGCCACAGTACATTTGGTGGATTAAATACATTTTTGAGATAAAATATTTTCAACTTATGATGGGTTTATCTGAACGTAACCCCATCGTATGTCAGAGACCATCTGTACATGTGACCATTTTAAAGTTATTCTGGACTAACATGATCAAATCTTGGTTCTGTGCTTAATTAAATAATGGTTTGTATTCAAATAACAATAGTACTTAAGGGGAAAAATCAATAAAACTAAGAACATTATGGCAAGATCTGGTTAGTCTTTTAACTATGTGAATTAATACATATGAAAATTTCAACAGCAAGCCAGAGCAACAAGTTAAAATAATGGTGATATTAATGATTATTTTTTCTCTACTGTTACAGACATTTTCACATAGACAAAAAATCTTGTAAGCAGTTAACAACTAATTCTTTTGTTGACAGTTCTTAGTTATTAGACAAGACAGTTGTCAAGAGTTAATTTTTGTGTTATCAGTAGTTATGGGCTTAATTTTATAATTATATGATAAAGTTTAACTGTTTTATTCATTTTCATCTTGTAAGGTGTTGTTTTGTCTAATAGTTTGGTCAGGGCGAACACTTCAGTGACAAGACCAATACCAACATAAACACCAATGCCAACATTACCAACAACAGCAATAATAATATTGATACACCAGTCCATACTGGTCCATTACCTCAATCTCTTTAATGGACTGGATGTGGACCCCACATTTGGCCCCTCGCTCCAAAAGAATGGTTTCAAATGCATCCATAAGAATAACCCTCTTCAAGTTGGGGGTCTCCTGTCTTTCCACATTACCCAGCAGGACCTGAGCTTTCTCTGGTTTGTCACAGATTACTATAGAGATGTCCGCTAAGAAACAACACACAAGAGGAGAAAATATTTATAAATGGTGAAAAACTCAATTATTCAAGTACATATTGAAGGAAAAATTAAGTTTTGATCACTTATCTTTTAAATTCAATTAAAAAAAAGATGTAGAAATTTATCTCTGACAATATGTGCTCAAAGCTGAATAAAGAATATTTTTAGAAACTCTCACATGCGATGTATCAGAGAAGCCCTGAAAAAAAGTGACTAATTAGACAAGGCCCATATGCACATGTACTTGTATATGTACAGTGTCCTTTCTGAAGCTGTACCAAGGGAAAAAAATAGCTGTTTTTCTGTACTCTGTTTTTGTTATTTCCATGTTCTAATTCTAATGCTAATTCAGAAATTGCAAATAACCTTAAATATAGGTCAGTTAGATAAATGATAAGAGCTTTTACTACATACAAAAATGAATGAATGAATTAAACTTTATTAATCCTAAAAAGATTCCATTCAGTTGCAGCAGTATGCAACATACAATATAACGTACTTATACTGTATATATACGACACACATACATATAACAGAGACAATGAAGAAATAAATAAACAAAAAAGTTAAGAAGTTAAGAAGTGAGCAAACAGGCAAGCATATTTAAACATGAGAAGTGGTGCAACATGCAATGAGAAAGCAATAACTATGCAGTATAACCTAAATGGAAAAACTTTCTCACCAGTGTTGATGATGTAGCGAATGGCATCTGGTCCTAGGGTGTCGTATAGTGGCACCACCACCATGGAGTAGGTGTAACAGGCTAACTCTGCAATTATCCACTACAAAGGCAAGGAAGGAAAGGTCAGAGCCTCACCAGGGTGCAAGACTGTCAGCAGAGAGGGACTGACAACTGTCAGAGCTTCTGCTGCCCTCAGAGTGTTTTGTTGCACTTGTTCCTCTCACCTCTGGCCTGTTCTGTGCAAAGACCCCAATGAACTGATCTGGGGCTGGACTGCAGCCCAGATGCAGCAATCCTGAACCGAGATGCTCTGCACGGAGTGTAACCTGGCAGTAGAAAAAGAGAACGAAACATAGGTATCTTTTGCTATGGGAAGTCTGCCATCATGTGAAGGGAAACTGCACAGGAACAGGCTATTGCCTATCTAGAAGCATAACTGCTGTCTGATCTAAATCATTGCTCATAGCAACCACCAGAATGGCAACAACAAGCTCATATAAAACATTTTTGCAATTACAACACAAATGTATTTTTCATACTTAAGTTGCTGGTAACTTCACTGGACATTTAAGAAATGTTCTTGAGCTACTTCTCAACAAATGCCACAAGGAATTTCACAGAAAATTACTAAACAGACCTGAAGTGGAGTAAAGTTGTGCAAAGGTGTCATACAGCAATAAGTGCAAGTACGGTTAAAAATAGTACCAGTAAGCACTGAACTAATTCAAAGGCCTTACTTCCATAGTCACTGGTGTCCATTTTCTGCCGGCAAGTATCAGCTTTTTAGCTGAATACATATGAAATTATTATATGGGAAGTCTACCAGTAATAGAGATGTTCCAGTCAACACATTCAGATGTGGACTTAAGGCCAACTAATTTTCAATAACACACTCCAGAGCTATGAAATAGCTAACATAAAATACTGTGTACCATCTTTATTACCAGCTGTCACGCCCACAGCTCCTGCGGGTCCGCCACGTGCGCGGTCTCTCCACCCTGCCCCCAAACTTGGCGCTGATGGGAGTGGGAACTAATTATGGACCATTTAAAAGAGCCACCTGAACGCTCACCCAGCACTCAGTCTTCCGCTGAATTCCGCCGGAGTTCTGCGAGCTAAGTTCCCTCTAATCCTTGTGCTTTTGACTGTGTGTTTGCGACTCGCATGCCACGGCAATTGTTTTGCGATCGACTTACCTTAGTTCTTTGTGATTCCTGACTGTGTTCTTAGCCCCGCTGTCCCACAGCGAAAACCTTGGTTTGTTCCCCACTATTGTTTTTGTGCTTTACCCCTCAGTTTTGACTGTCTCTGCTTTGGTTAACTGACTCCCTGTTAAATCCTGCTTTTAGTAAAGCATTCTCTGACTACAAGACTATTGTGTTCCACGAGGACTTCCTCCATGCCCTCAGCCCTGACAGTAAGACTGAGCCAGAAATGGAAGCAGCGGACATAACGCAGCTGTGCGAGATTGTTGGCGCAGCAACATCACGTCCTTGCGCAACACCAAGCCCAGCTCGCACACCTGACAGAGAACATTCAGCACCTGGGTGCAACTTGTGCCCAGCTCACCTCCGCTCTGGAGACCTTCGTTCAGCCCCCAACTGTTCTCCACCTGCTCACTCCTCTGCGTTACGCAGGGGAGAAAGGCAAGTGTGCATCCTTTCTACCCCAGTGTGAGAACTACTTCGCCAATTCACCCACACAGTTCAGCACTGACTCCAGTAAAGTTGCATTTGTCTTCTCTTTCCTCACCAAGCAAGCCCTGACCTGTATGACTCCTCTCCTCCAGCAGCAGGTGCCTGTAATGCACACCTGGTCTGCACTAACTGCTGAGATGCGCTGTGTCTTTGACCAGCCAGTCACCAGGCAAGAAGCAGCCTCTTAGCTGGTGCAACTCAGGCAAAGACGACTCCCAGTCTCTGGGTACACCTTGGAATTCAGAACCCTGGCCTCTGCCTCTGGCTGGAACAAGGAGGCTTCGCTCACTACCTTCTTCCATGGGTTGTCGGATGACATGAAAGATGAGCTGGTGGCCCAGGATCTCACCTCCAACTTGGAGCAGACTATTTCCCTCGCCATCTGAATTGACAACAGTCTCCGGGAGCGGCAATGGAATCGTCTCATCTGTTCTTCTACCCCAACATAATGCTCCCCATGTCCATCAGAGGAGCCCTCCAAGCTCTCGGGCGAACCCATGCAGCTTGGACACACCCACCTCTCTGTACAGGAGAAGGAGAGACGAAGGCGCTTGGGCCTGTGTCTCTATTGCGCCGCATCCGGCTACCTGTGGGAGACGTGCTCCAAACTGCAGGGAAAAAGGGCTGGCCCCTCATTTATCCAGGACACACTGAGGGGCCCAACTTCTTCCCCGGGCTTTGCAACTGCAGCTCCCTGTTACCCTTACCCTACAGGGCCACCCTGTCACCTTCTTGGCTCTGGTTGACTCCGGACCTGCTGACTGTTTCATGGACTATGGCCTGGCCCGATGTCTCCACCTGCCACTGCTCTCCTGCCCCACTCCGCTAAAGGTACAAACTCTGGATAGCCAGCCTTTGGGGTCCGGCAAAGTGATGCAGTGCACCCCTCCACTCCACATGAAGATTCCTCCTGCTTGCTCTGAATCCCTTACCTTCCTCCTCATCAGATACTCCTTTCATCCTCGGTTTCCCATGGTTGCAGCAACATGACCCGGTAATCAGCTGGTCGACCACCTCCATTCTCGGTTGGTCACCTTGCTGCTACAAGCAGTGTGTGGACCCTCCTCCACTACCTACCTCTGGGGACCCCCCTTCTGAGCCAATTCCTACTCTGGATCGCCTTCCTCGGGAGTACTTTGACCTCAGGGAGGTGGGCAGCAAGGGCCGGGCATCCAAGCTTCCACCCCATCGCCCTTGCGATTGCGCCATTGACCTGGTCCCAGGCGTGACCCCTCCCCGCGGGGACATCTCTTTGCCCTTTCACCACAGGAGCAGGAAGCTGTGGACGTGTATATTGAGGAGGCATTGTGCCTGGGGTTCATCCACCCGTTGTCATCCCCCACTGGCGCGGGGCTTTTCTTCATTAAGAAGAAAGATGGGTCCCTTCGCCCCTGCATCGATTACTGGGGCCTGAACAATGTGATGGTTAAGAACCGTTATCCCTTGCCACTCCTCTCCACGGCCTTTAACCATCTCAAAGTCGCCACAATTTTCTCTAAATTGGACCTTAAGAGCGCCTACAATTTGGTGTGGATTTGGGAAGGGGATGAATGGAAGACTGCCTTCAACACCCCCCGGGGTTATTACAAGTATCTCGCTATGGCTTTCGGGCTGAACAATGCTCCTGTGGTTTTCCAGGCCTTGGTGAATGATGTCCAGCACCCCTTTGAAAGGTTAGTCTTTGTTTACCTTGATGACATCCTGATATTTTCCTGAAGTAAAGAGGAACACATCCAGCACGTTTGGCAGGTCCTCCAGACTCTCCTTGAGAACCATCTTTACATTTAGCTTGAAAAGTGTGACTTTCACACCCCCTCTGTGACATTTCTTCTGGGCTGCCTTCTGCGACCTGCTTGGAGTCAAGGCCAAGCTCACGTCCGGCTATCACCCCCAGACCAATGGCCTAGTGGAGCGAAATAATTAGGAACTGGGAAAATAGCTCCGCTGCTTCACGTTGTCCTACCCCAGTTCCTGGAGCTCTCACCTGACATGGGCTGAATTGGCCCACCACATCCTGCATAATTCCTCCCTGGGAATGTCCCCTTTTGAGGCCCAGTCTGCCCCCCCCACCTCCTGCCGGACCAACCTGTGGATTCTGCAGTTGTTTCTGCCCAGGCTCTTGTCGCCTGCTGCAAAAGGACCTGGGAGGTGGCCCAGAAGCATCTTCAGAAGGCCTCCAGCTCCATGGAACAGACAGCCAACCACAGATGCCGGTGCACCCGTCTGTTCCACCCTGATGACAAGGGCTGGCTCTGTACCTGGGACCTCCCTCTTAGGGCTTCCTGCAGGAAGTTTTCGCTTTACTGGGCCCTTTAAAGTCCTCTCCCACGTCAGCCTGGTCACTTATCGGCTCTCCCTTCCTCCGGCTTGGCGTGTCTGCCCCACCTTCCACGTGTCCCAACTGAAGCCCTTTGTCACCTCATTCCTGCATCTTCCAGATCCAGGCCCTCCGCCACCTCATATCATTGATGGGGGTCCAGTTTACACCATCTCCTGCCTTCTCACCTCCCACCGTTGTGGGTGGGGCATACAGTACCTGGTGGAGTGGGAGGGTTATGGCCCAGAAGAACGCTCCTGGATCCCTCCATCCTTCATCCTGGACAAGTCACTCATCTGCCGCTTCCATCAGCAGCACCTGGAGACTGTTGGACCATCCGGAGCTGTAGGGGGGGTACCGTTATGCCCGTGACTCCTGCGGGAACGGTCTCTCTGCCCTGCCCCCGGTCTGAGCGCTGATGGGGGTGGGAACTAATTACAAACTGTTTAAAAGTGCCGCTCGGATGCTCACCCAATGCTCAGTCTTCTGCTGAATCCCGCCGGAGTTCCGTGAGCTAAGTTCCCTTAATGCTTGTGCTTTTGACTGTGTGTTTGCAAGTCTTCCGCCGTGGCGATTGTTTTGTGTTCAACTTACCTTAGTTCTTTGTGATTCCTGACTGTGTTCTTAGTCCTGCCGTCCCACAGCAAAAACCTTGGTTTGTTCCCCGCTATCGGTTTTACGCTTCACCCCTCCGTTTTGACTGTCTCTGCTTTGGTTAACTTAATCCCTGTTAAATCCTGCTTTTAGTAAAGCATCCTGTGACTACAAGGCTGTTGTGTTTCACGAGTGCTTCCTCCACGCCCTCAACCCTGACACCAGTACTACTATTCATGTACCATTCTGTATTTTGCATTGTACTATAGTTTCTGAGGAATTAGGAAAGGTGCACTACAAAAAAAAAATGACTGGGATCTAACAAGTTGTGTCCTGATCAATATTTACACATAACTACTACTGCTAATATTTCTTAACTCCTCAGTGTTTGAGGCATTATCTTACTGGGTTGAACTGAACAATAAAATTCAGTTTATTTAAATAAAGTTAAACTCTTAAGCTTACCTCTTTGTAGGACAACCATTTGTAGGGTTGATTGGGCTGTCTGGAGCCTAAGCAAGGACCATCACCTGTAAAACACAGAACACTAAATAGCATAATATGATATGACTGAACAAATAAAATTATAATGAAATTGTCATTGTATAGTTGTCAAAATAAAAGTAGGCAGTATCAGAGTTTTGTTTTTTATTTTTAGTTTTTTAATTTTTTTATTCAACCGTCTAAGATGAATAAAGTTTTATTTTAGATAGGTTGTCCTTGCAACAGTTCAGAAGGGTTTACCAAAGGTTTTACGCAGATTTAAGTGCTTACAAAGCTCACCAGTTATGTGAAGGCCCCTCTGGAACACCTCATACATGGTCTTGGCATCCTCGTGATAGTGACTCAGCAGCTTGTGGCTCTCCCCCAGCATGGAGCGCCGAACTCCTTCCTTGTGCTGGGAGAGAAACCAAACACTCAGATGTAAACCTGAGATGGTTCGAAATGAAAACATTAACAAACACACAAAAGCTCAACCAATTTTGGGTCTAGAGTTAAAATAACAAGGTCAAACAAAATCATATGAATGCTCCCTGGAGGCAGTTAATGAGAACCAGCAAAATGGCTTCTGCATTAAATGATGAAGGAAGTGAAAGCACAAAACAAATACTATTACTAGGTAATTTTCAGTAGGTGTTTTCAATAGTAATATCCATTTTATTACTTTTAGATTATGAGAAGAAAATATGACAATAACAACACGAAGAGGTCATCAGGCAGCATTCAGTTTTTTATTATTTGAATTTGTTCCAGCTAAAAATTTGATTTATTCAAAGGACCTCAAGTAGTCAAACAATGTGAGTTGAGGTGCAGTGAATTTTTTCTACATTTTCTTGCCTAAATTTATCCTGGTGAGTCAGCCATGTGATCATGTCTTGCTTCAAGTCTGAGGAGATAGGAGTTTCTTGTGCATCATCCTCTGATAAAAGTTTGTGATTTAAACTAAGGCCAGTTCCTGAGTAATTAAACAGCATTTAATATGAACTGCATTTAAACAATCTTTATATGTCTAGCAACCTGGTTTGAAAAACTGCATACTTTTGCATGAAGACTTTAAAGTGGATTAATTTAAATGACAAAAAATTGGGAAGAAGCAGGAGTATGAGTTTTTACTTGAAATTAAAGCAAATTAAATATTTGCACTTAAGGACATGTGAATATCGCACTTGCTGGGATTCAATACCTGAGCATTGAAAAAAAACAAGAAGAAACGATTGAAAACAAACATAATAATTTACTGTTAAGCATTTTTAACAGGAACTGCAAAAATCTGTCAAAACAGTATAATGGATTCTTTCATAAAAGGCGGAATAGGTGATTTTCCAGTGCAAATATTTGCTGAGAATTAGTCCCTGGCACATAAGAAAGCACAACTAAATTTCAGGGAAATTTTGAGGGAATAGCAATAAAGAAAAACTGCACCATTTCAGAAGCAGACATAACAGTAGCAGATCAACACAGAAAGTCAGTCAGAGCAATATTTGTATTACAAAAAGGTCACTGAAAGAGTGTGGATTTAAATGAGCCAAAATTTTTGTGATGGTGTCATTAAATGGTGAAATACTAATGGACCTTGACATGCGTGTACAACCAGCAAAAACTCTGTTTTGGGACCCACCTCCACCTTCTCTGACTGATGCTGGAGGTTGCAGGGAGGCGTGATGGGCCGAGGACGTGTTGCTAGCCAGTAACCCAGAAGAGCAGCTAGGGCTCCAATGCCCACCAGGGTGGAGGTAGGCAACGAGTGGAAGAACTGGCTCAGTTCATCCAGCTCCGGCAACCGGAGGCTGCGCAGCAACTCCTGGGCCTGTACCTTCTCCATGACTGTGGTACTGAGTTCTTTGCAGGATATGACAGTGGTGGAGAGAAAGAGTACAGTAGGTCATTGTATGTAAACCAATACAAAAATATCCAAAATCTGAGGTATGAGATAAAGATTTTTTGCTTTTTAAAAATACAATCTGAGCATAAAACTCAATAAAACTTCAAAAAAGGTGCTTTTGAAACTGTTGAATGGCCTGACTCCTCATTTTTATAAACTTTTAATTAGAGATTTTTTGAAGCCACAAACATTTTCCATTTCCTTTATTTTTAATTGCATTTTCTTTACATAACTATTTTCTAAAATGTATTGCAATTGCCAAAAGAGGTCAGTAAAACTTGCCCCAACATAATACAAGTGTGATACCAGCTTAATTCAACTTGCTTCCATTCTATTAACAGTTCATGCAGGACAGTTTAATGTGTTTTATTAGTGGCACCTATAAAAGCACGTGGTCTGTTAAGGGTTTAGGTTCAGATCTATTTCTGTATGGAATTTGCATGTTCTCCCCATGTCTGTATGGGGTTCCTCGGGGTTCTCTGGTTTCCTCCCATAGTTGAAAGACATGGTTAATTGGTCACCTCTAAAAGTTGCAAATAGCCTATGCAGTGCCCATAGAAAGTCATCATACCCTGTGAAAATCTATACCTTTTATCACATTCCATCTTGGAAAATAAAATAAACTCCACATTTTTTAACTGTATGTACATATTATAACCCTCTCTGTCAATGTGAAAATAACATTTTAAAACACTCTAGACAATTATTAAAAATCAATTAGTGAAATACCTGGCTGGGTAAAATGATCATACCCTTTGAATGTACCATTCTAAACTTGCTCAGATGCAACCAGATCAAACACTAGGTGAATTGTCCCACCTGACATCAATTGTAGTGGTTTTGATTACCTGAGAATAAAACCAGTTGTGTCTTCAAGATTTCACTACTAGTAGTGCAAGGTTCTGAAATAGAAACCAACATGGTTGGGAAAGTGCTTTCAAAAGGCCTCCAGGATAAAGTTGTAGAAAGGCACAAGTTAGGAGAAGGCTGCAAAAAGATTTCAAAGGCTTTAGCTATCCCTCCAAGTACTGTTCAGAACATCATTAAGAAGTAGAAGGAGTATGGCACCACCAACACATTGCCTAGATCAGGCCGTCCCTCCAAACTGGATAACCAAGCTAGAAGGGAATTGATCAGAGAGGCTACAGAGAGGCCAAAGGCAACTTTGAAGGACTTACAAGGCTTCATGGCTGGGACTGGTCGATCCGTGCACGTGACTACAATCTCTCAAGCTTTACACAAAGCTGGCCTGTATGGCAGGGTGGCAAAAAAGAAACCTTTTCTGAAAAAGTGCCACATTCCTTCTCATTTGCTCTACGCAAAAGATTCTGCTGCCATGTGGAAAAAAGTGCTATGGTCAGACGAGACAAAAATTAACCTTTTTGGATTGAACTCCAAGTGCTATGTTTGGCAAAAAGCAAACACAGCACACCATCCAAAACACACCAGACCCACTGTGAAGCATAGTGGTGGCAGCATTATGTTGTGGGGGTGTTTCTCTTCAGCAGGGACTGGGCGATTGATCAAGATTGAAGGGAAAATGGACGCTGCCAAGTACATCCAAATTCTTGAGGAAAACCTGGGTCCCTCTGCTAGACAGCTGAACATGGGTAGGTCATTCACATTCCAGCATGAAAACGATCCTAAACATACTGCCGAAAGAACAACACGGTGGCTTAAGGATAGGGAGGTGGATGTCCTTGAGTGGCCACATCAGAGCCCTGACTTAAATCCAATAGAAAATCTGTGGATGAACTTGAAGAGAGCAGTCCATTGCCCGTCACCATGGAATTTGACTGAACTCTAACAATTCTGCAAGGAAGAATGGGCAAACATTTCCCAGTCTAGGTGTACAAAGCTAGTAAAGACATGCAAAAAGACTGATGGCTGTAATTACAGCAAAGGGTGGCTCTACTAATTATTAAATCAGGGGACTGATGACTTTTCCAACTCTGTCCTTTTTATTTTTCATTTTTAAACTAATTTTCTGAGCTGGTCACTTTCTTTTCAATAGTTTGATGTTGCAAGGCAACATTTGTAAATAAAGCTGGTAAAAGTTTTTTCGAGAATGGTTTTTGATTTCAGGCTGTATAACAAATAAATTAACTATTTCAAAAGAGTATGATGACTTTCTATAGGCACTGTATGCGTGTGACTATGTATATGTGGCCATCCTGTGATTCACTGGTGTCCCATCCAGGGTGTAGCTTCATAGCCTAGCAACCATCCATTCATTATCATTAATTGGTTATCATTAAACAGCAGGGACTGCTGTGACCCTGACAAGGATAAACCAATTAATGATAATGAATGGATGGATGCATGGATGGATGGATGGTACCTGTGAAATATTTACAGATCCAAACCTGTAAGTAAACAGAGGGATGTCTGTATTATTAAGTTTTATTGATTGTGTGCAGCAGTAAAATGAATTTAGAGTTTTGTATGAAACAAGTTATAAACAGATTTCCATTCAAATTGTGTTCATAAACTTAGAAGTAAGTGCTTTTACTTCATTATTTAAAGAACACTTCAGTTAGCCTGCTAAATGGTTTTATGACAAAAGTAATGCCGCCACGCAAACTACTCTTGTGGATAAAATCTTACAGGAACTGAAATTCAACATTCCACCAATGCCACAAAAAGAAAGGCAATGTCAAAGCTGTATAACTCCTCAGTTTATACTCTGAGCAAACTGCTGACTTTCTTTTTTTCCCTTTTCTTCTCGCTAGCAAAGACTGACTCACCCAATACTGTGCAGGATGATTAATCCGACATTCACCTCCGCACTGTTTATTATGTATACAGCCAACACCAACAACCAGACATTTGCTGCCTGCTTCCACCAGAGGGGTGGCTATTAACCTAATAGAAGTTAGGCACCTGCATAATTAAAAAATGTGCCAGAGACTCCATTATCCTTAGACAGTTTTCAAGTAGCAGTACCTGCCGCTTCATTCAGCCGAACCTTGTTGTCTATTGCTTTGTCATTTATTATTTTAGTATGGGGGCTATGTTCTGACCTCCCCTAGTAAAACTAGAAAAAGATATTTGATATTTCCTCCACAAAACAAGCCATGCTGCTTTATGTGATACAGTGCATCTTGTGTATCAGCAAAAAAGCTAAGGAAAAGGGTCTAAAGCCCACTGAAGGCCTACATTTAATTTGATTTCTATTCTTGAAAAATAGACAACTTACTGGGCATTCACCCTTAATTCCAAGTCATTTACATTTACACACTATACATAAACAGGCACATTAAGAGTATTTTAAGATATGCATGTACTTTATATTTTTATTTTGCCATCTGTTTTCAAAAACTGGTTGTCCAGTGGAGGGTTATGCTGGTCCAGAACATATCCTCAAAACACAGGCCATGAGGCAGGGTACACCCTCCACAGGAACACCAGTCCATTGCAGGGCAAGCACACACACTTTCACTCATGAATACACACATCAAGAGCAGTAAAAGTTCTCCTGTTTACCGAAAACACATTTTTGTACTGTTGGAGGACACTGGAAAACCTAGTGGAACGCACATGCACAAAGGGAGAACTGCCAAACCCCATACAGACTGAAATGGATACAGACTCATGCAAGAAATACAACAGAACAGATAAAATATCCACTAGTCGCTAACTCTATGGCCTTAGTAAACACAATGGCATAAAGTGCTTCTTACAACAGGCCTTGAGTACAACAGGGAAGATTAGCTTCTTCAGTGAAGGTTTCCTCTAGAAATGCTTAGACGCAAGCCAAAAAAAAGAACATTTTCACCACTCTTTCCCAAGGTTTTTTTTATAAACCTGGTGAATTCCACCTGCTGTTGTTTTTGTTCTTACAGATTGTCTGCGCTGACATGATTACCCTGACGTGGCTTTTAGCAACCCTGCAGCATGTCTACAGAAGCCACACGCTCATATTACTGGACCATTAGAAATTAGCAAGCCCTGGTCACAAGAACTGGAAGTGAAAGTTACAGCTCACTGGGTGTTCTCCAGTGAGAGTTCCATTAAAGGTATTTCCTTTTTTAGCCTGTACCTAAAACTATTGTATATGCATTAACCTAGCAAACTATCAATAATAGTTTTTAAGGTTTCATAAAAATTCATTCTACAAAAGTTCAAGGAGTTTGTTATATTGAAGATATAAAACCGCATGCTCTTTGACTAGCATCAGAACAGTGATTTAAAAGATGAAGCCTGTTAACTCTAATGAATAAAAACCCTACTGAGACACTTTTGTCCTAAAGAGCACTGGAATAGTTTCTGTACTCTGAGCACAGATAAAAATAGCCCACATAACCCACTCATACTGCTGCTTAAACTAAAGAAGGACAAAAAGGTTTATGCACTTTGCAAACCAATCTGGTTCCTGTGTTGCATATGCTGACAACATCCATCGTTACAAAAGATTAAGTAATAGTTTTATTATTGGTGGTGATGGCATTTCTTTGCTTTTACTGTATCTCTCTATGCTAAATGCTATTTTCTCTTGTATTCAAAATAATTCTAGATAAGAGGTAAATGGTGGTCTTTAAAACTGTCAAATTGAAATTTTTTACAGGTATAGCAAATTTATCACGAAAAATTTTAAAGACCAATGTTGTGTTTCCTCTGCTGATAAATAATGCACTATCATGACATTAAAACTGCTGACTCTGTTATTCTGAGTATTGATTTCACAGGATGCAAGACTAGAGCACCAACTTGCAAGTTATCTTACCTCAGTCTTAAATGTGGATAGTAAATTATTTTAAAGGGTGCTCCTTTTGAAATATGATTATTAAACCATTTTTGCAGATGGACATTGATTTTATGCTCCAAACACCAGCAAAAAAAAAAAAACGTAACTAAGTGAAGGAGTATAGTTTACAGTACTGTGTAATAAGTAGTAGCATCCAAGGCTGCAAAAAGCCAGGCAGAAACCGACCAGTTGCAAAAGTCCAGTCCCATATGCAAGCTGTGTTTTTTTTCATGTGCCACGCAGTGGCTTTGGTCTGAAACGCGGCAAAATCTTGGTGCCCACACATGCTGGAGCCTGGGCAGCATGAATGATGGCAGCCAACTCCTGCTGATATTCACACAGGTCCAGATAACTGGTTCACCAAATGAGAGGTTTATCCCAAATGAGTGGTACACAGGGGCTTCCCTACACATTAAGCACTGCAATCTATTGCTTACAGCATGCTTTCACACTGAACTCCTAGACCACCAAATGAGCTCTGTTAAAAAACCATACTAGAACCAAGGGGAACATTGTGTGATTTGCTTTTCTGAAAAACTTATCAAGATTTGGACATCTGCTTTACAAGAACCCTCATCAGAATCCTGATCAGCTATGAAAATGGCACAAGTAAGCTTATGTTTTTGCTGTCAGGAGGTTTTGCAGTTCCACAGGCAACCTGATGCACATGATCTGACAAGCTCTGAAAACAAAAAATGTGATGTCAGGGGACACTCCTCCAGCAATGTCACAACTTTGCAAGAAGAAGAATGCCCCTGACCTTTCAGATACCCAACGCTATTACGCATTTAATGAAAACTAAGTAGGACTCGCGTCGCTAGATATGCTTATGACATTAGTGAATGGGAGGGACCGACTGCCCATGACCTCCGTAGCTTAAGCGTGTCAAGGAAAAAGGTGGCATCTGGCTTTGTGCCCATCCGTTCCGCCCATCTGCAAAGCGTCACCAGCAATTAGGCTTCACTGCCAGGGGATTACTGCTTATTAGTACAAAGAACAGATCCACAGAAGTAACCCTGCACTGCCTGTCCTGAAGTTTTCATGCCCTGCCCTCTCCCACCCCCCAATCCCTTAGCCTCATTGGCTAGTTTACATTACCAAAGCGTACAAAGAAGCTTGAGGAAACACCATTTCATAATTTATCTATCTGCATCCCACACAAGCATTGTAGCAGCTTGTAGAAGCAAGACTAAAATGTTAACTTATAAGAAATCTGCCTGGATGAGCATATTCTTGCAAGACCTTTAGAAAGTGCCGCATCCTCACTATGCCAGCTCAGCATGCAGCAGCCTCTCCCCTGCACAGACAACTGCAAGAAAAGAAATGCCTTGCTGCACCACGCCCACCTCCTCCTACAGGGATTGTCATTGCATTGGTTAGAATCATAATGTTCCCCCCTTCTTCTGGGTTTGGGGGAGGATTATGCTGATGCACATCAAGCAACGAGGAAGAGAGGTCTGACCTATTTTACTCATGACCAGCCTCCGTATCACACCACCCTTGCCAGACGCCTACCCCTGTACTCTCCCTCCTCCACCCCCAACTCCACTGCTCCCCCCACCACTACAACCCATAGTACTTCTTTCCCTTGAGTATTTGACACACAGAGGAGACCTTCTGCTGGCTCATGCACAGCAGGCAAGCTCTCAGATTACACACACACACACACACACACACACACACACACACACACACCTATGTATGGAGGTTATCAGGTAATCCTGTTGACACATTTTCTTGACACCTACCTGGGCAAAAATGCAATTGATGATGCTGATGTTTAAAAAAAATGACTAGCAATCCATCATCCAGGCCCATCTTGAGCTCCTTATCACACACACACACACACACACACACACACACACACACACACACACACACACACACACACACACTATTTTAAGCGACAGTCTGCACACAAGCATAACCGCTGCACAAATCTTTCGCTGCCCATGTAAACGAGGCAAATTTGAATCAACAAAGCGCACAGGAAGCCATTAGTCCTCATCTCTGTGTGTTTGCATAGTCCACCAGCAGGGCACATCTGAGCACACCTGGGCTGTTGTTTGGACGCGCCCGGAAATGCCATATTTTACAGTAAAGCCCGATCGGCAGCGCCTGGAGAGGCTGTGGCTCCAACTACCACTGCGTCTGTGTCTCATTTTCAGAGTTCTTAATCGTTTTAGCTACTCGCCGCCCACAACCCCGGCTTTCCCTCAGTATGGAGTCCAGAGCGTGGTTTTGAGCCCTTTCTAACAGCAGCCTACCTGTCCAGCGGCCGCACGGCTGAATGCATCGCCGCATGTGTGATCATGTGATCAAACGTCCACTTCTGCATTTGGCTAAAGCCGGGCTCTGAGTCCAAGGGACACGGCTACATGTCACTCGCGCTGCAGTTCGGGTCCCAGCTTCTAAATTATTCACACGGCCAAAAGAATAGGCTCACCTTGCTGACTCGTCAAGTAATTTAAACGCTGAATTATACATGCCCTTGGGTGACTTTGCGTCAGGGGCACACGGAGGGGGGCAAAGCAAAGGCGAGCGAGCAAACTCACGTCCTGCCACCATGAATCGCGCGGCTCAAACGCGCCCCTTCTGCGGACGTCTTAACGTGTCGGAGGCACCGCCGCCCTTATTCACAGGGACATAAAAATGCCGTTGCATCGCGCCAGGTCCGGCTTCCGAGCCGCCGGTTTCCGTCTCCAGGTTTCAGAACCGCTTTCCCTCGGACAGCGCCCGCCAATCAGGACGCGCGGCTCACGGTGCGTGAACGCGTACGTCACAGCAACCGCCGCGACGCCGCTTCGACGCCACCGTGAGCTGCCCGCTAGCCCGGGTGCTGACGCCAGCGAGCTGTACGAATGCCGCGTGTACGAGCGATCTATATTGAAAAAGTACCAATGTCAGATTATGCTTTGAACAGCATCAAGTCGGATCTGAACACGGGCACCAGTCACCGGCAAAGCTAAAATTCGCTGGTGTTTCCCCAACATCGTAACTTTCAGCGATTAAGAGTATAACGCATAGAAACGAACGATGTGTGTTAGAGATTTGGCCTTCAGGGGCTTCCCGCATCATTCGTACTGACAGTAACTTCATAAATGATATCTATTTACAGTACTGCAGCACGTTCACAAATATAATAACATTTAAAAGCAAACCAGACAGGCACAGTTAATTTCTGATAAAATGCTGAAATATCCTTGGCTTATTAAACCCAGATGTGTAAAATAAATGACGGACATAAAATGTATACAGTGACGGGTAAACAGGAGAAATATATTTATATAGTTGTGTGTATGTGCGTGTGTTTGTATGCGTGGGACTGTGTATTTAGCTGTGGACCAATGTCGATAAAGAATTGTGAGCAAGAGCCGGCGTCCGTGGGTTTAAAAAGTAATATGTCTTCCTGGTTAAAGGTGACGATGGACTACGAAATACGAAATATGCGAGGTTCCCGTCGAAAAATGGGAGAGAAATAAGATTTCACTTACCTAAAAGGATCCAGAGAGAGCCAGAAACGACGAGGAAGGCGAGCATGTCTCTCTCATGGAGTCCGCTGCCGCAGCACACGGCGCGCTCAAGTGAGAAGCTTAGAACTGCAGTGTGGACGGACTGCAGCAGCTCGGTGGCAATCTGGGGGATTAGGGAGAATCACTGAGTGATGCTACACACGGCACAGCACGGCACACGCACGGCACAGCACGGCACACGCACGGCACACGCACGGCACGCAGAGGACACAGCGGCATCACAGCGTCCAGCCGAGAAACACAGGGTCACTGCTGCTTTTCCGCATCGCAAGCGACCTCGAGTGATCGAATTTAATATGTATTATGTCCGAGCAGAAAAACCAGTACAATCAGGGTGAATATTCCGAGTGAACTTGTTTCTGTCTTCTTTATTCTGTTACATCGCATTTCAAATGTATAGTTGTGTGTAACTGCAGCAGTTTATATTCGGCTCCGCCAGCCATTCTGGGAGCGCTTATTGTTAAACATCAGCATCAAATCTGCTGTAATACTTTTGATGATTTCGAAGTTATCGAAATGGTAACATTTGGAAAGACGTATTTTACAGTGATTATTACATTGTAGCGGCGTAGCGGGGGGTACGTAGGGCAGGCCCTAGGCGCTCGGACATTTAAAGGGGCCCGGATCTTGCTGATTCACAATTCCTCACGGAAACGAACGGGTTTACGTCGGATCACGTGGTATGGCACGCCCCCCCCCGCTCGTATTCCGTGTCATCTTAACCTTGAACTTGTTCTCCTGTCACAGCGAACAGCTGGGTGTTTCCGCCCCCATCGCGGCCATGTACAGTACGTTGCTGTGGTTACCGGCATCTCATACGCGAAGCTCGACCAAACAGCAAAGCACATTCGTTTAAATCACCGGGAGATACGAACATTTCTGATTTATAATTTCACAGCAGCAGCTATTGTGAGGTATGCGCCTGCACATGGTGGCTTGTCTTCCGCAGTTGCTTTACAGAGCTGCCGGCAGTGACGCGGCTGACCCTCTCGGCCGTCCATCTGCCACTTCCTGCGTCCTGTGTGGTGCACAGGGTGACACTGGCTGACACCCCAGAGTGATCCCTGAAGAGCTCACGTATTAAATCGTTCAGCTGGTGGTTTTGTATTTTCCTTTCCTTTTATATTTAGTTGCTCTTAAAATATGAATTTGTAAGACATTTCTTCTTTTTTAAAACCCATTCTTCCCCACTTTTCCTCGACTTTCCGTTCTAATGTGAATACGTGGAGGCTGGTATTTGTCCTCCCCTATCAGGCTACCGTGGCCTGCAGGTTCTATCCGGGAGCCTGGGGTTATCTGTGGCAGTGGGTGGGGTCAGTATGGGATGACTCACAGTACCAAGTGGAAAGAGGAAGGAGGCCACTGGGGAGGAGCTAAAATGAAAACAGGAGCTGTGCAGAGCGGAGTCCTCGTGGAAGGGGGGTAGCAGCTTCGACTTGTGACGGTGTCACTGGGCTGTCCTGGCAGATGTCCCAGGAGTGATTTGGCACACAGCCACACTCTCGTACGAGCACATGCACACACGGAGACAAGCCGCTTCCTCTAAAGCTCCTTTCCACTCCGTGAAGAATAATGTTGCCCAGCTTCTATTCCCCCAGGAGGCATGAGTTGTGTCCAGCCAACCAGATGTTTCTCCATAGCAAGCACCCTTTGGTCATTTTGGTTTCTTCTCTTTTACAGGCAAGGAATTTTTTGACCAGATGCATTCTGTAATGCAGAAGGACAAAGAAAAGTATGTTTAGTGAGCTGCAGCTATAAGCTCAGATGTGAGCCCTCTCTACTTTCAGCATCAAACACAGAATATTTAATCCATCTGAAAATGGGGTCATAGGGTTTGCAGATTTAAGTAGAGTTTAAACAGTTTACGTTATCTGTGTTCACAACTACTGATACTGCTTTTGTGACCCTCTGGCAAGTACGTGTAAATAGATGCTATAGAAGTATGTAATAAAGGAGGAGTAGTATTCATACAATATTCATATTTTCATGTGCTACGTCTAATTTTATCTTATAATTAGGATATAAGCATCAGATATACTTAGTTTTGGGATCAGTCATACTACTCATGATTCTTTATTTGGAACCATAATGTTTGATAAAGGCAACTAAAGCTTTGTATGGCTTTGTGTTTAAGTTTCACAGAATTACTTGCAGAATGATTCAGTCCTATTTGAACCAGTCATTTTGAGCGAAGACAGATGCTCAAATTGTATTGCTTTTTGAGACTTACATTCATTTCATCGAGTTTCTTTTCATCCCTGGTCAGACTTAGGAGAAGAACATTTAAACAAAAGCCTGAAGCAGAACCATAAAAGGATTGTATTATATCATGGATTTAGTTTTCATAATTGGTTTTAAGTCAATGAAAAGTACAATGACTTAAAACAATCCTACAACTTGCTTTGCAGGGTTACAGTTTGTCATATGTTTAGATCAAACGTAAATATTTTCCTAAAATATTTTCTAAATGAGAATAAAAGTAAGTTCTTATAGAAACAAGTAAACTGTTAAATATACTGTACCAACCTTTAGTTTGCAGTTCAGTATATACCAGTAGGTGGCTGATTGTCACTCGTGGAATCAGAGGACCAGCTGTTAGTTACATTTCAGCAAATGGAACTAAACCCCTATAAAAGAGATCGACTCATCAAACACGATTTACACATTTTTAAATAATCTATACATTTGAAAGTTAATTGAATAATAATGGGGCTTCAGGGTAACATATTGTGCTGAACAGCTCCTGAACTGTGGGTTTGGAGGTGGATTAGAAACTGCTTCTGTGAGCTTCCATGGGTCCCAAAAAGATGTGTGTATGTGTGAATGGAAGACTTTGCATGTGGTTACACTGAGATGAACTGACTTCCTATTTAAAGTGAATGCCCTATGCTTCCGTGAAGGCTCCAGACTGCTGTAACCGTAGACTGCACAAGCAGTTACTGCTAATAAATGGCTGGAGATAGATGAATACTGTGCCTTTATTTTGCTAATAGTTCCAGTGTGTAAACAAATTGAAAAAAATAATGTTTAATTACCTTATATTACACCGCAAGTCATTGTTTTTTAATCATAGTATGTTGTTTTCTTTTGATACAGTTGGCAAGAATGTACCCCTAGAAGCAAATAACACTCATTGTCTTGCACTCACTGTCCATAACTGCTTGTCCTGGTGAATGTCACAGCGAGAAACAAATAACAAATAAAATATCTTCAGGTATACATTTTCACTGTTCCTGATGGAATTTTGGATCAGTCTTATGTGTGTGTGTGTGTGTGTGTGTGTGTGTGTGTGTTTTGTACTTTTTTCAGTTAAGTAAAGGTTCATATGAATGACCATATCACAGATTTTTGTTTTTATTGCATTTTGGAAAATATCCCAACTTTTCTGGAAATGGGGTTTGTATGTATACACAAACACACACAAAGACCGTGTGCGTGTGTGTGTGTGTGTGTACCGTCTACTCTGAGTTCATTCAATCTAACTTACCTGTAACTACAGCCCTGGTCTTTGCTCCAAATTTTCAATATTTTTTCTGAATATTTTATACATATTACTTTCAGCAACCAAGGGTAACAGAAGACAGTGATGATGTTTATAGTTGGGTGGTGCTTAAAGACTTGGTCTTGAAGCCAAAATGTGCTCTGGTTAAAACTCAAAAAGGAAATTCAAGGTTTTATTTTTGCGTCTGCTGTAACACAAGGAAGCTAATCTGCTGTGATAGTCTTGCCTTATGCTGAAATGTGTGCTACAGTAAGAGCTTTGGCTCTGCTGAGGTGGACTTTACCACAAAGTGTACAGTTCCTTAGCAAGCAATGTGATTAGGCTGTGGAGCTAAAGCCTCCAGTCTACAGTTAAGTAATTCAGCTCCTTTGTTGAGTGCATAAAGTGACATCATTGTCATGACTGTAAAACAGTTCAACGAACTCTACTGCACTCACCTGCTCTGCATACATGCAGTAATCTCAAGAGACCCACTACAGGTAAATCTCCAAGCATCTAATTCACGACCACTAACGCAACTACCTCTGCACTGCTTCACATCAAATCTGACTCCCCAGCAACCAGAACCTGGGCAGTTACAGAGCACGAAAATACAATTAGCTAAAGACCTTAATCCTTAGCTGATACAATCGGGGAAACTCCTGCTCCGGCCTTAACGGGTTTCTTACATTGTGGTAAGATGTTTGAATTTTTTTAACCATTTGACAGAGCTAGGAATTTCACCACAGTGGTATAAATTGTTATAATAAGAACAATATATAAGCAAGTCCCCTACAAGCACTAAAACAGGCATCCTGAAGGTTATATGCTTCATTTCTTATTTATTGCAGTGCCTGCCACCACTACCAGCTGATGTCTGTTACATTCAATAGGGGCTGATATGGAGCCTCACAGCACTTGGGTTGTGATTTTAGATGTGATTTCAATAATACAGGGATTGTTTAGTGAACATGATATAACATTCAATGGTAGTAGTTTCATGTGAATTACACTTGTGGGCCACTCAGTATTAGATAGTAATATTTATTACATTATGTAAGAGCATTCCACATCATTTCCTACTGTTAAACCTGTTAAACCTGCTTGAAGTGTTCCTTTGGATACCCAATTCTATGTTTTAAATGAAAAAGCCTAGGCAAATTTTGAGTTTACAAATACAGTGCTTCCTCTCATCCAATGATCACTGCTTTATCTGGCCAGGACTGCAGCAATCTGGAGCCTATCTTGGAGTTACTAGAAGCTACTGTGTTTGAAGAAATTAGCCTTTAATGGGACACCACTCCATCACACACATGTACATGTTATGTACAACTTGAAGTGGCCACTTATTCAGAAATGCATGGATCTAGACTCTTTGGACTGTGGAGGGAAAATGCATAGATTCAAAGGTTTGGCTTGAGGAAGTAAATTAAAGCACCTGGAGGAAACCCCCCGCACACACACTACACACAGACTGAGCTGGGTTTGAACCCATATTCAATGAGCCCGGTTACTGTAAGGCCACACTACCATGATGCAATAGTTATTTCTAGACATTTTCTAATTTTGTCTTCACTTTGGCTTTATTGCAGTAAATGTGTGTCACTTTGTGATTTCCTTTTGTCCCATTTGCGCTGGGGTTCACTTACACAAATATGAGACACACTCTGGACACACACTAATGATTTTTTCACATACTACGCATACATACAGTATGCTGCTTTTTATGCTAGTTGTTAGACGGATCGTACTTATCTGTTTATACCTCTACTGTACTCATTTGAACGTATAGTTTACTGCATACATGAGTACACCCCCTCTGAAAGCTGACAAATCCAGCCATCTCTCTTTGCCGGTAAGAAATATTTGTCGTTCCTTTATGATGGTACCTTCTCGGCAAGACTAATTTATGAGTTACTAATGAAACATATCCATATGAAACAGGAAAATAAGGCCATTTTGAGAAAATGAACACACCCTCATTAAAATTACATAGTAAAGCAAATTTTGTTTGCTGAGGCAAGTTAAGGGTAATTGATAAGCAAATGAGTCTGTTGAACCATCACACTTAGTTAAGAGTGGTACTTAACCCATTGAATGACTCTCAGATTTAATGCTGACAATGTCACCACATGGTGGGAATTATCTGGAGACTTAAGAGGAAAAATTATTTAATTGCAGAGTAGAGTATATGGTTACACATGCCTGCTTGATCTCACGACGTAAGACGTATCCTGCACAAAAGCGGTATGCACAGTTGTTGTCCAGGCAAGAAGCCACTGCTGAACCAGAGCACAAAGAGGCCCATTTAGCCTTTACAAAATCCATATTAACAAAAGTGAAGACTTTTGAGAGCCTATTCTCTGGTCTGATGAGACCAAAATAAATCTGCTTGCATCTCATGGTGCCCAAAATGTATGACACTGCAAGGGGGAGGAATACAGTGGGAAGTGCATGGCCCCAACAATGAAATATGAGTTCTTAAATGAGGATGTATGAGTGTTGAAGGTGTGGGAGAACTGTACTTCATCGATGGCATCATGAATTCATAGATGTACTGCAAAATCTTGAAAGAAAGTGCTAGAATAGCCAAGAATGTTAGCCACTTTGAAGGCACAAGTTGTTCACCCTCTCCATCAAACATCAAGGCACTCATGAAGGTCTTCCTCCAGGAGGGGAATGGGACAGATGTAACAGTGTATTGTGAACTTGTACACTGGATGTCAAGAAGGATCCGTGCAGTACTAAAAGTAATGGTGGGCATCCAAAATCTTACAAATACTACATACTTGTAGAATTGAACCACAGATGTACTAACTTTTGCAACCCTTGATTTAAGCAATGTTGTCCAATTTACTTATTTTACAAATAATGAGATGTATTGCTTTCAGTTTGTTATCTTTCAGTGAGTTGCAATGATCATAATTTAGAAACGGCAATGTCTTTATGATCAGAGAAAGTATACCGATTTTTGCTCTAATATATTTTCCTGCATACATGATTATTATTATTTCTTATACTGCACTGGGCATCACTGAGCACCAAAGGTGGAAGACTGTGAAACTTGTTACTGAGGCTGAGGGCATCTACATGGTCCTGGACCAGGAGATACAAACTACAGGTTCAATGCAGTGCTGTTTGGATGCAGGCTGGGGCCTGGTCAACCCGGGTGAAGGCGTATGAAAGTCCCTGAACACCCAGTGATCCCAGGTTACGTCACTGATCACGTGTCCAGGTGCATCTCACGCACACAAGTTCAGCTGTGGACGAAAACGGGACGGAGGCCGAAGCCACGCACAGTCGCAGCCGCGCATCGAAGCGAGCGACGGCGCCCTCGTGCGGTTTCGCACGTGCCTCGCCGCGGGACCCCAAGCACAGCCTCGCGGGGAAGCACGGGGATTTCCCAGCAGCCTCCCCTGGTAGGCTGACGATCGCCCTCTATCGGTAGACGAAAGTCCTGCAGCATTTCCAAGAAATGGGACGAAAGGAGCGAACTGGTGGCCGTGTCCTCGAGCGGAGGCGCTTCTTGCAACTGCTATCTGCAATGAGACCACAACCCTGGGTCTCAGGAATGAAAGAATAGCCATAACCTATGAAAATAAGCACACACACTTGTGGACTGCATATTACAGATATATGTAATATACAGTCTACAAAACTGTAAATAAGCACGCTATATATATATATATATATATATATAGACTATATATATAGACTATAGAGAGAGCTGTTTGTAATATGGAGGAGAAGTGAAGTAAATTACCAAGCCATATAAAGTGTCATGTGTCCGGAATTGCTCTTGTTCACATACTTAACAGTTGGATAGAGAAAATGTGGTCGTAGCTGTCTGAAGCTGGGCTGCGCCTTTGTTTTTAAGCCCTACTTCCTCTTCGGTTGCTGCGCGTTGCAAACAAGTGTGATTTCTCGGAAATCAGGCTGCTCTCGCCTTTGCAGCGGCTCCTGGAGACCGTGGGCCGCGCATGCGCACAGCGAGCGCCACAACCCGCGGAGGCGAGCGGCTCGCCATCAGACGGCGGCCGCGGGGACTCGCGCTGGGCTCGGGCGCAAGACGTTGGCTGCTTCTTGTTGGCGAAACAGCAAATTTAACGTAAGTTTCCTCGGTTTAAGTGCGGGAAAAATGCCGCCGCTACAGAGACTGAAGCTGAAATGTGCTTGTAAGTCTTTTACGGTATAATGCTGGCCAGTGCAATTGTTGCAGAAAATATGGTTTACAAAATATATGTTTGTTATGCAGCGTTTTTAATAGCTGACTGAGCCGTTTTATGGACAGCACTTTTACAAAGTTTTACAAAGTAAGTTTGTCCAGGACTGGGTTCTAAATCACATTTATAGATGCAGTTTGACAGCAGAACACATCAGATGTAACAATGTCTGTACAGATGCTTTTAGCTCTTTCCAAACATAGTAAAACCAAAACGTATACGCATTGTATTTTTTAATAACACATCCTGCGGATATGTGTGTGTCTTTTCTGTCCGATCTTTGTTTTGTTGCCGGTGGTACAGCACGTATTTTTGTGTAGCAGCCTGTAAAGGTATTGGTTTTATGCGGCGCCGTTCCCACGGGGTTGCGAGTTCTTGTACTGGAGTTCGAACGTCGCTCTGTTGCTGCCCAAAACGGACAAACGACAGCCGTATCTGCTTCTCGCTGTTTTTATTGTTCTCAAGTGCAATAACTTAACGTTTCCGAGTCGCTAGGTGCCATGCTACAGTTGAAGGATAACAGAAAGATAACAAAGCCATACTATACCGTATTGCACTGTTTTGTACTGTACTTTGCTGTGCTGCACCGTATACCCAGCTTTAGGTGGAAAAGAAACTGCGTTTATTCCGATACCTTCCCCCTCTGACAAAAATACTTATAGTGTGAATAACTGTGCTGTCTCTTCTATCACTTGTTTCAAACTCTCATGGCGCTGGGTAGGAAGTTTGTGGGTAGTAGTGTATGGACTGGTTGTCCGTGAAACGCTAAATTTTTTTTAAAAAATGGGGGCAACAAAATGTTAATAATGGAACTTTTATGTCCAACACAGGTAAAACAATGCAATCGCTAAATCATTATCTAGCACCCTTGTGTCAGATTTAAAGAGAAATACTTCAGCTTCTGGCGTGCATTTGGACACTTTACATTGTACTGTGACTGCAACAGTTGGCCTGACAACAGTAGTAAGACACAGCAATTTGCGCTACCAGCCTGGTTATAAATATGTATAGACTGCTCTACTTTGAAAAAAGTAAGCCCGGGAACTGAAACTTTAAACAACTGTAGCATACTTTGTCACTGCAACCGCATTAGCATTTGTTTCTGAAAACAATTCAGTTTAGTTTTTATTCAACTTTGTTCACAGAAGTCATGCCGGTGTCAAGAACACGAATGCGACCTTGGCTGGAACAGAAAATAGATTCCAAGTCGATCCCCGGACTGATCTGGCTGGATAAGGTGTGGTTCACATGCTTGACTGCCTTGATGTGTGCAAGCATCAGGTCACCGCAAACTTTTTGATAGGGCAGCGCAGTGGCACACGCCCCTAACCGTTCTCGTCTGCTGTTCTTTTAAGGAAAATAAAACGTTTGTCATTCCTTGGAAGCATGCAGCTCGGCATGGCTGGGAGATGGACAGAGATGCCTGTGTCTTCATGGAGTGGGCTGTTCATACAGGTGGGCGAGAGAAGAAGGTGCAAATTTATGACATTCTGAAATGCTTTTTTAAAATACATTATACTATGAGTAGGCTTACTATTATTCACATGCAGTGTTGTTTTCTTTTAGCTGGAATGTTCCAAAACAGATTTTGTAGCTTTATGTAGTTTTTTGAGCCTTTCAGCTTTGTGATGACAAGTATAGAGCTTTAGCTACTATGGCTCTGGTTGTTCACTGCACCCTTTTATGCTGTCCTCTAGGGAAATTCAAACCAGGAGTCAATGAGCCAGACCCTAAAACATGGAAGGCCAATTTCCGCTGCGCCCTCAACTCCCTTCCAGACATTAAACAGCTGAAAGACAAAAGTATCAACAAAGGCTCTCAGGCGGTACGTGTCTACAAAATGCTGGAAGAAGTCCCTAAGAAAAAAGGTACGCGATCCTGTCTGTACAGTTCATTCGAGTAATAGTTCAGCTTAGACTACCATACATGTGGCTTAAAAATGAGACCAAGTGATGCCAAATTCTGGAATGTGAATTTTGTTGTAAAATGTGCTAAAACCACAACTTGTTGTTCAACAGAAAAGAAGTCAAAGACAAGTGCAGAGAGGAAGGTGACGTATTTATTTTTGTATGTTTTTATTTTTCTTGAATAATTTTTTGAGTAGCCAGTCCATTGCACCTGTCATGCTTTTCAAAAGACATTGGAGCTACACATGTGTTGCAAAATTCAAATGTTTTTAAGTGTACCTGAGTAACTGTAACATTTTACTCTTTTCAGAACACAGCACCAAACACAAAACCTCAAGCCCAAGAGTACAAAGATGTGTTCCATTCTGGAAACCAAATTGCTGATGCGAGTAATGGATCCACGCAAGAGACAACAGTGGACAGCACAGATAGCATTGGTGGGAGCATTTCTTGAGTCACATTTTCACCTTTGCTTCCCACAAATTTAATTGTATATGACCTCATGAAAAATCATTTGGAATAGAATATTTCAGACATAAAATAATAAAGCTGTGCATCAAATGTAAATGATAAATAAGTCAGCCATTTGAATCAATATACACAGTATTTATGGATCCCAGGATTACAGAAAGGAGGATATACAGTATCTTCTGCAGAAGTGAAATAAACGCCACACTCTTTCCTTTGTTCATTTATTTCAGTCTACCGCTTTGGGGATGAAGGTGAGGCCTTGGAGTGCTCTACCACAGTAGAGGTCAATGCTGATAGTACAAGTGATTTCTGTGGATTATTCCAGGTGTCACCCATGCATTCAACAGGTAGGAATCACTTCAGCATTGGAAGTTAAGCTTTGCTCATGAAGCTCTTCTATGACAGATGTCATAATGCTGCCTTACATTGTTTCAATATATCAGTTGGCATATTGTTCTGGATTACACAGAACGCATGTGTTCAGGACCTTCGATAAGATGTTAATGCACATTTTGTGCCAGTACAGCACTTCAAAATGGAACTGACATCTGACAAACATTTTTTACTTCACAATATTTCAGATTTTCTAGACGAGGCAGTCATCACCGAGGTGGGTTTGATGCATTACCTCTTCCTAATTCAGTGCCTTGTAATTGTTTTGTATTTGCCTTTTATACATTAACATTATTAAAATGTCTACATGATTTGGTATTAAATGATATGTACAGTACATCTTTTTTCCCTTGGTAAAACACAAAGGTGACAAACTGGAGGAAATCTCATTTTTGTTATCTTGTGCTTTCTCAGATGGCACAAGCTTGGGAGGCAGAACAGATGCAGTGGCAACAATCAAATATAAATGGTAAGTGTCTGGAAGATTTATTTGATTTTTTCATATTGAAGTGCCTGCACGAATACATCAGCATTAACAATAATTTTTGCATTAGTGTTGTTAATCTTGGCCTTTTCTCCTTTTTGGGGCAGAATTGGACATTGCTGTTAAATATTGCAGTGAACTGAAAGGACTCTCTGAAAACATGGAAGAGTCTGAAAATACTGACACACAGAGGAGTCATTATGTAATAAAGCAGCTATGCAGTTGAGTCTTGCCACAATGAGATTTCAGTACACCATTCTTGATGTTGAAATATGTTTAAATGTTAAGCAAATGTGAATAATCCATGAATTCCTCTTTTGGGTATGCTTCTGCTGGGATTTTCAGCCTCTTTGCTGTTGATGACTGTTTGTGAGTGTGTTTTTTGCACTTTACCAATACCAAGACATTTAAAATGATTCTAAACAACATCTCACTTAGGCCGTTCTTGTAAAGTAGCTTAGTACCAGATGAATAAAATCAATCAACTATAGCGCTAAAGAAATCTATGAAATCGGGTCCAGTTTGCATATTAAAAGCATCATATCTGAAAGAAATGAAGTAGTGTAAGCCTGAAACAGAACATTATCAATAATGTGAAGTGAAAGAAGCCATACTGGTTCTAGACTGGCTCTGGAAACAAAATGCCTGGAACACTTTGAAATTCACCAAAGTCTTTTCAAGCAGCAATTCAGCAGCATTCCATGCAAGTAGCAATTGCAAGTGTTTAAGTCAAGTGGCAGTTGTTCTTCATCACAAATACTGGCAGGGTTGACACAGAAGCAAGCTCAATTTTTTAGATATTAGCTATCTGTCAGTGTGTCTGGGGTTGCCAGATAGATTGTGGCTCATTCATGGCTACTATTTAATATAGACTGGGATTTTTGGTGTGAAAGGGTTTTCCATCCTATTGTACATACTGTACATTGTACTGTATATCTGTAAATATATTTTCCAAATAAAAATCTACTTTAATAATACTGTTCTGTTTCATTTGAAAAGTGTTTTCTTTGTTCTTTTATGTTACTTATTTGTGCTTGAAAACACAGGAATATCTGATCCAGTAATACATTGGAAACACAAAAGTACAGACCTAAATAACAAGGAAGCATGCTTCACAGCGCTTTTGTTTTCAGTCGTGTCCTTGAAACCCTGGTGACTGATATACATACTGCTAGGAGTTTAATGCTATTTGTAGTTTAGAGACACCTATATGAATCATTATCAACAAACTCTTATTAACTAGAGGCAAAAAATCACAGGAAAGGTAGCTTGATACTGAAATAAAACACTAAAAAAGTAACAGCAACGTGCTGAAAGATAATAAATCATAACAAAACAATGTGAAGGACATAGGTTCAATGGAAATATTTTTATACCTCATAGAGATGTTTTGCTAATGTAAGATGATCGTACAGATGAGAAAACAGTCCTGCAAGGGCAGCTGGAGTGAAAAGGTGAGCTTTGACTGTTCAGTCTGAGAACATAAACATAGTAAGAAAATGATCTCATGAGGTAAGATGAGAATGTTAGCAGATCACCAACTCAGCGCTCCTGTGCACTTCAGAAGTCCAGTAAATGACTCAAAGCATGGAGCACTGTCAGGATGGACCACGCAACCTTGATGTGAAAGTACACTTGTCAGACTCCCCAGGTGTAAGAAGCCGAATCAAAGGCTGAAGTTTAATGATCTCTTGGAAACACTTTATCGGACAGATGATTATTGCTGAGCTATTTCGTGCAAGTATCCTAAGAAGGAAAAATGAACTGTAAATGACACAGTGTGCATTCATTTATCCAGTAACAAGAGTTGTGAGAAGGAAATATTTTGGATAGAATGTTCAAGCATTTACACAGGATTATGGCTCCGTATTTAAATTAAACACATGTCTAAAACATTGCAGATTTACACTACCAGCAATAGCACTGTATGGCTTCACTAGTTTGACTTTTACTTATGTTTTTATGTCTGCAGTGAGTGATTATGTGTGGCAGTTGAAATGCCTTGTTAGCAAGGAATGGATGCCAGTGCTTTTCTTTGTTGCTTTGATAACACGAGGATTTCCTTTTTTGAATAACTGGCCGAGCATAACGTTCACTCTAACGGTGAATACATTTTTGCCCAAGCAAAAAGCAAAGGTTTCAGAGCAGTAAATACTCACACAGTCTTAGTCACAAATAACTCTGTTTTGTCTTTGTTGTATCCTGAGGTGCAGCTAAGTGATTAGCTCAAGAATACAAAGGACTCACAAAAACATACAGTTATTTAAAACTTAAAAACATTTCAGGCGTATTTCAAATAAAATATTGGCTTTTGAGAGAGTTTCCACAGTATTATCTGCAGTATTATTCTTAAATGTTTAAGGTTTTACATATTTTCTTTGTCTTATTTATTATATGCATCTTTTGGAAAAATGTTTAGCACACATTAAAAGTATTTTAATATTTTAATGGTATATTCATCTGTTCACCAAAATCAAAACATGAAATCAAAAACTGAATTCTGATGATAGTCGTCATATTCACTTTGTTTGAATGGTTAAACTTCCTTTAAATGGCTAAATAAATTTGCTGACGTTTCAGGGGAGTTTGCCTTACTGTTTTTTTGGAACCGTTATGCTCTTGCTGGGAAAAATGGGCATTATAACTTTTTGAAGCTGAAAGTTCTCATTTCACAATTACTCTCTTTTGGAAACCTGACACTAAAATTTCCATTTTTTTTTGTATAAGGGGCGAAAGCATAAGTACAGTCTGAGCCTGCAGGTGGGAAACACTTGGCACATGGTATCTCATAAGCAGGTTTGTGTTGGTGTTGTTACTCTCAGCCATTGTCTATGGAAAATCCCATTGATGAGCAACTTCGGGCAGTTTCACAGTTCAGAAATAAGTCAGGTGGCAATGCTATGGCTCACATTTTATAAATGTTCAGTAGGACAGTCATCAAGGTTGAGCAAAGAGCACAATCAAATGTGCCAAACCCTTTTTTCAAGAAACTATACTGTAAATGTTTAGATTCTGCACTCTGTTTGTCTCTCATTATTGGCCTCTCCGGTCCTCTCCCACGTCAACCCAGTCACTTATCGGCTGTCCCTTCCTCCGGTGTGGCACGTCTGCCCCACCTTCCACGCTTTCCAGCTGAAGCCCTTCATCACATCGCCCCTACATCCACAGGATCTGGGCCTGCCGCCACCTCAAATTGTCGATTGTTGGGGGTGGTCCAGTTTGCACCGTTTCCCACCTTCTGGACTTCTGCCGTCATCGGAGGGGCATACAATACCTGGTGGATTGGGAAGGTTATGGCTTGGAACGTTCCTGGATCCCTGCATCCTTCATCCTGGACAAATCGCTGATTTGCTGCTTCCATCAGTAGCACCCGGGGGCTGACGGAGTATCCGGAGCCGGTCACCTTTGGGGGAAGGGTACTGCTATGTATGCGGCCTCTCTGCCCTGCTCCCGGACTGAGTGCTGATAGGCGGGAGACCTAATTACAGACCGTTTAAAAGAGCCGCCCAGACCTTCGCCCAGCGATCGGTCTTCTGCTGAATCCTGCCTGCGTTCCATGAGCTAAGTTCCTGTTGATCCTTGTGCTTTTGACCATGTGTTTGTCTCACCCGTCCCGGTGATTGTTTTTGTGTTTGACTAACCTTAGTTCTTTGATTCCTGACTGTTCTTCACTCTGCCGTCCCACAGCAAGAACCTTTGGTTTGTTCCTCACAATCGGTTTTGCACTTTGCCCCTCCGTTTTGTCTGTCTCTGCTTCTTGTTAAATTCTGTTTCAGTAAAGTGTTCCCTGACTAGAAGGCTGCTTGTGTTTCACAAGTACTTCCTCCTCGCCCTTAGCCCTGACAGCCTCAAACAACTAACACAGTAGTGTAAAGAGATTGATATGCACATCAGCATCACAGCAGAATGTGAAATATACATAAGGAGTCAATATCTTTGTATCACAGTACAAAGTGACTGATTTAATATTAAATTTAAAGAACTTTATAAGTTTGTGCTGTGGAGTGTCAATGGTTTTAATCAAGTTTACAAGATATCAATGGACACGTAAAGGATTGGGTTTGAAGCCACATGGCCACCAATTCAAGTGCAGGGGCTTTGCCACCGTAATTGATAGTTCACAGTTTCTTTTTTTGGGACTCAGTCTGCTTTAAGCTAAATGAACTGATGAGCCGGTGGTATCCCTCCCCCACAGGGGGCCTTGCACTCGCATTGCTGCTTCCAACACTTAGAATAAAGATCACCCTGCAAAAGAGGCTGGGTTCAATGGGGTGTGGAGGGAAATAGTGGAATTATCTAAGCAAAAACAGAGCTTGAATGCTGTACCATCTGGTAGCAAGAACAATTAGATTGTAGATAAAGATCACTTTTTGGTCATTGCTCAGAAGTACTAGATCTGTGTGGTGTCCCCCTGTACCTCATCTACAGACTGGTCCATAAGTTTTTGGATAGTGACACAATTTTCATCGTTTTGGCTCTGTACAGCACCACAGTGGATTTGCCATCAAACAATCAATATGTGCTTTAAGTGCTTTCAGCTTTAACTTAAGGATTTTGTCAAAAATATTGTATGAACAATATATGACTTTCAACCATTTTTATATATAGTCCCTCAATTTTTGGGGCTCAGAAGTAACTGAACAAACTAACAATCATAAATGAAATTGTCATTTTTAGTACTTGGTTGCAATTCCTTTGAAGACAATGATTGCTTCAAGTCTAGAACCCACAGACATCACCAGATGCTGGGTTTCTGCCCTGGTGATGTTCTGGCAGGCCTTCACTGCAGCAGTTTTCAGTTCTTGCTTGTTCTTGGGCCGTGCTGCCTTCAGTATTTGAAATGCATGTTCAGCTGGATTCAAGTCAGGTGATTGACTTGGTCATTGCTTAGCATTCCACTTTGCTTTTGCTGTTTGTGTTGGGTCATTGTTCATCTGCACTGTGAAGCACTGTCCGTTTCCCCGCATACCTATCCCTATTTACCGACCGTTTGTTCTGCTCTTTATTTATTACTACTCTATTTATTATTATTTATTGTTCTCCTGTCCCGACTATACGTATTTATGCCCATATTTGCACTGAGGATGCCTGGAAACAAAACTTTTCATGGGGACAACACTGTTATGCTGTGTTCTTCACCCATGACAAATAAACCTTTGAATTGAATCTTTGAATCCGAGGAGTTTTTAAGCATTTGGCTGAATGTGAGCAGATAATACAGCTGCCTCTATTTCTGACTTCAGAATTCATCCTGCTCCCTTTGTCAGCAGTCAAATTATCAGTAAATACAGGGGAACCAGTTTCACTAGCACCAATACACTCCCATGCCACATCACTCCCTCCACCATGCTTCACAGATTAGGTGGTTTTCTTCAGATCATGAGCAGCTCAATTCCATCTCCATACTCTTCCCATCATTGATCTTTGTCCTATCTGTCCATAGGATGTTGCTTCAGAGCTGCACAGGTTTTTTTTAGATCTTCTTCTTCTTTTGGCCGCTCCCGTTAGGGGTCGCCACAGCGGATCAAAAGCTTCCACTTCCTCCTGTCCTCTGCATCTCTCTCCGTCACCCCCACCACTTGCATGTCCTCCTTCACCACATCCATAAATCTCCTCTTAGGCCTTCCTCTCCTCCTCTTGCCTGGCAGCTCCATCCCTAGCATCCTTCTCCCGATATATCCCGAATCTCTCCTCTGCACATGTCCAAAGCAACGCAATCTTGCTTCTCTGACTTTGTCTCCAAACTGTCTAACCTGTGCTGCCCCTCTAATATACTCATTTCTAATCCTGTCCATCCTCGTCACACCCAATGCAAACCTTAACATCTTTAACTCTGCCACCTCCAGCTCTGCCTCCTGTCTTTTGGTCAGTGCCACCGTCTCCAACCCATAAAGCATAGCTGGTCTCACTACCATCTTATAGACCTTCCCTTTCACTCTTGCTGGTACTCTTCTGTCACAAATCACTCCTGACACTCTTCTCCACCCACTCCACCCTGCCTGCACTCTCTTCTTCACCTCTCTTCCACACTCCCCATTACTCTGGACTGTTGATCCTAAGTATTTAAATTCACCCACCTTCGCCAACTCTATTCCCTGCATCCTCAACATTCCTCTGTCCTCCCTCTCATTTATGCACACGTATTCTGTCTTAGACAGGTTTTTTTTAGATGATTTTGGCAAACTCAGGTCTTATTTTTGAACTTTACCAGTGCTTTACATCTTTTAGTTAACCCTGTATTCACTCTGGTGAAGTCTTCTCTTGACAGTTGACTTTGACACAAGGAGGGTCTCCTTGATCTGGCTAACTGTTAGAAAGGGGATTTTTTTTTCATCAAGGAAAGCATTCTTCTGTCCACCACAGCTGTTATCCGTCTTCTCCTCGGCCTTTTGGATTTCTTTAGCTTATCAGTGCATTATTTCTTTTGTACAAAATAGTGGATTTAGCCACACCTAATATTTTTGCTGTCGCCCCGCCTGCCCCAGCAATGATGGGCGGGGCCACTAATTGAGGACTGTTTAAAAGCGTCGTCGGTTCATCGCCTGGCGCGCAGTCTTCCTCTGACCTTTGCCTTGTTCACTTTGCGCTTGCACCCTGTGTTCGCCTGCTGCGGCGATTCCTGTACTCTCTCGTGTTCACCTGCCACGGCGATTCTTGTACTCTGTGCTCCCTGCGTGTTGCCCCGCGTTGGACCCTGGTTCTGTGTTCTCCTGTGTTTGCCCCTCACGGCAATTCCTGTGTTCGCCCTCCGGGGCGGTTCTGGTTCTCTGTGCTCTGCTCTGTGTTCTGCCCGTGTCTTGCTGATGCCTCCTTCCTCCCCATCATGACAAACATATACTGATAAGTAAATTAAATGTCTTTTATCTTTCAATAATCTGAAAAAAAATTTTCAGCGCGCACACACACACACACTGCTGCAATTTTTTACACAAATATGAACATGGACACCGCACATACTACACACAAAAACTGTCTCGATGCATGCTCTGTACACACAGTGTCACGGTCCCGACGGGGGGTTGTTGCGGTGCAGCTGCTGCACGTGGGCGGGTCTTGCCCGGCCAGTTCCTGACACACAGATGCATTTTCTTACTCAAACTCACACAAATTGGATGGTAAATCATAATATAATTTCTCACTGAATCACATTTACACACTAATTTACTAAATTCTACAAATTGAAAGATAATACATTTTGGTGATATATAATTTATTACATGTGTGCATGTCACTATGGCCAGCATGTGTGTTGCTTTCAGTATCATCTGCATGTTTGACCACAGGAGCCAGTAGCTGTTACATGTGAGCATCTAAGCCCTAAATGGCAAGATGTACATTAGACTGTTTTTTTATTTCTATGCCTGAACACAAGAGCAAGAGTAAGTAATGGGGAGGGGAGTGAAGCTAGTGAGTGCTTGAAGTAAAGAGCAGAACTGATGAGTGGGAGCAAGAAGAGAGTTTGGTAGTTTGGTAAGAAAGAGGGGTGATAAGGGGGTGCCCCAGAGGTGGAAAAATACCATCATGAACATCATCATCATCACCACAATGCTGAGAGGCAGCAGGAGCTGTAATATGTGCATAAAATAGGAATTTGAATAATATGTACAAAGCGAGAATGTAAAAATTTTAAGAAATGACACATGACATACACAGTGCTGCATACGTTATTGATGCAGTTTATTTTTACCTTTCATCTTGCTTACGACTGACAGGCATATTGCTGTCTGTGGTGTCCGCCTGTCAAAGAACACTAACAGTACTTATATACTAAATACAACTACTTTAACAGGAAAACTGTTTGTTGTTTATATAATGTGTTATTAGTTTTTACCTTTGCACCAGCAAACATTTTCGTTCCAGGTAGTTATGTTCCAATGAGCATGATATCATGCAAATTTGCAAAATTAAAAGGTTTTATTAGGAAAAACAGAGTCAGGGGCTTCTCACACTACTGTACTCATACACATATAGATGTTCATTACATAGGAATCACATGGTGAAAAGATTAATTATAGGAGAACTGTTTTATCTGTGTTTCCAGCACAGTTACACTGAATAGTTACGTGTATAAAAGGGTAACTAAACACACATCTGCAGTTTTACAAATACAACTCAAATACACAATTAAACATGAAAACAAACACTCCACAAATATTTAGGTCATGAGCAGGCTCATTTTTTTCTTTCTTCCCCATGGTATTCTTATAGTAAATCTTAATGTCCTCTTACGTGTGTGTCTCTTGTACGCATAAGAGAAGGATTAACATTGGCTGTAAGAAGAATGGAAGCTTATTGTTTAACACATTTAACAGATTTTTACTTCTATAAAAACTTTTGTTCTGTGCAGCCTTGCACTGTGGGAAGTACAAAACTAGTGTGCATATAACCTGGTGATGCTACATGCCCGTGTCAGGTTAAACCACAGATGCTTCCTTGAAAGTCTTGCTTAACAAGTCACACTTAAAAGCATACACTGTACTGAAAAAGATGACATTTGGGGAAACTTCTGAACAATCTGGACTACTCCAATGAAAATACATAACAACATCAGGGAACTGCAGAGGGAATTTAATTATCTGTATTTTGTCAGAACATCATCTACTTGTAAAAGACCTCTGTAGTTCAGAAGCTCAGTCTCCATTTGTTTGCCTTTTTTGTGTGTTTGTTTGTTCTTTATGTAAAGCTTTGTTATTCAAGACACAGACTTGAAATTTGGCACACAAAGTACTTTTTACCCTAAGTGAGGTCTTACGTAAAGGTGGATTGTCTAAGTACACATAGGCACAAATATTGTACATACAATCTGACAAACACTGTCACACACATCCACAAATGTACTAAATTCAACAAATTTAAAGGTAATAAGGCTTGGTGATGTATAATGCATTGTTATTATGTGCACATCACTATGACTAGTGTGCGTTGCTTCCACTACTACGCATGTGTCTGACCATAGAAGCCAGTAGTTGTTCTGCATGAACAAGTGAAAATGTAAAAATTAATAAAAAATTATACAACACACGCAATGCGGCAAATTCATTAGTAATGTAAGGAAAATAAAGTACTATGTCCGACAACACTGACATTATTTATATACTAAATACAGCCACTTTAAAGGCAAAAGTTTGTTCTTATAAAATTTGGTGAGTTTGGTGATATATAATATGTTATCACTTTTGACCTTGTTTCCGGCTTTTTGAGGTACAGGTTTTCCTCATGTCTGCATTGGTTTTCTTCAGTAGCTTGGTTTAGTCCCACAGGCATGCATGTCAGATGTTTTGGTGCCTCTAACTTCATTTGTGATTGCATAAATGATGGTTTTTGTTTGTAGCTATCCTGTGGTGAACTGGTGTCTCATCTAAAACGTACCCTGACTAACATGAATCATTTCAGAACCATACCTGCCAGTTTAAATGCAAGGCACACTTTGTTACAGAGCATTGTTTTGGATTTCTGTAAGCATTAACAGTGTCACAAACATCTTGGACAACACATTTTTCAAAGAGGTCCAATATTAAAATTTGAGTAAAACCTCAATTTTGCTTACTTGCTCATTGAGATTTATAAATATACAAAGGTTTCATGCAGTGCTTTATCACTGGACTGTTAAGGAGAAGGTCAAAATAGACATTAGTATACAATAGCTTATGGGAGCCAAACATGTCAGGCTCCAGCAGGGGAATTTACTACAGTAAACCACAACCAGGTTGGAAAGACCCAAAGTAATGGACAAAATGTGAAGCTATGGAGCAAAGTAAATTTGCAGCTTAATTAAAGTAACCACAGCCTACGACTTAGAATCTTTGGCATTACCAAGTGTTACTTGTTGCTGTGAAAACACCAGCTCTTGTGTTGGGCGTGCTCATTCTTTTCAAAGTCGTAAATAAATTGAAACACACACGAAGACCTATGTCGCTAGAAAGTGACTTCAGCAGACTAATTGATGACATGTTAGACTTTGTGAGTCAAATAGATATTAACATGAGCACCTCTGAGCAAATTACTGTACAAATAATTTTCGAAATGCCTTAATTTGGTAAAATAATGGACGTGCATCCCAACTGTGTGTTCATTTAATGCTTCTGCTGTCGCTTATTTGGTATCCATTTTACTGTGTTGCGGACAACAGACAGATGCCACTCAAGTCTGCAGACGAGTTGTCCAAACAGAGTACCAGAACCAAGAGACGATCTAGAAGAATGTGGAGCAAAGTGGTTTACACCTTGGTCTGTTCACTAGGCCATCACAAGCTACAAACAACAGAGAGGTGCCAGGATTATATGGTACATCTCAATGCTACCCTTTTTCCTGGACTGCACCGGATCATTCGGATGCAATTATCACTTGGACACATTAATAAAGACAAGTGTGGACTGGGTAATGAGCAAAACCAATGATTCTTTAGCACAATTTGTTGTGTCTGCTGATTTTTTTTTACTCAGTTTACTACTACAGTAAACACATGTAACACTGAAGCATTTCAAAATATAGCATTCTCCTATGCACAGTGAGAAATACTCAGAACCCTTTCATTTTATCACCTTTATTGTGAAAATTTCAAAATGTTTGTAAAAATTTTACTTGAGCAATGAATGAAAAAGTTTGAAAGAAAAAGCTGGATACACAGGCAAAACAGGAACTGAGGTAGAAACATCTCATTTAGATGAAATAACTCCTGTATATCTGACAAGGGGGTAAAACCTAAAAAAAACAGACAAGAGATTAACACATCCGGTTCCTCCTCACCAGAAGTACAATGAGTGAATATAAATGGATAAACAATACATTTTAAATAAATAATGCATGAATCTTATGACTAAACATAAGAAAAATTAAAATATACAAGCTTAAGTAAAACAGTATGAACATTTTTTTTCATACTGTTGACAGCAGGTATTTTTATTTCAGATGATTCATGCTTTATTTCAAATTTATTATTTGACATATTTACAAATAACTGTTAACAAGTAATATGTGCTAACAACCTAGTAGTAAAAACAAGAACTTTAATAACACACAATGGAAAAACTTCACCGAACCCTGCTGAAAAGTGTAGGAAGGGTCTTAGGCGTAAATCATTACATTAGTCCCCCCTTATCCATGGGAGATACATTCCAAGACCCCCAGCGGATGCCTGCTACCAGGAACAGTACTGAATCCTATAGCTACTAAGTGACCAATGGGCAGGTAGTGTATACAGCGTGGATATGGGAGAACAGAGCAAGACAGTGTGTGATTTCATCACACTACTCAGAATGGCATGCAATTTAAAACTTACAAATTGTTTATTTCTGGAATTTTCCATTTAATATTTTGGGACCGTGATTAACTGCAAGTAACTGAAACCACGGAAAGCAAAACCGCAGATAAGGGGGAACTACTGTATTGCCAATTATTAATAGGGATAAAAAACATGACTTGACATAATGAAAATGTGACTATATCTCATGATGTACAGCATAATGAAATGCAGGAGAATGCTTGGTAATTCAAAAAAATGTTCCACCATAACCAGAAAACTTCATGTTTCCCTAACTGTGAGCCAGCAAGATACTCTTGTCATGACTCATATTAAGGTGTGATACACATTTTTCATAATTAAATTCATGTACAAATTAAAAACAAGACAGATATAAATGTCTTGTCAAATACAAAACAACTTCAACATAATCTATTAGTTTTGGGTTTCTTAATGCATGCAGTCTCAAAAAAGCACATTTAGGTTCATTTTTATGCACTATTGAGATGGCTGAATGTAAAAAGTTAACACAAAGACCCAGTGAGAGGTTTATTGGACTTGAGGAAGGAACCAAAAGGTAGGCACCATGAGAGCTAGGGGTATGAACTCAAGGCGCCTGCTGTGGTAGACAAGGCAACTGTTGAAATTTTGTTCTCAACCCCAGACATGAAAAGCAGGGTGGATTGACTAAACCTAACCCCACCCCATTGCTCTGCAGCAGCTGTTGAAGAGGATGTTGTGGTGAACTGATGTTTGACACATGTATGTGGAAGCAACCATTTGGCATTTTCACCATATGAAGCTGTATAGAGGTTTGGTTTCAACTTTTACTGTAATTACAAGTCTGCATTAGAAACAAGACACTAGTGCAAACTGTTGGTAGACTACACCCTTTTTAAACGCACTACTGAAAAGACTGCAGAGTGAGCACGAAAGGTCTTGTTCAACAACCTGGTATGGTTTATTATAAAAACGGTAAAATACACTTTGCCAAGAACATTTTCTTAAGGATAGACAACTGTCTTTGAAAGCCTGCATAGGAAAAGGTATCTTGTGCATAATCAAGTGGCTCTATTTTTAAAATAGAGCAACCATCAATGTCTGTCAAGAGCGAGATGGAAGTTTTAGCCCATCTCATGCATCATATTGTCACTCTGCAATACTGGAGTGAGGCAAGAGGCAAAGATGGCACTAATATACGACAACTTGAGATGCCTACAGCCATTCTTACACTGGATCATGACCTTTTGCAATGCGTATAATGGACTATGCAGGCCTGGCTGTTTTGAGTGTCGTTTTAAGTCCTGTTCAGTCTTTGTGGAGTCTGCATGTTCTCCCTGTGTCCTTATCAATATAAATAGTCCTTATATACAGTCCAAAGGCATGCGTTTCATTGCCTATAGTGACTGTGTTCATTAATGTCCATGGTAGGATGGACTGGTGTCCCGTCCAGGGTGAAGCTTCATATCCTGGCTCCCAGTGATTGTGGGGTAGACTGTACATTGCTGTGTCCCTGACCAGGATACAGTGGTAAAGGTAATGGATAGATGGATAGATGGATAGAATTTTTATGGAGAGGCCCATTACAATTACCGGTACAGTCATGTTTTTATAGTAGCTACTACTTGCTTTTCATATTAAAAGAATTATATTTTGAAATCCACAAAATAAAACCGTTTTCAGAATGTGTGCAGTACATTTTTCAAGTAAAAATGTCTTATTATTGCAAGTAAATTAAAGCCCATTAAAACAACCTGACTAAAGTGCAGGTGAAGAAGAGAAAATCTAGATAAAGTAATATTTAATTCTGTAATATTAATTACAAAAAATATTATACTTTGTAATATTTAGAATTGTAAGGCTGTACAGCAAGGTTCTAACAGACAAACAGTGCATCAGCTATATTTTATCTGTGAATATGACTCACGTTTCTGTACCTTTATGTCAAATTTCATTTGTATGCTAAGCCTTTCATTATCTTTATTTTGGTTTGAAAACTGTAAATGTCTCAGAAGTACAGCAGATGTGTACAGTACTTAGTTGCAAATCATTTTGAGTTTTGTTCTATATGTCATTAAAGATATATATACAGTATAAGAAGTGTATTATTCTTCTAAACTTCTTTGTCTTATTGATCGGGGGTGTTTAATTACTCACACGGCATAGTGCACTGTAAAGTAATGTGCATTTGAAGGCAAGAAGTGCAAGTTCCAGCCAACAACTTAAATCACACATAGGTTTGTCATAGTTGTATACAAATATGAACACTACAATCTTTTCAGGATGGGGAACTCCCACATCAGTTTAGCTGGTCCATATAAAAGTGGAGACTCGGATAATATGAGATCATTTTCTCAGTTCTCTGGCAAATGTAGAATCTTTATTTACATTTATTAACATCTTTACTGCATGCACTTTATGGATTAACTCTGTTTTCTTTTCAAGTAACCCACAGGTACATACACTACAGATTTAACAATTGATATAATGCCAGCGACAGATCATGCCCCAGATGAAGAGCAGCACAGGCTCAGTCAGGCCTTCACATACACTCTACTGAGGGAAACGCGTACACTGTATTTTTACATTGATACAAACATATGTGCACAGGGACAATCTAAGTCTGAAGATGAACTCAACTAAAGCCCTTGGGAAATGGCGGAAACCCGGAGCTTTGAAACCAAAACACGTAGAAACACAGATAAACAAACCCCAGGAATAAACAAACTGAAGGGAGACAGAGCAACTGAACTCAAAGCACTGAACCGGCTGTTTTACAAACATATTTAACCATCTTTTCTGTGTGAACAGGCAAATATCTGCATGCAAATGTAAAATGTGTTTATTTTCTCCAAAGAAATGATGCATCGGTGCTGTTGTGCAATTGTGCATGGTGAATGTGCCATTTCACTAAATCAGTTCTGATGATGTTCTTACAACCCAATGCAGAGGGACCATAAGTATCCTCCAGTGTTGCCTTACCTCAGACATGGTAAAAACTTGTAAATCTAGCCAAGATTTTTCATAAATTAAACTTATTTAATGTTTAGATATTGACTTTTGTTTTGGAACTTGCACATTACATTAAGGCAGTAATAACCATGCAAAGCTTTGTTATAATAATAACGTAAAAAAAAAACAAAAAAAACAAAATGCCCCATTAATGAACAGACTTTATAAAAGGATTGTGATACTAAAGGTCATAGTAAAAATCAGACTTAATACAGTTTTCACATTACTGTAATACTTTATTGTGAGTGTTTCTTTCATGAAAAAGGAACAAAAGTCTGTTCACTGATTGTGGTAAAAGAAAGTCCCCAGTTGGCAGGTCTACCTTTAGCACTATATATTCTCACACATCCACATACGTGCCAGACAGTAATATTTAATCACTGATAGAAGATAAGAGCATTTTCATACTACCAAGCTGCACATCAGGCAACTCAGCAGTGCTGAAAATGCCTAAGAAGGTTGTTCGCATTCAGCTCGATTCTTGTAAATCACGTGACCACATTTCACCTATAATGGAAATCCATGTAAAGAGAATGGCCAAGTGCCAGCTTGAAGTACAGAGTAAAAAAAAAACAGCTTCCCTTGCCAGAAGCCTTAAAGGTCTGGTTTGCCCTGTTAGTTGCGTGCGGTGGTTCAAAAATGCGTTTATGGTTCACTAGTCCTTAGTATTTAAATGGAATGTGGAGCAGAATCTAAATAAAGACTAGGGCAACTATTACTTGGCTGATTTTCTTGGTCTTCCTTATTGGAACAGGAAAGAAACATAAACCTCTTTTTTTAAAACAATAATTATTAAATGATACACATACATTATATCATGCAGGCGGTAAATAACTGGATCAATGCCTTGCAAAAGCATTTTCAGGCCCTTGATAAACTCACACATTTAGTCAGTAACAAAATAATGCTTTAATATTTCTTTTATTGTGATATTTTAATTCAAAATAATAATAGCTAAAATGAATTTTTATTATTCAACTTGAGTTTTGCACTGTGCTATGTTTTTTTTTAAGTAGAAAAACCTGAAATATGTCAAGTATTAAAAGCCAATTGAAATTGATATTTGGAGCAAGCATCATAAATGTGAAATATTTTTTTATTTTAAGCATAATAACTTTTTTGGGTTATTATGCCAGTTTAAGATTAAAATGTGGGTTTCCATTAAATTCATTATTCCAGATCTACTGGGTTCTGAGATTTAATTCTTTATGTTAATGTTTTATAAGTTGGTTTTTAAGCACAATTTGGCAACTGTTAAGCTTCCAAACTCATTTAAGAATCTCATTTGAGAGGTGAGAGACATGATTCTGTTGCACTAAAACTCTCAGTATTAGGGTTCACAGAAAGAGATAAGGGCTGAAATCTTATCAGCAGGGCTGGGCTATGGTTGCAAACAGGATGTTTGGTTGGGATTATGATTAGCAAAAATGTAAGGGTTAGGGCCCCTAAACCAATTTTAATTAGAAAGTGATGCAGAGTAATGAATTAAAAAGGTGGAACGATCACATTTGGCCTTGGGCTGAATATTAGGGTGAGGTCTTATATTGTGTGTATGGCTTGCTCTCTTTTTTAGAGTTGCTACCACATTACTCTTTCTTATGTCACTGTTTCAACAATGGTCTGTTCTCAAACCAATCAATTGGGATGAATAATTTTTGTGTAGGAACTGAAAAACAATTGTAGGACCCTTGCTGATGAAAAACAACGCCATAACATGATGCTAAAATCCCCATGCTTTACTGCAGTGGTAGTGTTACTTGTGGCAAACATAATGCTTTGCAGAAAGTTCAAAATGAAGTCATTTTTTTCTTTAATCTGACCACTGCATCTTTTTCTGTTTTTTTGCCAGCTCACGCAGGTATTTTGCTGCAAACTCTAAGCGAGCATTGATATCCACTTTTAGCGCAGTGGTTTCCTTCTTGCTATCCTGCCAAACAGGCTCCTTTGATGCAGTGTTCTAGAAAAGGTGGACTGATGTACGTACATTTTCTCCCACTTCAGCCACTGAACTCTGCAGCTCTTTCAAAGTTGATGCTGGCTTCAGATTCGCATCTCTTTCCAGTTCCCTTCATACCTGAGTGCTCAGTGCCTGATCTTGGCAGTGCCTGGGTTTTATGACGCGTCCTCAATTTTTGATGATGGGGTATACTGTGCTCACAGAGATGTTCAGAGCCTTTGACACCTTTTGTGTTCTACTCAGTACCTGGGATTTCTGATAACTTGATCTCTGTCCTCCTTTGACAGCTCCTTGAGGGACCGCACCGATTCAGGTACTTTTATCATGAAATTTCTAATCATTTATTGTGAGCTACTATCACTGAACAATAAACTAATTGGCTTAAGGCAAGTTTGTGCACCTAAGTGAATTAAGGCTTAACACAACAAAGGGTTTGAATACTTGGGCAAAAGGAAAATATTTCAGTCTTTTTGTTCTTTAAAAAATATTTTGTGTTGCAGAACTCACGTTGACTTTTAAAATCTAATCATGAGCATTATTATTTTGAATTAAAACATCATCTAGGAAGAAATATTAAAGCATCATTATGTTACAGTAATTAGTAAACTGATTTTTTCAAAGGGCTGAATACTTTTCCAAGGCACTGTACAAAGCTGTGAAACTAATTTTGACACATATATAATAAATATATAATAATGCTGATATATTGGCCATAATATTAATTTATGTAAACAAGAAACTTGAAATAGATGTAAGTGAATGGTAAACAAAACCCATGATAGAATTTCAACTGATTTCCTAAAAAGGGTTTCACCTGCCACAAAATGTCAGACAAATAAAAATAGTTTATACTTCTAGAAAATCCAAACACAGCTTATCTTATACTTGTACAGACACTTCAGATTTTAATTACATTTTGTGTTATTGCTGTATTTCTTTGTGCAGCTTATGCTTAAATATAAAGCAGGTTAACATTTGTATATATTTGTTCTGTATATCTTTGAAGCTGAACCTGTTGTCTCTATGTTTGTCTGTTTAAACTTTGTGCATAGCATTGTTTTTCAAGTGCAGACTAGAAATTTGGCACCCTATGTGAAGTTTTTGCACAGGCAAACACACACATGCAACACATGCACACACACGCACGCACACAAAATATAGGAGCCTGGGAGGTATACTGGAGGAAGGACCCAAACTGGTGAAAATGATCAGGTTATAACTCCTAAAAAACATGCTGAACAAAAGGCTGTATCTCACCAATTAAATTATCACATGTATATTACAATTACAAAAGACTGAAACTACATTGTACAGGATGAACCCATTATCACTTAAAATAGCTTTGTTTCTCCATAAGTACTGAAAGATCAATAACTTCATAAATTTACCTTTTAGAAAGAGTAAATGTTTTCTAGGTTGTTAATCCCTGTGAACATTATATCTATCCATTTATACAGTCATTCTTATAGATGATGTTTTTCTTCAAAGTAGCTTACAATGTTAAGCTACCCGCTGTTATTTACAAGTTTATGGCTGCACAGTTTTACTGGAGCAATGTCACGTAATCATGTGACTTTACATAACTATTAACTGAAATTTTTTGGGTTTACCTATAATATAACTGAAAATAAAATATTAAAATATATATAAATATAAATAAACAGAGTTATTAAAGAGTCAAAAGTTATTAAAATGTATGTGGCTGCTTCATATTTTTAGCAATATATAGCAGTAATTCTAAAGTTTACTGCAGAATTTTAAGCATTTTTGTGGACACTATGCTAGCCTTCAACTATTTCTACAACAGTGCTCTTTAATGCATTGTTTTTCAGTCTTTATGAAGCGAAAGCAATTTGTTTATACAAGAACTTCACATTTCAAAGGCTATTTTTAAAAAATGTTATAGTCAGCTTAGCTTTATTTCCAAGTCACAGCTTTCCCTGAAAATATCTAAAACTGTCAAGGTGAACACCAAAGCCACAATCCAACTGCTGTAACCTGAGTCTATGCAAAGCTGAGATGAAAATCAAACTCTTAACTTTTAAAGTGACAATAAAACTTTTACTATATACATATGAATGTTTATGCTGCATGTACTGAACGAAACCTTCTGACCAGATGCTAAAATCTCACTGAGGTCTGGGTACTCTGTAATGCATCTTGTTTGTGGCTAAAAATGTCTACTAGGGTAAACAATCAACAATTCAATGAAAATATGAATATTCAGCGTGTCAGTGAAAACATGGTTTATAAGATTGGGTTCATGTTTACTTTCAATAACATTTGCATTTTGAAACCCTGTCATCCCATATTGTAGTCAGACAATTGTCTTTGTGAGGTCATTTTAACATGACATACATGTATGTCTTAGACAAGTCCAGCGAAAGGAGGACATACAAAGATGCTCGTAAAAACGTGGATACAGTTTGTTAGCAGAGTATCTGAGGACTGAGCCAGAGTTCATAAAAACACAAACACAGATTTGCAGCATTTTTTACACTTACATTCTTCCTTCTATTAGCCATTTTCAGAAAGCAACAACTCAGTTAAAAATGTTGATCCAGTGAGTTGTCTTAAAAGCAGTACAAAATGACAAAAGGAAAATGCACTTAAATTACTTTTTTTTTTTTCAGATGATCCTTTCTTAAAATTGGAATTTGTACTTTCAGCTGACAATGTTTAATGCATTATGATATGAATGGCAGTGGCAAACATAAATGTTGATGTAATACTAGCCAGGCTGCATTTAGTCTTCCATTTACTAAATACTGGAATTGTGCCTTCAACCTTTTTATGTGTTTATTTACCATTTATCCATAAAATGACACTAACTGCACCAGTGGGAGCCTCAACTGCCCAAGGTGAGCCTCCAAAACAGCAGTTAACTGCCAAGCATTGTCCTATGCAATCCTCTACACATCTCCCCATCCCCCTAAAGGACCGCTGGGGTCAGCAAATGATGACTGATGTCATCCACCATCAAATAAGTTGCCCGCATGCCTGCAAGAGTTTCCTGTGTTTCCAGCATATAACATGCATATGGTCATACAACAGACTGCATACCATTTCAGATATTCTGAGAACCAAGACCTACCCTTTCTGCCACAAGCTATTAGCTTTGTGTCAGGCAAAATTGAAGCTATTTGTTACAGTTAAAAATGGTGCCAGCTACACCCTGCTGTTTAGCTTGTAGCGAACAATAGCATTAGCTAAGAGAAAGTGAATCAAAACTTCAAGATGTCCATGTGAAGTGAGCTACACCTAGTGGAGAAATATTACATTACTAATTTAGAAAATGGTGTGAGGTCTTACACCACACATTTACATTGCATATGCAGACAAATGGATATTTTATCTAGCAATTATGGGTAAATGATGACAAGAGAGCAAATTAAAATGACCAGTAATTTACAGTAAAAAATGTTTTGCAGGGATTCAGAACTGATCACAATGACAACAAAATCACATTAGTCCAACATAAAAGAAGCATCAGCTTTTCTATACATGTACATATTGTACAAGAGCTTAGTGTTATAAACGGCATTAGTAAGTTTATTTACTCTATAAAGAACAAAGATGATGTACTTTTAATCTTATTTTATCCGTTGATTACTTTCAATTTCACTTTCATGTTTGGTTAACAGAACATTCTGAGTACAAAAACATACAAAGACATAATTTGACCAGTTTTAATTTTCTTTTGCAATATAGAGACTCTTCACATAAATGAATAATGCTGTACTACAAATCTGTACAACAAAGAGTCAACAAAGGACTCAGTCTATTGTGGACACCACTAGAAAAAAACTATATATCTAGCTATATTCCTAAAAGAAATATATATAATGTAGTGAAGCATCCACCCAGCTTCAAAAGATAAGGAATGTTCAGTATCAGTGGTCATTTTATGAATATATCCATCATGAAATTTTACAAAAAGAGCATGAAAAACAATGAAACAGAGCAACGGAGCAATGTATACATGGCAAATACAAGCCTTTCTATTTTCACTTTTGATTTTGGAGGGGTGTTACAAACTGGAAGCATAGTCATAGCTGGAAACAACAATCATTTTAATGCGTCACTGACTGAATAAATTCCCCTCCATTGAGCTTGTGTCTTCTCACAATCCCAGAATAGGTATATCAAAGGGGTCAGGAGCAGCTGCACATTCAATACACAGCTGCAGTATTCCCAGAAACATCATCTGAGAATGCACTGGGGAAAGCAGTTCTCGGATAAGCTCTGAATCTTGTGAAATTTTTTAATGAAAGGCAGTGGCTTTACCAGTTTTGGGTAACACAAGGTTGACTCCATATGAAGTCTTAAAGAATCTGATAATAGAACTACAATATTTAATCACTTAATAGAGTGATTAATTAATATTCTAACAATATCAATTCTGCCTAAATAATATGATATTTGAGGAAGAGATGGAAGAAGAGTTATTGAATGAGAGGGAGGACAGAGGAATGGTGAGGATGCAGGGAATAGAGTTGGCGAAGGTGGATGAATTTAAATACTTGGGATCAACAGTCCAGAGTAATGGGGAGTGTGGAAGAGAGGTGAAGAAGAGAGTGCGGGCAGGGTGGAGAGGATGGTGAAGAGTGTCAGGAGTGATTTGTGGCAGAAGGGTACTAGCAAGAGTGAATGGGAAGGTCTACAAGATGGTAGTGAGACCAGCTATGCTTTATGGGTTGGAGACGGTGGCACTGACCAAAAGACAGGAGGCAGAGCTGGAGGTAACAGAGTTAAAGATGTTAAGGTTTGCATTGGGTATGATGAGGATGGAGAGGGTTAGGAATGAGTATATTAGAGGGTCAGCACAGGTTAGATGGTTTGGAGACAAAGTCAGAGAGGCGAGAATGCGTTGGTTTGGACATGTGCAGAGGAGAGATGCTGGATATATTGGGAGAAAGATGCTAGGGATGGAGCTGCCAGGCAAGAGGAAGAGAGGAAGGCCTAAGAGGAGATTTATGGATGTGGTGAAGGAGGACATGCAGGTGGTGGGGGTGACGGAGAGAGATGCAGAGAACAGGAAGAAGTGGAAACATTTGATCCGCTGTGGCGACCCCTAACGGGAGCGGCCAAAAGATGAAGAAGATTCTCACAAAGTGGTAGTCTCAATAGTACTGCCATCCATACAAAATGTGATGCAAGTGTGTGTCCTCATGAAATAGATTAATAAAATAATTGTGAAAGAAAGCAAAATAAAAGCAAAACAAGAGAAAAAAGGTCAACCCCCCCCCGAGAAGAACACTCCCTCCTCCTTGGAAATTACTGCTTTAACTGAATAACCATTATGAGAGTGTACATTTACCAATATCTCTATAGGAGAAATGATAATAGATAAAAATGATAAAATATCATGTCATTAACTATAACAACAATTACACTGCTATGTAAATAATGTCAGGAAATAAAATACATTAGCAATACTTTTGTGCAGAATGATTTTGGGGTTCGTTATTTGATGCTGACTGACAAGCAGGTCACTCTGAAAGCAAGTGTATATTTTCCAAGTCAGCAGTTGTATGAGTCTGTACAAAGTTCAGGCTGGACTGAGTTCCACCTATCTTGCACAGTCAACAGGAAAAAAGATGGACATCAGGCAAAAGTTCTGGACCACTGGGTGGCAGCATACAAAAGAAGAACATTTTTTTTTGCAGCAGCTGCTTTTATACTTTGGTTAGTGACAGGGCAAATGGTTCAAACAGCATGAACATTCCACAGTCTGACATTTACTCTAAAATACAGTTGCTTCATCATTTTTATGCTACTCACTTGTTGATAAGTGAAGTAACGGACCTGAGCTGCACATCATCCCTCATCTTTCAGTCCAGGCTCATTGTAATACAAAGTGTACATGGGTACAAAAGAAAAAGTGCAAGGGACATACATAAATAAATGAACTGTGTGGGTGTGATGGTTACTGAATATGACGTTAGATATAATGTGCTATGTTGCTTATTTAAATATAGTTATTTTATTGCTGTATTTTTGTTTTGGCTGATTTTATATTGGTGTGACAGATCACCAGGATGCAAAAGGTGAAGCTTTTTAAATTAGAGTTTTACTGAGCACCAGACAAGTCATGCAGTATGTTAAATCCATACTTATGTATATCTACAGTGTTTATGTGCTGTAAATACGTACGGCGTTGCATGATGTGCTGTGTACGGCATTACATGTTTTTTTTGCAATAATTGCTAAGTCTCAAATTACTGCTTTGTCTGTCTACTGAGAGTCTGAAGTCCAATATACTACGAGAAGCCCAGCAATTACCTACATTAAATAACTTATTTTTATGGTCCAGTTCTCATAAATTGTTTGAATATTGAACATTTTGTTCCACTTAATGTTTGTTTATCAGATGGCATAAACTGAGGTGTGAGATTGCCTGCCACCGGTCACTTCAAAGCACTAAATCTAATCTACAAAGCTGTTGAAGATTAACTTTTAACTCATGGATTTTTGTACCATTTGGCACAACTAATTAATTCTAACCCTTTCACCATTACAATATGGTTCAGGCAGGATGTGTAACTATGATCCATTTAACATTTAATGTATCTTTTAACAAAACCTGAACTAAACCTGAACTAAATGTAAAAATATTTTTTGAAGTTCTGGACTAAATCTGATGAAGACCCACAAAGATTTTACAAACATAAAATTTAACTGCCTTTGTTCAGACTTAGCACTCAGGAGTGTTTTATAACTGCTTTTGACCATGAGGACAACAGATGAAGTAGTGGTTAGAGCTGCAGCTTCTCACCTTACAGGTTTGCGCCCCATCTTTGCTGCAATACCCTAGAGCAGGACATCTGCCCTGAACTGCTCCTGTTAAAAAATACCCAGGTGTGTAAGAGGATACAATTACTTTTGAGAAAATGTCAAGTAAATGTAATTTAAACTTTTGACTAAAGCAATTTACCCAGCTAGTCATGTACACTGACAATTATTTACCAATTTATGGAGCTGGGTATTCCAGGAGAAAAATCACAGGAAATACTTTGTATCTTGCGTACTACAGCAGAAGTGGGATTAATGGGGGACCTTTGAGTTGCTCTATAACAGCACTACCTACTACTTCACATGGTGGACTCTACGAAGAAACAACAACAGGAAGCACATTTCTGCCACACAATATTTGGTATCCTTGATTGAAAACTACAGTCATCCCTTGGTATCTGAATCTAGTTTGTCTCTGAAAGTGCATTGCATAACAAATTTTTCAGATAATGAATTCCTGTTTATCATTATTTTAAAAGGGAAAAGAAACAATAATTATACACTCACAGCTCATCTGAAAACACCTATATAACTATTAATCTATGACTTCAGCATGATAAAACACTTTGAATGCTAGTTATTTGAGAAAAAACAACATTGCCATTCATTTGTACAATACTAACAAGTGGTACAGTATGTACAGTACAGGACATTTTGCATGTGAGTGTCGCCACCAGCATTTAAATAGGTACATTAAAAATTTATTTTGTTAAAAAAAATTTTCAATTAACATTATAAGCAAATAAGGAGAACAACTTTTACTGGATACACATGAAATGAAAAGAAGAGAGGCTTCTGAGGTTTGCTGTGTGAATTATCCAGCTCAAGTCACAGTAAATGCAATGATGCTGCACAAATGCATTCAAACAAAGCGAGTAACAAGACAGCAAAAAAACAGCAGAAATAGCTGAGACACCAAGGCATGCTCAGACTTACGCTGTAGACAAATTTGTGGTTGCGCATTAACCACATTAACCCCACAACCTGCTAACAGTTAACTGCTACTGCGCAAACAGCCAAATCATACCATGTCTTATGACCAGACACCCTCCCTCCGCACAGGTCTTTTTCTTCCATATCCACAGACTTCTCTGCTCCACAGCCTCCGTCATCTCCCTCACCCTCCCAAGTTCTATGCTCGGATCCCAAATTCTCGAAACAGCCCCGTTGTTGACCGGGCTATAAAGCAGCGACACCTCACTTCTACCGGCCTCACTCTCATGCTCAACCCCCGCCCCTCTACCTCTGTCGCCACCTCACTATACCTGGGTTTCTTCCTCTCATATGCGTCTTCAACCAGATTCTCCCACGGGACCGTCAGGTCTATAAAATATGCTATATGCCGGCTTACTGACCACAGTACCACATCAGGTCTCAAGTTTGTAATAACTATTTCCAGGGGCACAACCAATTTTCCTCCCAGGTAGACCTGCATTTCCCAGCCTCTAATTCCCCTTAACTAACTGGTCTCCTTCCTACCTAAACATTTCCTTGTCCCCTCCCCAACAAACTGAATCACTGAATTTCCAGTCTCACATCCTGACCCTACCTGCACTCTCCACGGCTGCAAACTAGGCATTTCAACACCTGATTGTGCCTCCACACATACATACCAAGCAACAAGCTAGCCTTACAAGGCATGTTTTACTATCCTTACCTCCAAACACAGAGGACATGCTGGGTCCTCACCAACCCACTGCTTAACATATCATAAATAGCTGCTAGCAGAAACCTTATCCTTATCCCTTCAACTCAGTCTCCTCTTCTCAACTCCCTCCCAATTCACCTATTGTCCCTGCTTCCCTTGTGAGACTGCCCTAACTAATCTCCTCCTCTCTACAGGGCCTGCCTTACTCCACATCAGGTTTCCTATCTGCAGTCATAGTGTCCCTCTTCCTTTTTGGACCCTACCAACCACCTCTACCTTCCTCAAACCTACAGTATTTTAGCTTCTTGCACTGCCTGCCACACATCCCACTTCTTTCCTGTCACTACCCTGGGTACCAGCCCCATTATTGCAGCATCCTTACTCCCTGACAGCTGCAACTTTAACCTCACCTTGGCACACTTAAACTCCTCTGTCAAGCTTGATAGTGGCAACCGCAGAATCCCACTCTAGAGCCACACTGCTTAGACACTGAAGAACACCCAACCACTTCTTAATGTAAGAGCTAATCAGCCTCTCCAGTTTCACTACCTTCATGACTGATGCCTCATACATTGTTAGTGGCTACATCACCCTTGGGAGTAGGCCAGACTGTAAGTACCGCAGCTTCAGTTTTCCTGGCAGCCCTGATCTCTCTATTTTCTCTAACCCATCTACTATAGTTCTCCTAAGCTGTTCCACTGTTCCACATCAGTCAACTCCCTATAATACCACCTCCCTAAACTTTACATTACAGATACCAGTACTTAGGTATTAATTGAATGGAATTTTATGGAAGAAATTTGTGTACTGATCAGTTTAGAATTGCAATGCTAACACTCAGCAGTAGAAGGTGATTTACATCTCTTAATGTCCACGGAAACAAACTATTTAATCCTTGCTTGCACATTTCTTTAGAATAATTCTTACACTCTTGAGATTGGCTAAATGGAAAGAACGAAAAGAAATTAAACAAAATGAAAATGAATTTCTGCATGTTCAATTAGATGTTGAATTACACTGGCAAACAAAGATATGACTACTGGTACTAACTGAGTATACTAATTTCAAAACTTAACATGCAATTTGCCTAGCACGCCCAGACCTTAAGTTATACACACATGCATAATAATTACATTAGGACTCTTTTGGCTATTGACTGATAGTTTGCTATACATTTTTGTTACATCTGTAGTAAATATACCCTGCTTGATCAGCGCAAGAACCTGACAAAGAGAGTGACGATTGCTTGCAAGTATTATCTTGGATGTCAAATTGGAGATCAGGATAAAAGTTGGCCACCTCTTGTCTGCTCCACAGTGTCATTCTGGACTTACACAGTGTGTCAGGAACCTGCTAGGGACGGCCCACCTACCCATCGCAGCTGCACCAGATCAACCCATTAGCTCAGAGATAAAAGGCGCAGGGCCAGACAGCTCCAGCACGGGATCTCATCCGTAGCTTCTCATAGTTACCATGTTATCCCCGCGCTTATTTGTGTGTTACAACAAACTTGTCTAGTGTAATCAACCCTCTTGTGTCATCTCCACACTTGGGTTCCTTACCTTGTCCCCGTCAGCATCCTGACACAGTGGCTTAATGACAAAAAGCATGCAAGGCCTTTTACTGTGTCTATGGTGTAGTGTGAACAAAAAAATCACCACTCAGATTCAGTTATTGCCATATGACTAAAATACCCGGATTTTCAAAGAAAAATAAGTAAAAAATTGTTTATCGTGACTGCGAGTCTGCACTTTAAGCCATTGACAGTTGTGGCAGTGTTCTGGAAGATGATGTCGCTGCTGATGAGTTGTATGATCCAGAATTTGAACAGGGTGAGCCAGACTTGCTAAGCCAATCTGATTTTGATGATCTGGTGACACAGTCAAAAGAGAAATCTGATGAAATGAACTGTTAGTCTCTAGACAATAGGAATGGAATTCTCTACAGAAAGGTACCACAACTGGGCACTTTTGTGATCAGCATAGAAATTTAAAAGTATCTTAAGGAGAAGTTTTAAGTAATGACAACTGATGCTAAACTGAAAGCGGGAATTTTTATTGAACCCAAAATCTGCAAACTGCTGCATGATAGCACATTCAGAGCAAAACTCAACCCACTTGCTGGTTGGGATACATTTGTGCGAGTAGTGCAAAAATTTCTTGGGAACCAGTAAGCTGAAAGCCATTCTGAACTCGTAAACAACATGCTAACAGCCTACTAGAAACTTGGCTGCCGGATTTCACTGAAAATGCATTTCTTACATTTCCATCTTTATTTTTTCCACCAAATTTGGGTGGTGTAAATGATAAACATGGAGAGAAATTCCATCAAGATATTACTACTATGGAAACAAGATATTAAGGCCACTTCAAGCCCAACATGATGGATGACTAGAGCTGGTTTCAGCAACAAGCAAGTACAACTATTTGCAAGTGCAAAAGCAGTGGTCCTTCTCTGCAGGACTTCAATAACAAACTAAAAAACATCTCTTCAGACTTTTCTAGGTATCTGGACATCAGATGTGGGGTGAGAGGTGTTTACACCAGTGTTTGTGTGAGCCTATTTTGTACCAATTACTATATTGCATTGCTAAAAGCAAATAAAGAAGTAAAACATGAAGATTATAAATATGACATTAAAAATGTCATTAAAAATTACAGGTAAGAAAATGCTTAATATTACTGACATTTCCAGACATCTCCTTCTGGGAACTTCTTCACAGAAATTTGCATTAGCTTTTTATGTTTCAGGCATGTATGTTCAACAAGTTCACAGAACTTTCCAGTAATAACAATAGCCACAACAAGATGGAATGCTTCAACTTCACTACATTTGCACATACATAAACTCTGGCAAAATAAAAAATGTCTATCATTTTTACAGTGAATATATTAAGTTCTTTTGAATGACATTTTTGCTGCTGCAAAATTCTATGTTGTGTTGTATAATTTAGATATCTCTACTGTTGGTCATAATGATTATGCAACCTATTCTGATACTGGGAGTAAGTGACTTAATTATTTAAACTTTGACACACTTTGATATAGAACAAGAACACAGCATCAAAGCAATATAAAATGCAATCCAAACCAAGGACATTAGAATCCATATAACACCACAGTACTATATCAGACATTGGCTATTAAACCCTTGATGCAAATCATACCCTAAGAAATACAGAATTGAGTTTCATTTAATCAATGTGATTTTTGCTATTTGAATGTTTAGTACATAAACCTAAAAAAGAAGGATGGATGTAAAGTTTAAATGCAACTCCATTAGTCTAAGATGAAAAGAGTTTTGCAGATAAAAGTAAGGAATGGGAGGGAAGTCACAATAGGACCCAAACATAAACATTCCTGCAAAAGGACCTTGGTACACTGACAGTCTTGCAAAAGTAGGTCATAGGTTAGGATGTCAAACTGAGTGTTGGTGATTGTTTATTATATTCAACCTTTCATAATCTGCATACCTCTGTTCAGCTAAAGAAATTCTGAAATAAGAGATGATTGCACCAAATACAACAGATAAAAGTATAACTTTAAAATTTAAAAATTCCCTGTTAAAATTTAAACTTAAGCAAGTGGCAATGTGACATGTTGAACTGAGAAGAGATAATACACCGATCAGCCACAACATTAGTTGGTCAGTTATTGAAGTTGATGTGTTGGAAGCAGCAAAAAATGGGCAAGCGTAAGGATCTGAGCCACCTTGAGAAGGGCCAAATTGTGATGGCTAGATGACTGGGTCAGAGCATCTCCAAAACGGCAGCCTGTCTTGTGGGGGCTTCTCAGTTTGCTGTGGTTAGTACCTCTAGTACTAGGGGTAGCCAATGTAATAAGATAATGAATCTTATTCACTTCACCTGTGGTTTTAATGCTATGGCTGATTGGTATAAACATTCTTCTCGTATTTATAGAATGGAGTGACTTACCAAGTATGTACTAAGTCAGGGTATGTCAGACAACCTGTGTGGCACAGGGTGTTTGTCACATGCTGCTTCTAGGAGGAACATAAACCACAGGCTTAGTCATGAATGAACATCTAAGACACAGCTAGTTACTAAATGTAAGTCATCTACATTGATTAACTCCAGGCTATGGATCCAAAAAATGGCAATAGAGTCTTTCTGTGGTACAAAAATGGCATTTGACATACTATGAGATTTTGTTGCCTGACAATCTGGGGAGTTGCTCTAACAAAAGTGAATAGAGATTCAGATATTAAACTCAATTCATAGGTAGCCCTAAATTACAAAAATCTTCACTTTCTGTCCTCTCATGGAGAATATAGCTAAACCAGCTGCTCAACAACTATGTGTCTACTGTCAAAGCTAATTTTGCTCATAGTTTGCTTCTTAATGTTTGTCAGAAACCACCTGTGGTATTTCTGCCAGTTTTTGGTAAATTTTTAGTAAGCTAACAAACTCTTAGTAAAAAGGTCACTGGTGGAACAGCAACAGACTGAATTATTCGGCACACAGCAAATAATGTTGCTTCCATAGAACTGTGTGTACAGCACATATATGAAAGAGCATCCAACAGGCACTTAACAGGACATAACATGGCAGTGTCATGGCCTTTTTTGTCAACATCTAGAATGCAACAAATAGATGTTTTACTTGCATATCTGCCCATTTCCCCCTATTTGTTGCTTTGTTTCTATTACAGTTTTTTTTTTTTTTTCAATTGCTAAGAGACATTCTGCAATACTAAAGTCACTGTCTCAAAACTCTGCACACAGTCTGCAACACCAACACTCAGCTTGGCCAAACAGTTAATCTCCCCTCCAAAATGCACTACAGCCACCAAAACAGTTGTCTCCACCAAATTCACCACAGCCACCAAAACATTAGCACTGTGTGTCTTTCTTGAAAAACACTACGTCATACACAAAAGAATGGCCTACAAAACACTAACAACAGATAGCATTAAATTAAATATAATATGGATTTTCATTAAAGGATCATCTGTAAAGTAACTGACGTTATGTGTCACAAATATTGTAGTACAAAACAGAAGACTTTTTCACTCTATGAAATGTCCAGGAATGAACAAACTATGCAGCAGTATATGTCAATGGTCTTTATTGCTGACTGTGGTCTACAGAATATTCATTCGTAATGGAGAAAAAATCAAGAAAAAAAAAACACAAAAATGTAGCAGCCCAGTAAACTCTATAGAAACAAAACATACTGTGCAGATATATATACACTTGCAGTTGGTCCACAGCTGTAACAATACCATACATAGTATGTCATATTGTAATGCTATAATCCATCCTCTCCTCTGGATTCGGCCACAAGTTCTCATCAATGTCACATCTGATGTGCTCTCTAGCAATACATCTAGGGTAGTATCTTTTGGCATGCCTGATCCATCCTTGACATTGCTATGGTGTAATATCTTGGCATCCAGCAGTCATAGCATCCAGTAAGGACATGTGACCATGTGGGTGGTGGTCATAAACCTTCCACCTCCATGCAGAAAAGAATTCCTCAGTGGGGTTCAGGAAGGGGGAGTATGGTGGCAGAAACAATGACAACCTTGGGTGTGCTGCAAACCACTCTGTGACTGCAGTGGAGTGGTGGAATGCCACATTATCCCACACCACAACAAATACTGAAGCATTTGTGCTCACCTGCTCTCTATCATTATCTGGTACCAATATCCTGTAGAGTTAATCGAGGAACAAAATGAGGCGCTCTGTGTTGTATGGGCCAATGACTGGTTTGTGTGACACAACACCATTATTACACATTGCCGCACACATTGTGATGTTGGCCCCTCTCTGTCCTGGAACTTGCACAGTTGCTCTTTGGCCTACAATATTCCATCCCTGCTGCTGTTGTTTTGCTAGGTTAAACCCAACAGAAAAAAATTTATTTTATATTATGTGGCGTTAATATATTTTAGATGGGTCTTGATAGTGATTTAGCAAATTGTTGTAATTCAGTTTTGAATGTTTTTTTTAACAGTTTTGGTAACAGTATGTAAGCATGTGCAAAATGGCTTTTAAAAATGTAATGTTTTGATGGTGGTGGATTTTGAGTGAGAAAAGAATCCAAGAATTCTGAGGCATTTAGTCACTGACTGCATTTTGTATGAAAGCAATGAGAACTGATTCACAGTTTAGCCCACATAAACTTACGTTGTGGCAATTCTATGAAGAGTTTTGAGTAAGCGACTTCAGTATTGCAGAATGTCTCTTAGCAATTGAAAAAAACTGTAACTGTATAAAATTAAAGGCATGATTTATTGATAAGACAGCAATAAGCTTCCAAATCTTGCTCATTCTGACAAAGATATAAAATTGCTTTATTGTTGCATATGTTTCCAATCTTGAAACAATGAAAATGAAGGTGTTAAAAACAAAACAAAAAAAAAAAAACATGCATTTTTCTAAGCAAATACGCAAGGGACTCACTTAGAAGTACAGATGGTCCTTGAATTATGATAGTCCGACTTACTGTATGATTTCAACTTTACGATGGTGCGATAGCAATGCGCACTCAGTAGAAACCATACTTGGAATTTTGACCCCCGCCAAGGCAAGTGATATGCGGTACAATACTCTCTCATGATTCTGGGCAGTGGTAGCAATCTGCTTCTCCCAGTCTCTACATGGTCGCTAGTGCATGCATGCAATACTCTACAGTGCTCTGTGTAGTGTTTTGTGCATCCATCATGCCTATGAAATGCCTCTGTGTCTCCTGAAAGTGGCATGAAAGCGGCAAGCCTATAATGACTTTTAAGGGAGGTTAGGCTAGGCTAGGCTATGATGTTCAGTCTGTGTTATGGAGTGGGTTAGTGGAAGCAATTGCGAAACACCATGGTAATAAGTGTAAGTTCTGTTAAACTCTTTATTGAGTGTTGTTTCCGACAAAGAACGTTACCGTTAGTCGGAAGCTAACGCTAAACATTATCGATTGACAGTAAACAATAAGGGAAGATACCACAGTTCGAAATAAACAAAATACAAGTTCTTAGCAAGACAGTGGTTGCAGGAGAGTTCCCAAGAGGAAACTGAGCACTGACAGGAAGTCTGGGTAGGAACTAAATCCAGTCCACGGCTGGTTCCTATGCCAATCAATCAATAAGTCTGAAGAGGGGGGTGGAGAGACTGCCTACGTTCCGTTGCTGAAGCGGCCACAGGCGTGACAGCACGTTAGGTGTATTAAATGCATTTTTGACTTGAGATGGGTTTATCGTAACATAACCCCATCATTAGTCGGTGACCACCTGTACTTGTGAAAGAACTTCTCTTTTGATTTTGAAAGTTTTTGAAAAAACAAATTTCATAGTCCTTAGTGGACAAACTGTAAAACAATAAGCTTGTTAAATTCACAGAAAAGAATTTGCTAATACCATATTTTCTGCACCATAAGGCGCACCGGATTATAAGGCGCAGTCTCAATTACGGGGTCTATTTCTGTACTTAACCCATACATAAGGCGCACCGGATTATAAGGCGCATGCTAAAACATACGGTCTACAAAAAAAAAGGTAACGGAAGCAAAACTGTGAGTTTAGTTGAACTTTATTCTACTATTTAACAATACACACATTATTTTTTATCTTTGTAATCCGCTGGCAGTTGCTGCGCCACGGTAGTCCTTGCGCGGATGGAGAGATGACGCCTTTTCATAAAACGAAAGCACCAAGACGGACCTCCTTGAAAGTTTTCGATCTTCATGTCTTGTGCTATCGTTGTTGCCTTCAGTTGAATGTTGACTGTAGAGACGCTTCTCCCGGCTGTTGTTTTGCAGCATACCGGTAGTATACCTACCGGAGGCGTGGCAGAGGTAAGCGTACGTATCACGTCCTGTTCTCTGATTGGTTTATTGCTGCCAACGTACGTATTGCACGTATTACGTCCTGTTCTCTGATTGGTTTATCACTGCCAACGTACGTATTGCACGTATTACGTCCTGTTCTCTGATTGGTTTATCGCTGCCAACGGACGTACTGTATGTATTACGTCCTGTTCTCTGATTTGGTTTATCGCTGCCAGTGTACGTATTACGTCCCTGTGTCAGCGGGAAATGGTCCAACAGTCAGTCAAGCGGAGCGCTTATCGAAGTCGCACAACAACATTTTGACAGATTTTGGAACTCAGTGCATACATAAGGCGCACCGGATTATAAGGCGCACGGCCGATTTTTGAGAAAATTTAAGGCTCTTAGGTGCGCCTTATAGTGCGGAAAATACGGTATTTGTGCAATAGAAAGGGTAAAGCTGCTACTGGCCATTCACAAAAGCATTTTGTACTTTCTCCTCCTGCAGTTCCTTTGTCACTATTCCTACAGTGTGTTTCCCACAGCAAATCTGCCAAGCAATATATGTGCCCAAAGTGTAAAGTTTTAAACGTCTCTAAGACCTCTGGAACATACTGAAGCTGTGTAAGAATTATTAATGTGGGTGTAGGGCCTGAAAGACCTGTGTGGAAGTAACAATTCTGAAACACATTTAAGCCTTACAAATTGAGTTCATGCAGGATTTTGTACAGGATATTTGGAGAACATTTCTTGACTAGCATTTTTACTTCTTGTTAATGAGTGCTGCTGTGTTTTAGAGCAGATGAACACACCACATAATCAGAGATGGGGCCTGGAATTTTAACAAACTTTTAAATCTCAGTCACTTCCTTGTCGTGGTTCTCTGGCAAGGAGGCGTAAAGGTAGTGTTGTATCTTGCAAACACCAGAAACACTTGGCACACATAAAACTTATTAGCTTCCTAATAGGCTGGCTATAGATCAAAAAAGGTGCTAATCCAATTAAAGCAAATCAAGTGTGGAAAGTCTGAAGAAGACAGACAGAACTGGGAATTGCAACTCTCCACAATAATTTAAGAGTTGTGAACATGAAAACCTCCGAGTGCGGAGGGCAAATCTGTCCATTGGCTGCTCAAATCGTAAAGTGCAGACATTTTTGTCTAGCGCCAGCATACAACTTATGTCAGGGAGCCCATTTTCTATTAAGTGGGCACATCTCATTGATGTCATTACAAGAAAACACAAATTTTAATAGAGGACGCATTACATGCCCCCTCTCCCTGACACATAAATCAATTGCAGGACTTAGAGGAAACGTTTTTCTTAATGCATAATATCATATTCTGTGATGCTTAGAACCTATAAAACTCAGATTTAATGGTAACCATTTGTAAATAAGTCATTTGGAAATACTGTTACCCAGCCCCCTGTATAAGACCACCCTTTTTAATGCAAAAAATAGAACACAAACACACTAATAAAAAATAGAAAAAAGAAACATACACATACATAGGAAAAAACATTTACATCAATATAGAAATATCTAGAAACCAGGGGGGATACAATTATAAGATACAACGAAATAGTTTCAGTTACTTTTGCATGAATGTAGTCTTGGATAGTGAGAGGATAGCGCTTGATGTCCTTTGACAGCCACAAAGTCAGACTTCCTACTTGCAAATGTGCACGTACGTATACGGAACTTGGTTAATAGCAAAACTGGATTAAGTACAATGAAAACCGCCTGCCTGAGAACTATTACAGGTAATGATAAACACACACTTCGGTACAGGCCCGTACGAGTCTCACCTGTTTCTGCCACGAACACACCGGGGAGGGGGGTGTATTTAAGACGAATGTCACTCTGTACCCGCCTCCGGTCCAAAATGTGACTTAAATGGGCAAAACAGCACGCAGGGCTCATCTTTATTTCCGCCACGGACAAGCAGGCGTCATCTGCTGCACTATTACGCTTTATATTACGCTTTATATTACGCTCTGCGTTTTGTACGTGCGTTTGCCGCTCGCGCCCAGTTCACCTGAGCGTCGCCGGCGCGTGGAGGGACTCCGGCTCGCGCGCACGTCCCGCCATGCACGCGGGAGACTACGAGGAGGCGAGCGCCTTCCTAGGGGAATGGGGCCGTTTCCAGCGCACCGTCTTCTTCCTCCTCAGCCTGAGCATCGTTCCGAACGGCTTCACAGGCACCTCCATCGTATTCGTGGGCGACACGCCGCCGCACCGCTGCCGCATCCCGCAAAGCGCGAACCTGAGCGCAGCGTGGCGGAACAGCACGGCGCCCCTGGAGGAGGCGAACGGCGTCCCGCGCCCGAGCCAGTGCGCCCGGTACCAACTACGCGTCATCGAGGCGTTCTCGGACCAGGGCCGCCTGCCGGGGCTGGACGTGAACATGAGCGACGTCCCGCTGGAGGGCTGCAGCGACGGCTGGGAGTACGACCGATCCACGTACGACTCTACCATCGTCACGGAGGTAGGAGCGCCCCCGGCAGCCAGGAAACATCCGAACGTGTCTGTCAGAGGCAGGATGGGACGCGATGGAATAGGGTAGGGTACAACTTTGCTAGTCCGCGCAGCGAAATTCTTCGCTGCATCGGCTGGACAGAGAGCACAAAACATGACACGTAACGACGAGCAAGATGTATAATTCATTAGTTTCAGTTATTACTGATTTTTCCAAGACGCTTCCCACAGTGAGATAAAAAACTAATCGTTGAAGGGTCCTTATGTGGCATAAGGAATGCAGACAACCTGTAAGAAGGGCCCCCATAAGCACTTCTTACTGAACCTAAATCGAATAATCGCGTGGCCAAAAGTGCTCATGGAGATCACTTGAAGCAGGTGACGTGAGCCACTGTCCATGATGGATTGTAGCTTCTTCCTCACCCTGGCCTCTGCTATGACCTCCACTGCATGAGGGCTCTGAGCCATTACAGAACCCGTTTCCCTTCGAGGATGTTGAGCGGGTGCCTCTCATTAGAACTGACGTTTCCCTCAGGACACTACAGTCGAGTAGAACATCTGGAGGATGTTGCCGTCTACGTTAATGGACGCGAGTGTTCTAAGACTGTCGTCTCCTCTGTCCTTTCTTAGCACATTTGTGTTGAGACCATTCCATTTTGTGGTTGTTTTTGGTTCTGCTGATGTGTAACAACGATAATAGTACAACAGTGGTTGTTACTGTAGTGGTTTTGCAAATTTGTTGTTAGCAGATATTTACAGACTGAGTGAATATCTGAAGAACTAAACTAATAGATCGTAGTTATGTAGACCAGGATAGGGCATGCGTGTTTCTCTGCCCATGCTAACTTTATTTGTCATTTACCACAGTGGTGTAATGAGACAAAGTGGGTAATAAGTTACAGCATTGTACAGAAACATTAACCAGAACCAATGTTTGGGCAAGTCCACAATGTACGTTGTCATTTAGTTGGAGCTGACTTTCTGACCTCATGGATATTAGCACACCAAGTCTTCCTGTTGACTCTCTGATTCTTTTAATTCCTTTAAAGTCATATGCAGTGCTTCAGTAATGCTGCCTATCCATTTTAACTTCTGTTCCCTCTTCTTTTGCCTTCAGTTTTTTCAGCACCAGAATCTTGTCCAAGGAAAACAATATTCTCATTGTGTTTCCAAGTATTTTTGCTTTTGTTTCCCAATCACATATCCCAGTAAGGCCTCTGGTTCTATTTCTTCAAACATTGATCTGTTAAATCTTTGGTGTGCTATACAAATTGTTGTCCAAGGAACTCAACATTTTTCTCCAGCACCACATCTCAAATGCATCTGTTTTTCATCACTACTGGAAATACCATAGCCTTGGCCATACAAACCTTTCCTTGACAATGTAATGACTGCTTTGTAGCATCTTGTTCAGATTTTTTATTGTATGTCATCAGTGGACAAAAATAAGTGCCTGTCCTCTTATTGTCATGTCTGCTATATCAGTTGATAACGGTCAGGGGTTCAAAAGTCAGGACCCAATCACAGACTTAGAGGACAGAAGATGTATCGCAGAGAGACAGCAAATAATCCAAAGACATTAAGTAGAGAAAAGCCAAAGAAACAAACAGGAACTACTATCATAGCACAGGAAATCAGTCTGAGAGAAGACATGCAAACATAGGACTTATATACTTAAAGCAATAACCCAACAAGACTGGTTATTGGGGAAACACAAGAGGCAATAATGAGGGTAATGGGGAACAGGTGGGGTAAGGAGTGCACAGAAGAACACAGGAGCACAATAATTATCTGCCCCCCTTTGCACTGCAGTGGGACCTGGTGTGTGATGAGAAATGGAAACTGCCACTAACATCATCACTCATCTTTGCTGGAGTGGTGACTGGTTCCTTCCTGTCAGGACAGCTGTCAGATAGGTGATGTTTCCAACAGCAGCAGCTCTCTCCTTCTCGCCCATGACACATTCCATTGTACATTGCTTTTGTAGATTCAAGAAAATAGCTCTAATCATGTTTTGTGTTCTCCAGGTTTGGGAGGAAAATAGTCCTCTTTGGAACAATGGCTGTTCAGACCATATTCACATTACTCCAAGTTTTCTCCACATCCTGGGTCATGTTCTGTGCATTCAACTTTATCGTTGGCATGGGACAAATTTCAAACTATGTGGCGGCATTTGTGCTAGGTATTGAAGTGCCTGAAACTGTTCACCCATAAATATTTAGCAGAAGAATCATAAAAAGTACTGTAGTATTTGGAAGTAAAAATGTTTGCTGTGGCCAGATATGTGAGTATGTATCCCTGATTAAAGTGTTCCTTCTATTGTCTCCTGCTAGGAATGGAAATTTTAAGCCCTTCTGTGCGGCTCATCTTCTCCACCCTGGGAGTGTGCATTTTCTTTGCTATTGGCTATATGATTCTTCCACTTGTGGGCTATTATGTGAGAGACTGGAGGACACTAGTGCTTGTGTTGACACTTCCAGGCTTCTTCTACATCCCACTCTGGTGGTAGGTGTGACATATGGAGTATCACACACCCCTTCATTAGCATCACTTCTGTTCAGCTAGTTTTACCCATTTACAGATCTTAGAATTATGTAGTGTGTGTGTGTGTGTATATGTATATATATATATATGTATATATATAATATGCGTGCTAGTAAAACAGAACCTTTGCTTCATTTGGAGGCACACAAAGCTATAAATGATGGACCACTTTGCTCCTATTTATCATGACAGGTTCATCCCAGAGTCACCCCGTTGGCTTTTCTCCCAAGGTAGGGTAGAGGAAGCAGAGGCCATCATCAGAAATGCTGCCAAGATGAACAACATCAGAGCTCCAGAGGTTATCTTCCAGTTTGTCCAGGTTGGAGTTTTATCCCAAGTGTATCAGCATGATTTCTGTCTTGTATATTGTGTGCTATATTTATGAGAACACCTATACATTTTTAAAACAATGTATTAGGAGACAAGTTTGAGTTTCTAACTTTTGTTCAGAGTGTTTGGAACAGTTGATGACAGCAAACATTAAAACACTGAGTAAACAACCTTTCCACTTCACATCACAAAGCTTAGATAAATTAATTCTACTTTCCAGAAATTTCAGGAAACAAGGTTATGCTGGCTTAACCAGAGTGGACAAACTCATTAGAGCAGACTTTATTTACTTCAGATTGTTCACATGCTACATCAATATTTTTCTCAGAACAGATCAGTCTACATTATAAAAGAATTAGAGTCCTACAGTTTCAAATAAAAATAAACAATGTTAGTTTATTAAAGTCATTATTTTGACATTTGCTGATCTGAACTCACAACATGAACAGTATACAAGGCTCATACTGTATATATCAAAATTGTTCTGTGTAAAGCCCTTCTGACATGTAGGGATGTGTGGGCTGGTCTGTGACAAGGCATGGGGTGGTGATGTTTATTTTCCATGGGTCCATCAACTCATACTAGCTATTAACTATTGGGGGGAAACACTGGCTAAATAGCAAACAAAAGGGCCCTTCTAGGTCAGATACCATGGAGAGAAAGGGTGAACAAGTAAACCTATCAAGCAGCTAAGATATCAAGTAAAAAATTTTACAAACCAGCACAAACAAAATTTCATCCCCCACACAGCTTCATTTTAAGACCATTAGTTTTCATAAATATCAGCAGCTGTTTTGTCTTTTATTTGATAATAATTAGGTTAAAAGGCCACATCTGGTGCTTATTTCTTAATAATGACCTCTCCACAGGTGCAGTCATTAGTGTAGGTGGTGGACCTGGCCCTTCGAAGACCTTTATTGCACAAAAAAAGGATATGTGGTGTAGTGAAAGTTCTAGGTAGTTTTCCTCAGATAGATGGTGTTTAATTTCTTTTTCTGAAACATTATAGAGCACATACCTAGTTAAACTCACCACCATGAATATTTTTGAAAGCTTGTGGTTAACATATGACACTGGTGTGGGTGTATTTGTGCCTGCACATCAGTTATCTGTTGGTTATATTACTATGTTGTACTGTATGTATAGATAAACTAACATGGTGCCAGGCATGATTTTTAAGTGGTCATCTGGCATAACTCAAACACAGAATGGTTCTCTATTTTCCACATCTAGATTGTCTTACATGAGTTGTTGACATTTTTTGTGCCATTTTAGTTTGCAGGCAACAGCTGAGGCGCTTCTTTAAGCAAACACTTTTGTTGTGACACGTGTGCCATAGGCCAAACCCAAGGTGGAGAAGGTCCAGACCCACAGCATCTGTGACCTGGTGCGCTCTAATAACATCCGCTTTATCTCCATCATACTGAGCCTGGTATGGTAAGTGTCTAAAAGTGTGTGCCTTCAGTGAAAATCACATGCAGTGGTTTGACATTAAGGCTGAAAGGTTTAAGTTCCATTTTTTCTTGTAATGTTACAGTTGATTGTTGAGCAGTTAGCCTAATAATGATATAGAAGTAATTCAATCAGACAAACATCCAATTTTAATAATTAATGACTGGTTATATCTGGTTTAAAACTGTAACACTGCAACAGGTGTGTTTCATGTTTACAAAGAATTTCCACTGCAGACACCTCAGGGCTTGCTTGACATAGAAGTTTGTGTCTTTATGTTTTGTAGGACAATACTGTCCATTGGATACTTTGCCTTGTCACTGAACACCCCCAATTTGCATGGGAACATTTACCTGAACTGTTTCATCTCTGCGGCAATCGAAGTCCCCGCCTATACCTTGGCCTGGCTCCTGTTGCGCTATTGCCCCCGACGCTACTGCCTCTTCTCCACGCTCTTCCTGGGTGGAGTTGTGCTGCTATTCATTCAGGTTATACCCCAAGGTATTGCCTGCATGAGTGAGGAAGCTCTGACTAAAGTACAAATTTTCTGACTTTAAAATAAAGCCAGAAAGATTGTGTAAAAAAAAAAAAAAACTTATTATAAGCTGAATACGACATTAACTTGTGATTGATATACAATATACTGTAGAATTGGCAAGAAAGTTTACTAGAAAACTGTTCCATGAAGCTGTACCTTTTCACCTTTTGTGTCTTATTGTGAAACTTTTGCTATGGTAATCATTGTTTGCTGTTACAGACCTGAGTTTGTTGTCCATCACATTGGAGATGGTGGGGAAGTTTGGCGTCACGGCGGCCTTCTCCATTGTTTACGCCTTCACGGCTGAGCTGTATCCCACAGTGCTGCGCAATATGGCCGTGGGTACCTGCTCCATGGCCTCCAGAGTGGGCAGCATCTCGGCCCCTTACTTTGTTTATTTGGGTGGGTGGCTGTTACCTCTCCATCCAATTTCAGTCTGCATAACTTTCATTCAGGTCTGAGTGCTGTAAATCTAGGAAGTTTTCCCTAACATGTGTTATGGTTCACTGCAAGAAGTGGCTTATTGTCAAGTAGCCAGAGGTGCCTAATTCATACCCTGGAGGTTATGGTTAAGTGTGTGAGATTAATCACAGAGCAATGTATGCATGCACATTGGTTTCTAATGCTGTTTCTTTAACCTGAGGCCTCAGTTGTTCAGATTGCTTAATTTGTCAAATCTCACATCGGAATCTGAGTGCTGAGAAAGCAGGCTACTGGCACTGTCATAAAGGTTAATTTGTATGAATGGCCTGAAGTTTTTATAAAGCTCAGTGCTGGCTTAGATTTATACATAGGATAAACAAAAAAATGCTGTTTTATTTGTCCATATGCACGTTTAATAAGGCCCCAGATCAGAAGACAAAACTTCTTTAGTCAATTTAGGCTCCTTGATTCAACAGGAGCCGCTTAGACCCAGGAAAAAATTAGAAACAAACATACAGAAAACGACATCTGTGGACTTTGGCAATGACAGTGTGACTGAGAAGTAACATGTTTCCTGCTGTACCTCGGTGTCATACAGGCAAGTATAGCAAGTTTCTGCCTTACTCTATAATGGGCAGCCTCACGGTGCTCTCCGCGCTGCTCAGCCTGCTGCTTCCTGAGAGCCATGGCCGGCCCCTTCCAGAGACCACTGACCACATGCAGAGATTTCAATGGTAAAAGCTGCTGTTTGACTATTCTTCCACAGCTGTCACCTATACCACCCCCTGCTTTCTGTGTATCCTACTAATGTGGTATTGGCATCTAGTCTTCTCTGATATACAGTATACTGTATGTCCAAATCTGTTTATTCTGCTTTGTCCTTTATCTCTGCAGGTATAAAAAAAGACCAAGATGCAGAAATGGTTCTAACAGTGATAGGAAGGAAATCTCATAAACAATGTAATATTTGCTCTTAGAGGTTATTTCTTGCAATATTAATTTGCTTGGACACACTGTTTAAAAAGTTTTGTAAAAATACTGTTCACACTGAAAACTAATATGTAAAAAGGAAATCCTAAAAAGTTTGGTTAATTAATAGCAGTTGAAAGGCATATCACATGTATTTGTTTATTTTAAATTCTCATCTACAGTAGCTAACCTTTTAACTAAGTTTATCAGAGAATATACAGTAATTATTGTATGTTCAAAGTTTCTCTGCCACCATCAGATATGAGTTGACTCCTACATTATGCCATTAATATCTAATTCAGTTACACTTTGATAATGTAATAGCAATGATACTATTATCTCATCCATCCATCATCAATGCAAAATGTAGTTTTTAAATATAAAAAGAACCAATTTACAGTACATCTTACTGACTTCAGTGCAACTTGTACTACCAGTGACTTTGACAACAATGTCAGTGCCTGTCATAAGAAAAGAGTTTTCACTTTGTGTGTGTTGTGATCTTCTGCATGCTGAATCAACCTTTTTATATTCTAAAACTGAGATTGTTTGGTGATCGCAGTATGCAGTAGTATTTGTGTTTTATTGACAAACAGATTTTTCAGTAATGTTAGTTAGAGGCTAAGCCTTTTAACTGCTGTTTATCATGCCATAATTAGGGTTCACATTCCAAACATGAAAACTGTTTTCAGCACAGGATGGACCAAACTGCAGTCGATACTGCAAAACGGACATGCAGTTTTATGTATTGCTTCTCAAACACAAGGAACTCTTAACTATGTGCATGAACAAGAGAGTAGTGGCAAAGGAGCCTACAGCCATGTTCCTCAGCATGGTGGAGTAGCACTGTACCTGCAACCATGCAGAACTTCCCTAACATCTCCAAAGTGGGGGAAAGGGAAGGGATGTCTGACAATAATAATTACATACAAGGCAAACTCTAAGCTGTTAAATGCAAATAAATGTAGCTGCTTGACCAAGAAAGATGGTAATGACAGCTCTCACCAGGTGGTACAAGTTGGATAAAGAAAAGCACTCCTCCACCAAGCAGAATGCTGACAGAGCAGCATGGCCTTCTGGGTAAGTGCTTCAGAGACAGCCTGCTGAAAGTATAGGCTGGGACCTCAGTGCCAGTTGAAATGAAACAGCTTATATATGGGTCACCATTGAGATGGGATGTGTTTAAGGACAGGCCAAAGTATCCTAGGCTGAAAGTCCACCTGAACATGAAGAACCCCATTCTCAACTGAAAGTTCTCTGTTTTATTGGTATGTGTATATTTTCTGACATTTTTGTATGAATTTTTGGATGGGTATTTGGCATGCAAACATGCCCCAGAGTAGTTACATGTTCTTCCTATAAACTTTCTCGCTTCAGATGGATTGTATATATCCAACATTGTACATTATTTTACTTTGCAGGAAGTTGCTTCTTAGTGAAAGTGAATAGTCTTGTTTCTAACCACAGTTCCTCAGTGGTGAAAATTAGAAAAGGAGCTGAATAAGCTGCTAACGGTATCTGTTTTGAGGACTTCCAACATGTCTTCTACCACACAGAGTACTAGAAGGGATGGAAAAGGGAGAAATGCACAAGGTAAATGGCACAGCGCTATCAGAGGGCCACCACAGGACTGAGAGACCAGCACCCTGAGGAAGTCTACAGTCCTTGGATGCTCACCACACAAGAAACAAGTAATAAAAAAAAAAGTGTGAAATAAGTGTGGTGTTGTGGACATTACTGGTTCTCAGAAGGTCCAGAAAGCTATAGGTTTCCTATCTTTCAAATTTCTGTTTCTCTTCATCCTACATAACAGTGTCACATACAACACACCCTGACCCCAAAGTCCAAATGTACACTGCGGTCTCCGTCAGAAGGCCTTTCTGTAAACTGCTCCAGCTCTGCAGAGGGAAGAATGTCTCAGTTGGGACATTTAAGCAATGGAGACATCTTAACAGCTAGCAGTTAGTAGCACCATTTGTTGAAGCAGCTGAGGTGCGCTTACCTTTGGCAAGTCCTTTGGAAAAATCATGTAAATAGCTTTTTTCTTCAAAAACATACACTGAATTTTGACAAAGGGACTACATTAACTTGGTGTCTTCAGCACTATAGCCACTGAGCATTTGCATGTTTAATGTGCTGGGAAATAAACTTGTTTAAAACAAGTGCTGCTGCTTGTGATCACGTTTTTTCCCAGGTATCATTAAAATAAAACTATTTTCACATCATTCTTTATTCTCTGATGAAGCAGAAGGGCAGCTGGTGATCTCGGGTGTTGTGAGCCTGTTCCTCTTTGCAGCATTTTTCAGGATGGCCTCATCTTCCGCCACCCTTCCTTGAGAGAGAAGCCAGTGGGGTGACTGTGAGACAAATCTGTAATAAGAGGGAAAGTTTTTGTGGATATGACAAATAGTTTACACAAAATAAACCTGTTATACTTAATATTTACTTATTTGTTTAGCCATAGCATACTTATTTTGCTAAAAAAATCTTTAAAATACACAAAAGTGAACAGAAAGTAACAAGCATAACAAAAACAAGTCTAACTAAGCATCCATAGCAAATTTCCAAGTATGGAATCATTAGGCTGCAAATCTGTAGGCATCTCTACCACCAGAGGGGGATGTAGACAAGGCCAGGAACAAACCATGCAATCAGGAGCGACCTCCAACGCTGACGAAAAATGCAAACAGAGGCAAAGGTGAAAAACGGGTGCACTTAGAGAGGAGTACAGTTCATGTACTGACCCTATGTGCAGAAGGAGAACAGTTTTACCAGCCAATTTAAATGTAAGTGCATTGTTAAACAACAGGTTGTGAGCTGTTATAGAACACAGGTGCATGTCCGGAAGACCCTATGCTCAGTAATAAAGGGTACAAGAACACATCGAGAGCTGAACTGGTCATTAAAGCAAACCGAATCTTCAGAACATCAAAAGCAAAGATAGGTGAGACACAGCAGGTGCAAGTGTGGCTAAGAAGTATGGAGAACACTAGCTTGTAAGGCGAGAATACCTGGATCTCTGTGAAGAGAGTAAGATCGTAGTCTGGTCCAGTTAAGTGATGTGCAATCTCGCATGAGAAGAAGGAACTACATAACACACCCAAGAAGTAGATAGATGAAGTGAAAGGCTGCTTCTATTTGTCATCACAGAGGTCAAACTATAAGGAGGGTTCATAGTGAAGCTCTGACATCCACAGATTCAGAGGAGTGCAAAATGGTGAAGATGTGTGTCAGGCTGTCTCCTTCTTGTAGTCCCTCTAACTGACTGTGGCTACTGGTAATGGAGGTTTCTCTTTTAAGAAAAGTCATATTTTATAGAAAGGAGAGGTGCCATCCAGTGCCAAACTGTCACGAGTAGCTCACCTCCTCCCGGACGTACTCAAGTACACAATAACTGCACCCATAGTATTAACTGATATTGGCTTGGCAAAAGGTCTGTAAAAGAGGTGGCCACTTATTACTCAACATGTTTTTAAACAGCCCTTCACTGCCCTTGTGCCTCAGCTCACTGTTCCATATCACCCTTAACCACGGCACCAGACAAAAAGATGGCTGAAGAACTTGTTATCCTAACTTTAGCCAAGCAAAACTTTGATAAGACTCAAAGTCGCACTTTAATTTGAAGAGACTTAGCATAGTATTACTTTCATTGTGACTTATGTTTAGCGAGGTCAACAGAGGTAACTAAAGCAACCCTATTTACTGTGCAGCCTCTATGAGTGATAAAAGAAAAATGCATAGAGAGTACATGAACAGTAAAGATGCATTGACTTTACTGGTAGTTTTACAGCTTTAATTGTACCGAGTAGATTTATGCTTTCAAAAAAATGCAAGTTTTGTCACGCACTGCAGAAAGTGTGTGCCCACTAGATGGCAAAAGAATCCTGCCACAAACCACATTACAAACTTAGAATGCCTGTATGTCTTTATGTGTTAAATTTCAATCTGTTTCAAAAATGTAAATTAAAATGCTTTGGTTAAAACAGCACATAATAAGCAACTTTGGAGTGAGATTAAATGTCTTTGAATAGGCTTCTCTGGATGGATTGGGGTGACAGTGGGTCTCTGGGAAGGTCACATTGGAGCGTGTGGTTCAGAAGAAGGGAGTAGCTGAGGATGCCCCACCCAGTCCCTGGGAATGTAAGGGTGGGAGGGTGACCATGGATCCATTAAGATGGTTAATCAAACTTACACTGTGGCTTTTGTAGGAAATTAATGGGATGGGGAGCCTGAGCCTGTTATAGATTATGAATGGCCTAGATTGACAGAGCTCAGTTATGGCTCCCAACATCAAATGAATACATTTTGAACTTTCAAACCATAATGATTTGTACCATCCCTGTATTTCTGATTTCTTAAAATTCCCTTTGCTGATTAACAGATATCTCAGAAGTCTGTGTGCAGGAGGATTAGTGTAATCTGTTTTGAGAAAATCTTTTCATCCCTGTAAGAAGGCAATTCAATCTAAAATCTGGTGCATGTTCACAGGAGGTTTCTGTGAGGTAACAAACATGAAGGACCAGTAAAATTAAAATGCAATGTATGTCTACTGGGCAGCTTAACTAATTACTTTTGTAACTATATTTAAGAGTAAAAAAAAAATCAGTTAGCTGCATAAAAGAATCACTTTTTTTGGCTCTTTGGCCCTTTCACATTACCGTTCTGCAAAGATGAAGTGAAAATAAATAGATAAAGACAAAATGAAGGATGACGTATTACCAATATAAGCTTCTGTCCTAGAATCCACCGTGGTACTTTGTTTATCCATTGCTGTGGTACAGACCTATAGTACATTCCACATATCAGGATGAGTGCATCACAGGGAAGCTGAATTGACAGTTTATGTCATGTGTAAGTAGTGTGGTCTTTTCTGATCATCTTTCAAATACATACCAGCTTTTTTTGGAATATACTTTGTTTAAAGAAATTCCATTCATTCAAAGGTAGAGATACTGACCTTTTGTTGCAGCACAATCAGTGGTCAACAGATGGACAACCAAGCTCTCATTGCTTGGGGACATTCAACAATGCTTGTTTTTCTTGCAAGGTCACACCAAGAGCATTATCTTGAATTATGTTGAACTTATCTACATTCCAGCCACCAGTTAAAACAGGGTGAGATCCCCTTTCTCTTCCCTTGGCCATGAGGGCATTGTGGGTTAAAGGCTTAAAGTTAACCAGATTAAAATGGAGAAAGATGGACCATAAACCCACAACGAGGCTGCAGAACCTCGTGGATGCCCTATACAGCAGACCTGCCTGTTGATCATGGGGGAGCTTAAATTACTCCAATGATGCCCTGTTGTAAACACTGCTATCCAGCCTAAGAGGCTGACATACAAGTTTGACACACATAGGGTGGTGGTATGAGCCATGCCAGAAACCCAGGACCATCATCTTTATTTATTTATGTAACAACTTTATTTGGACAGCAAAACAATATTATTTTTCTTCATTTGATTGATGCTTTTCTTCAAAGTGACAGTGTTTGGTTTGTATATGAAGTAACCTTCAGCTATTTAGCAATTTATACAGTTGGACAATGTTTACTATATCAATTCATGGGAAGTTGCACTACAGCAGAAAGTGGGATTCAAAGAAAGCGGCTCCTTCATCTGAAAGGCAACTACTATTTACCTGCTATACATCAACACCTATATTTACTATTTTTTTTTAGCTTGGGCATAGCAAAGCAGCTAGTTGTCCTTAGTGGAGCAATTCAGGCTCGAGACCCTAACACTCAGCACAACAGTGAGGCTTGAAATGAAAGCGTTCTCTCCTCTTCTCCTCTCCGCTACCTGATGACCTTAACGTGATTCATTTCCTGTCCATCTGAGATTCACATTATCCATTTTTTGCCAGCAAATTGTTAACATGCTTTACAGCATATGATAGCAATGAAGGAGGGGGCTGCTGTTCCACTCAAAATACAGGGAAACTCCCTGGACCCCAGCCTTAATCAGAATGGCCCTTACATCATAAAGAGACTGGAAAAGCCTGAACCAATGTCCAAGTTATTCAGCGTCTCCACACAAAAAAAAGAAACAATGAAGAACAAGCCAGAGCTGTAAGACAGCTGTACAAATTATGTCTTTGTTCTCCCCTGGACTCTATTGAGCTGACTGTGGAAAACCTTGTCATCATCTCCTGTGGTTTACTGTGGTGGTGAAACACACACTGGCAATTCCACAGCATATTAGCACTACTCGTGTGCACTGACTGCATCAGATTAAAAAATTTTTATGCTTCATTTTGTGGTTCATGCAGTCATGTCATTTTGGGATTTTCCTCTGACATCTCGTTTGGTCCTCTGTAAAACCCTAAACTTTTAAGACATGCTGTTTTGTTTTATTTGAATCTCATGACTTATGAAACAAATTGTGCATCTGCAGAAAAATATTTCCTGAACTAAATAGCTATATTTATGGGGTCTGTGTCCAACAAGGTTATTCATGTCATGCAGAGCTTTCCTTCTAGTTTGGCTTGTATTTGTAATGCTGCTTTAATTTGTTTTGTGTGCAGCACCGAGACCCAGATCAAGCAATCTAAACCGGTGAGTTTAAGAGCTTCTCAGTCCTATCTGACAAAAAAAAAAAAAAACACCAGGAAGACATTGATGGTAGAACATCACTGCACTTTTGATATAAAATGAACTTGATTTATTTTTAGTCTCCTCTGCTCAGGATTCATGGAAATAGTGTGCCCCTTCCCCCTCCTCCAAGTCCCAGAACTCTCCTCTTAATCTAAACCATATTTCCAGTCTGTCAGTGTCCAAAATAGGACATATCCAGTGTTCCCTGACTCAGCTGAATGAGGAACTGTTTTCTCAAAGTCTTGAGGAAAGACGTCTTCTTTCAGATGCACAATTTCTGTGGATCCCTGCCTAATTTCTCACACAGCAGAGCTGCTCCTGGGCCCGATGAGACGCTTCCATCTGTTGTGGCAAATTACCCACTTTTGGGCTACTGCAGTTTTGGGAAGTAGTTCCGTTTTTTCAGGTGGAAATTCCTCCGCTTACAGATCCGTCTTTGACTTCGGTGGGAATCTGGTGTGTGTGGAGAGAGGTGAAACAGAACTGTGATTTATGGTGCAGTACAGGAGAGTAAAGGGCCTATTTTTTTGTGTTTCTCCAAGGGGTGGACTAAGGGACTTTGGCTTCTAGCATAAACATTCTTTTGTTATTCTTAGCCCTATTACAGTCCTTCTTGACCTACAATTTGTGAGCTCCAGATAAATTAATTTCCCCCTTAACTTTGTAAAGCAAAAAAATTGAGTTCAACAAGAAATGAATCAGATTGGTTTTTTATTTTGTTCTGGAAAACATTTGAATATCAAGCATTCCTTCTCATCCTTATTAACCTGAAAGAAATAAAGCTATGTTTTTATTTGACTTTGCACATTAAAGTGTAACAGTGCTGAAGCCCTGAGAGAGGAACAAAAAATAGAAAACTAGCCTCAACTATCAATGAGCTGCACAGAAGATGGACCCAGTGAGACTCTCCTATCAACCAGTGAGACTCTCCACAAACAGTATGTGGATGCAGCTCAGCAAACATGTAGCCCTTGGATCAGTCAGTGTATAGGAATGAAAACAATGGGACTGGCAGGGCAAATGGAGTTCAAATCACACAAAGAAGTGTGATCACCACCTGCTTTAACAGGTGGGAGATGTTTCTCCAGAAACCATACCAGACGCTGTTGCCAAGAGAGTGCATTAAGAGGAAGTGCTTTTGGGATCTCCATTAGGACAACTTACTCAGATCCAAATGGCAAAATAATTAATCCCTGCGCCCACCCAGCCCACCACACACATACCGTGTAGAGCAATATTGTCCAAAACAAAGTGGATGTGCTGCTGCGGCAGCACAAAACATGTGAATTATATGAATTATAGCATTTTACAAGGGGGCCTTCTGCTACTTAAATATTTAATAATCCATGCCACTTGCCCATCTGTCACTTGCTGAGAATGACTTCATGCCTTTAGCTACATTACATAGTGATGTGGCTTTATGAAAGTGGTCTTTAGCAAAACCCGGCACATCTGTGAATTCCTTGCTAGTTATGTCATATATACCGAACTATAATTAAACCACCCATGTAATTTTTGAGAGTACTTCTTTGGATAAGACACATCTATGCTTTTTCGCTTTTGAAATATGTCCAGGAATATTTTTTCACCCATCTTGGGATTTTTTTTTTCCTTTACTTTTCTAGTAACTGAATACGAGTCTGCTAAGGAGAAAAATAAGTCACACTAAGCAATATTACTGAAACAACTGAACTTCAGTCAAATTTCTGGTTAATAAAATACAATGAATGCATGTAAACTTTATCAGAAGTAGCAAAATGTGCTTAATGAACTCTTCAGAATAGTCATTAAAGTTAGTGCTCTAGGTTGTCATCCTCCAAAGAAACATTTTTTACAAACTAAATGAAGACTTCTAAGACACAGTTACAATAAAGTTTACTTTTGGAACAACTTATAAATTACCAGATAATTAATTTTATTTTTTCTGAGCTGAGAATGAGAAGGAAACCAGAGGTGATAAGAATGATGCCATCATTAGGTTTCTACCCTGCATTCACTACTAAAAGGAAATTCCCACCTCAGGTTGTCCTGAATGCAACCCCACCAGAACCCTCCCCATTCCTGCCACTGTTGGGCAATTTTTCAAATGTAAGGAGTGACTGGGAAACAGTAGAATTGTGTTCTTGGGCAGCCTGTTTATGGGAAGCTCTCTGCTTGTGTTGCTGTTGCTAAGAAACATGGCTGACACCCCCCCAATGCTGGATGAGCAGGCGAGCACTTGCTCTTGCCCTGCTAGCCTATTGTTCACAGGAGAGCGAGATCCCTGGCCCTGAATGCCGGCGACACCGTGGGACGGCCAGCTTGAGCGTTCCGGCTTCCTGCCTCCTCTGCTTCTCCAAAACATTGACTCATTCTCATAAATATGAGCAAGTAGTGGGGGAATTTACTTGTAACAGTTATTGTTGCTCTGTGAATCCAAATCTATAAATGAGTATCTCGATAATATCCATATTTGGTATAGATTATTTTGGACATTTTGTGAATGGGTACAGGTATTTTTTGAACAAATACTTACACAGTTTAATTAATTGAATATACGTATGCATTGTTATTTGTAAAAGATCCATTCCAGTACAGTACATCATTGTCTGTCAGTGACATTTATTAAACGCAAGGCACACTTTCAAAGTTTGTCATTATGTCACTCTGAATTATTTATTAAGTTCAGTTTAAATGACAGCATCATCCTTGCCATGTCTTCAGATTTAAAACATCTGCTTCTGTCACATACTTTCCTCCGAGCATGACTTACGCCACTGAAAAGTACTATTTTGGATGTGTACATAGATACAAATCAATATTTCAAAACTGAGACCCAAGCCATTGACCTTAAACTCTTTACAGGGGATAAACAGTTCTTCCAAGCGAGTTCCTGCACCATAATGTCCGCAAGAGGCAAGAGCACCAGGCCTGTTTTTGGTGACTCGAGATTCCCAACATCTGCAGCCTTCTTTGGCTGATTAGATCCTGATGAAGTACAGTCCAAGTTCATGTCATTTTTTTAATCAATAAACCCTGAGAAGAAAAACACAACAAACAGTCTGACACTGAGAAAGGACTGTGTACTGAGAGAACACACACAGCCCACAGGGCAAATACCTGAGCAAGACAGTAGTATCACAGGACTCAGGAGATTCACTTCTCCTCCTGTTTTCATGCCCAGCCTGTAGATAATGTTGCATGGTGCTGGGTTGTCTGGATCTGGGCCTGGGCACGATCACATAACTTCTGATATTACTAAGATGCAAAATGGGTAACATATGTTTTTAGCATTTATTTACATTAAAATACATGCGTACTTGTATTCTTTGTATTGCTGTGAGGTTTGCCCAGGTGCTCAGATGTCCTCCCACAAACCAAAGGCATCCGTTTTAGGTGAACTGGTGGCTCTAAAGTACCCTTGGTAATGTTTATGGGTCATTGATGGTCACAAGATGGCGCCGACAAGGATGGCTGCCGTCTTCCGGGCTCCTCTCACTTTTTACCTCTTTGTTACCCTACTGGCACAAATTCTACAAAATAACGCTACTTTTACCAACGCTATCATCACATACGATAGACAGACTCTGATCGACATCGGTAACGCGACAAGCTCACCCTTCACGGGCCAGCGAAGTTCAACGGACACGGCGACCTCGCTGGACTGCTCTTTGTTCAGCCTACCTGGCGTGCCTGGCAGACGGCGCCGGAGGAGGAAGCGGAGGAAAAGAGCTGGCGTTCTGGTCAAGCTGAGACGACGTGCAAACCGCACACCTCTTCCCAGTATTCTTCTAGCGAATGTTCAGTCACTGGACAACAAGCTAGATGAACTGAGAAGCAGGCTGGCCTTCCACCGGGAAATCAGGGACTGCAATGTGCTGGTTTTTACGGAGACTTGGCTGGACCCCTCGATTCCGGACTTCGCCATTACACCCCAGGGTCTCTCAGCATACCGGCAGGACAGGACAACGGAGTCGGGGAAGGTGAGAGGGGGAGGTGTCTGCTTCATGGTGAACAATTTGTGGTGCTCGGATGTGGAGAATATCTCCTCTGGATGTTCCCCTAATCTCGAACACCTCACGATCAGATGCCGACCCTTCTACCTGCCCTGGGAATTTACATCGGTGATTCTAACAGCCGTGTACATTCCACCACAAGCCGACACCGCAGGGGTGATCAAACTGTATAGTGTTGTCGAGCGGTCGGAGGCTTTACACCCGGAGGCTGCTGTGATTGTGGCTGGCGATTTCAACAGCGCCAATCTGAGGAAAGCCATGCCGAAATTTCACCAGCACATAAGCTTCCCAACACGTGGTGGAAACACGCTGGATCATGTTTACACTCCGTTCCGGGATGGATATAAGGCCCTCCCCCGTCCTGCCTTCGGCAAGTCAGACCACGCCTCCATCCTTCTACTGCCCGCCTATAGGCAGAGGCTTAAGCAGGAGAAGCCGGTGACGAGGACCATCCAGCGCTGGACGGACGAATCCGACGCGGCTCTACGTCACTGCTTCAGCGAGACGGACTGGCTGATGTTCCGGGAGGCGGTGGAAAACCGGGTGGAGGAATTCGGCGAAACAGTCACGGGTTTTATCGCAAAATGCATCGACGATGTCATTCCGAGAGTCACTGTACGGACTTTCCCGAACCAAAAACCGTGGGTGAGCGGCAAAATCCATGCTTTACTCAAAGCGCGGACGACAGCCTTTAACTCCGGTGATTTGGAGGGCTACAGGCGCTCTCGTTGCGACCTCAGAAGAGCGATAAAATCCGCTAAGAGGCAGTACAGGGACAAAGTGGAGTCTCTCTACCGGGGCTCCAACATCAGGAACATGTGGAGAGGACTTAGAACAATAACGGACTATAAAGGGAAAGGCAGCGGTGTCGTAGAAGCATCTGCTCCCCTCGCTGAGGAGCTGAACACCTTCTACGCACGGTTTGACAAGAACCACCCATGCCTGGCCATGGACCTGAACCAGGATGCTTGCTCACTGCAGGTGTCTAGGGCGGACGTATGTCAATCCTTTAAAAGGATAAACATACACAAAGCTCGTGGACCAGACAACAACCCTAGTAGGGTTCTTAAGGCTTGTGCGGACCAGCTGGCGGGTGTGTTCACGGACATCTTCAACCTTTCCCTGCTGCAGTCTGTTGTCCCCACATGTTTCAAATCAACCATCATTGTTCCTGTACCCAAGAAACCCCGAGTCCTCTGCCTGAATGACCCTGTAGCACTTACGTCCATCATCATGAAGTGCTTTGAGCGGTTAGTCAGGTCACACATCGTTGCCTCCCTGCCGGACACACTGGACCCGCTTCAGTTCGACTACAAACCCAACAGGTCTACGGACGACGCAATCGCCTTCATTCTCCACAAGGCTCTCTCCCACCTGGAACAGAGGAACACGTATGTGCGAATGCTCTTCATCGACTACAGCTCAGCATTCAACACCATCGTGCCCTCTAAGCTGGTCGCCAAGCTCAGGAACCTGGGACTTAACCCGGCTCTGTGTGGTTGGGTCATGGACTTCCTGACGGGCAGGCCCCAGGTGGTGAGATTGGGGAACACCATCTCCTCGGCACTGACTCTCAGCACGGGGACCCCCCAGGGCTGCGTGCTTGGCCCCCTGCTGTACTCCCTGTTCACGCACGACTGTGTCGCCTCGCTCAGCTCCAACATCATAGTCAAGTTTGCTGACGACACCACGGTCATCGGCCTGATCACGGACAACGATGAACAGGCCTATAGAGGGGAGGTGAGAATCCTGACCTCATGGTGTCAGGACAATGACCTCCACCTCAACGTCAGCAAAACAAAAGAGCTGATCGTGGACTTCAGGAGACAGCAGGGGAATGGCCATGTGCCCATCTCTATAGCCGGCGCCCCAGTGGAGAGAGTGAACAGCTTCAGGTTCCTCGGCGTTACCATCACTGAGGACCTGTCCTGGTCACGGCATGCCAGCGTCGTCATTAAGACGGCAATACAATGCCTCTTCTTCCTCCGTCGACTGAGGAGGTTCGGCATGGACAACAGGATACTTGTCAACTTCTACAAATCTACGATCGAAAGTATCCTCACTGGCTGTTTCACGGCTTGGTATGGCAGCTGTAATGTGTCAGACCGTAAAGCTCTGCAAAGAGTGATCAAGACAGCACAGACCATCACCAGGACTGATCTGCCAGCCCTGCAGGACCTCCACACCCAGCGCTGCAAGAAGAAGGCATTTAACATCCAGAGGGACAGCATTCACCCCATCCACAAACTATTCTCCTTGCTCCCATCCGGAAGACACTTTAGAAGCGTTCGGACAAGGACGAAACAGTTCCAGAACAGTTTTTCCCCCCACACCGTAAGACTACTAAACCCCTGACCCCTCCCTGGGCAGTGGAACAGTCGATCGGGGTCTGTCTGTCTACCTGTATGCCTGTCCCACCCAGTGTGGAAACCCGTCTGGTTCACCCGTCTCTGGTACTTTTTGTTGTTGTAGGTTTAGTCTGTAGTTGTAGGTCTGGTTGCTGTGTGCTGTTGGTTTGGCTGCTGTGTCTTCTCCCCCCCCCCCCCGCCAATCCCTGATGTATATCGGTCTCCCCACATACCTATCCCTATTTACTAACTGTTTGTTCTGTTCTTTTATTTATTAATACTCTATTTATTATTATTTATTGTTCTCCTGTCCCGACCATACGTATTTATGTCCATATTTGCACTGAGGATGCCTGGAAAACGAAACTTTTCATGGGGACAACACTGCTATGCAGTGTTGTTCACCCATGACAAATAAACCTTTGAATCCTTGAATCCTTGATTTACCTGCACTGGGCGGGCACCTTACCCAAGGTGAACTTTGCCACATACCCTCATCTTGTCGCATGATGTCTGCCATTACTTTTCAGCCCACTGATCCTGGTATTGCAAACTGCATTACATGATCTGTAAATGTGTATCTAACAGTTTTTAGTGAATAACGTTACATCACAAGCCCCTTCATTTTTGATTCTATATATAAAGATCCACACATACCTGACCATAAGCTGAAAAAATTTTCTCAGATCTGACATTGTTGCTGGTTTAAACATCACAGTCTATCTAAAGCAGGAATGGAGTCCCCCTCCTCTCTACTCTCCTCCTCTGTGTATCTGGATTTATAACCTCCCTCTGACTTAGAAAAAGTGCTGTTCAATACATTCTTGTTTATTTTCTGATACAGGGAATAATGTTGTAATAATATGAAAGTCTTTGCTTCTTTATTACAGAAATAACAGCTGTAATAGCTGAACTTTTTATTTGCACCATTTCCATCAACAAGGTAAAATGGGCCTACTGTGGCTTGCGGTTGCTGAAAGTCCACCATCTGAGATATGATACATTCCTGTCCTTTGGACATTAGCAGTGGTGTCATGCCTCATGCATTACATTTGGTGTAATATTATACAGCCCCAAACCCCAAACGACTATTCTGGTTTTAAAATACACCGAGCTCTGACTTCCCCAAAACTGGCCTAAGCAGAAGACAACCCTTCAGCCATTTACCTTTTTTAATAACGTTCAAATGAAAATGATGGGGATTAGTTCATAAGCTGCTTATTAATTTTCCTGAAACTTCTGTATTAACAGTGTCTTAAAAGTATTGTTTCAACAAACAAGCTCACAAGTCAAGCTGTGGCTGCCATTTCAGAAAGGTCCTCCAAAAACATTTCCCCCACGACTCAGTTTTAAAACTTAAATAAACTACGAATTAATTTAATTGGCTACAGTTGGTCTTGAGCCTGACATTCTTGGTATAAAAATACTTAAGATGAATACTGAAGTTCTGACTTCACAGGAATACTGGTAAACAGCACACTACAAAAGCAAAGTAGTCAGCAATATAAGGATGGTTTAGCCTGCATAAACTTCATTTGCAAGTTAATACTGAATGGACAAAGTATTAGATACAGCTCATGAATAAGAACAGTGGAAACATTTACAGAGGCAGGTGCGCAGGCAGGTTGGGCACCAGTTATTGTTTTGGCTGTAAAAGGTGACGCTTTCTGCATTTTAATATATGAGTTTACTGAACATGAAACGAGCAGAATTTGAGGGGCAAATTATTGTTGGAATTGTAAGTTTTGAACATGTTTGATAAGGCAAAAATGCAGAGAATCACAACACAAGTAAAAAATAAAAAAACTCTACTGGAGAAGAGGAGCAAAGCTCACCAGCATATACTGTAAGATACAAATAAAAACAAATAGTTGCCTCTAAAATTTTCACGGAGCTGAACGAAGATGTCTGCAACCCAGACTGAACTGGGAGTTTCTGTCTGGGAAAGTTTATGTCTGGTGAAGGCCAAAAGATCCCCTCATTTAAGTTGTCTGTTCTCAAAGCTTAAAGATGGCAATCAACCTATAATGTGAACTTGTGGGAAGCTGCATCCTATAATCATAGCCCTCCATGATTGTATTCCACACAACTTCAGATTCAGTCACATCTCATTACTGTTCTATTCTGACAGTCATTTTGCTGCACGGTTAATCCAGTGCCTTGCAGTACCATTGGTGCCACTTACTATTATCAGGAAATCTCCTCAATAGACAATTTCAGTGCCGAATAAATAAGCTGGAAAAAGGGAAACTTACTATGTCAGAGGTCTGCAGACATTGCTTCTGAAAGAACCATCTGAATAAAGCAAAGCAATGTGAACCAGACTGCTTGTTCTTTATGCAACCACCCTGGCCTGGCCGCACCCCTGCTGTTCCTTCTGCTCTGCTCTGTTTGGCTTTACCCTCGAGGCTCAGTGTGATACCTTAAGTGGTTGAAGGCCTCCATCTCTCCCAGCATGCATGTCCACATCCTCTCTCCCTCTGCTTATACTCTCTGTCACTCAGTCAACTAATTGGCCTATTCACCTTGTCTGTCCACCACATTATTTTCTATTTACTATACAACTTAATTTTTATTTGTGACATTGATTGCTAATAAATACAACTACACCCACAGGCTTCTCTAAGAAATATCATAAATTCTTAAATGAAAAATGAATATACCAAGGAAAAACATTCAGTACATGCACAATATACGTGTATATAGAGTACATATTATAGTATTTGCTAGTAAAGTACTGGAAAATAAACCACTTATTACAAAACATCACATTTAATTGGAAAGATATATAAATATCACATAGCAAAAAGACAAAAATATCAAATACCATTTCCTAATAAATCACAAAAGCTGACTTTTTGGAAGACTCCAGAATCTCTCCTCTGCACATGTCCAAACCAACGCAATCTCGCCTCTCTGACTTTGTCTCCAAACCATCTAACCTGGGCTGACCCTCTAATATACTCATTTCTAATCCTGTCCATCCTCGTCACACCCAATGCAAACCTTAACATCTTTAACTCTGCCACCTCCAGCTCTGCCTCCTGTCTTTTGGTCAGTGCCACCGTCTCCAACCCATAAAGCATTGCTGGTCTCACTACCGTCTTGTAGACCTTCCCTTTCACTCTTGCTGGTACCCTTCTGTCGCAGATCACTCCTGACACTCTTCTCCACCCACTCCACCCTGCCCGCACTCTCTTCTTCACCTCTCTTCCACACTCCCCATTACTCTGGACTGTTGATCCCAAGTATTGAAATTTATCCACCTTCGCCAACTCTATTCCCTGCATCCTCACCATTCCTCTGTTCTCCCTCTCATTTATGCACATGTATTCTGTCTTAGTCCTACTGACCTTCATTCCTCTTCTCTCTAGAGCATATCTCCACCTCTCCAGGGTCTCCTCAACCTATTCCCTGCTCTCACTACAGATCACAATGTCATCCGCAAACATCATAGTCCACAGTGACTCCTGTCTGATCTCATCTGTCAACCTGTCCATCACCATTGGAAATAAGAAAGGACTCAAAGCTGATCCTTGATGTAATCCTACCCTGACCTTGAAAGCATCCATCACCCCTTCTGTCACACTGTCCTTGTACATATCCTGTACCACTCTTACATACTTCTTTGGCACACCCGACTTCCTCATACAATACCACAACTCCTCTATAGGTACCCTGTCATATGCTTTCTCTAAGTCCACAAAGACACAATGCAACTCCTTCTTACCTTCTCGGTACTTCTCCATCAACACCCTCAGAGCAAACATCGCATCTGTAGTACTCCTTCTCGGCATGAAGCCATACTGCTGCTCACTAATCGTCACCTTCCTTCTTAACCTAGCTTCCACTACTCTTTCCCATAACTTCATGCTGTGGCTGATCAATTTTATCCCTCTGTAGTTATTACAGCTCTACACATCACCCTTATTCTTAAAAATTGGTACCAGTACACTTCTTCTCCACTCCTCAGGCATCATCTCACTTTCTAAGATTACATTAAACAATCTGGTTAAAAACTCCACTGCCATCTCTCCTAAACACTTCCATGCTTCCACAGGTATATCATCTGGACCAACAGCCTTTCCATTCTTCATCCTCCTCATAGCTGTCCTAACTTCCTCCTTGCTAATCCATTGCACTCCCCTATTCATAATCCCTACATCATCCAATCTTCTCTCTCTTGTTCTCTTCATTCATCAACCCCTCAAAGTACTCCTTCCATCTGCTCAACACTCCTCGCTTGTGAGTACGTTTCCATCGTTATCTTTTATCACCCTAACCTGCTGCACATCTTTCCCAGCTCGGTCCCTCTGCCTAGCCAATCGGTACAAGTCCTTTTCTCCCTCCTTAGTGTCCAACCTCTCATACAATTCACCATACGCCTTTTCTTTAGCCTTTGCCACCTCTCTCTCCGCCCTATGCCTCATCTCCTTGTACTCCTGTCTACATTCTTCATCTCTCTGTCTATCCCACTTCTTCTTCGCCAGCCTCTTCCTCTATATATTCTCCTGTACTTCCTCATTCCACCACCAGGTTTCCTTGTCCTCCTTCCTCTATCCAAATGTCACACCAAGCACCTTTCTAGCTGTCTCCCTTACCACTTCTGCTGTAGATGCCCAACTCACAGGTAAGTTTTCACTGCCACCCAATGCCTGTCTTAATTCCTCCCTGAACTCCACCTTATAGTTTTCCTTTTTCAACTTCCACCATTTGATCTTTGGTTCTGCCCTCACTCTCCTTCTCTTTCTGATCTCCAATGTCATCCTACATACCACCGTCCTATGCTGCCTAACTACGCTTTCCCCTGCCACCACTTTGCAGTCTGCAATCTCCTTCAGCCTGGCCCTCCTGCATAAGATATAATCCACCTGTGCGCATCTTCCTCCACTTGTACGTCACCCTGTGTTCCTCCCTCTTCTCAAAATACATGTTTACTACAGTCATGTCTATCCTTTTCGAAAAATCCACAACCATCTGACCTTCTGTGTTCCTCTCCTTGACACCATATCTACCCATCACCTCCTCATCTCCTCCGTTCCCTTCACCAACATGCCCATTGAAATCCGCTCCAATCACCACTCTCTCTCCCTCGGGTACACCCTTCACCACTTCATCCACATCACTCCAGAATTCTTCTTTCTCATCCATCTCACACCCAACTTGCAGGGCATATGCACTAGCAACATTCATTATCATACCATCAATTTCCAGTTTCATATCATTCTGTAAGACATTCTCTTCCCTTCCAAAACACTTTTGAGATACTGTTCCTTCAGGATAACCCCTGCCCCATTTCTCCTCCCATCCACACCATGGTAAAACAGTTTAAACCCCCCTCCGATACACCTAGCCTTACTCCCCTTCCATTTGGTCTCTTGCACACACAATATATCAGCCTTCCTTCTCTTCATCATATCAGCAAGCTCTCTCCCTTTACCAGTCATACTACCAACATTCAAGTTCTTACCCTCACGTCCACTCTCCTAACCTTCCCCCTCTCCTCCTTCCTCCGGACATGCCTTCCTCCTCTTTTACTTCGGCTTCTTCTCCTTCTTTGGCCAACAGTAGCCCAATTTCTGCCAGCACCCTGTTGGCTAGCAGTATTGGTGGCGGTCGTCGTTAACCCGGGGCTCAACTGATCCGGTATGGAATATTGTATTTTTGTCCGCATATTAGGTTTGGCAAATTTTTACGCCGGATGCCCTTCCTGATGCAACCCTCCCCCATTTATCTGGGCTTGGGACCAGCACGAAGAAATACACTGGTTTGTGCATCCCCTTGTGGCTGGGTTGTTGAGATCACAAGATAACGATGACAATGCCACTAACCACTACTGTACCACCTACTCCACAACAATATGCAGATTTTGCCTTTTCTTTTCCTCAGTACTTGTCTTTCAACTTAGCACAGGATATTTGCTCCGTTTAATCTCTGCTGAAAAATAGCAGTGACTATTTCACTTAGTGCATCACTCATAAGTCAACTGATCAACAGGAAACATTAAATCTGGTGGATTGTGGTTCTCACAGACAGCTAAGCTTTTGCTCAGGAATTTGTTTCTTTTATGCCTCATAAGCAAAACAGCCAAGCAAAGCAAAACAAATGTTTACATTCCATGCAGTGCAGAAAACTAACACAGCCTGTGTGTAGGTGCACTAATAGCAGATGCTGGTGACAACCGTGTACCTACGCTGCTAGCAGTGCTAATGGTTTTTCTTAGCCAACATGATGACAGATTATATCTATTAAATTTATTTTCTTTTTTAACACTTTAGTAAAGCCTTGGTTACTTACTTTATAAGTACTGGCTTAGTGGAAAACAATTTAAATGTGTCCTGCCACAGCTGGAGTGCTTAAATTCTGGTTTACTCAGTCAAATGTTACAAATTAAAACTGAGAAAAATATATATTTTTTACATATTTAGGAGATGTTTTCCCCAAAGTAATGATAGTAATGATTATTAATTATAGTTTAAGTGATATATTTATCCAAAGAGATTTGCAGTTGTAGGTACTCTATGCTGAATTGCCTGCAGTATTTCATGCAGCTATACAGCACAGCAACATCACCCAATTGAATGAATTGGTTGCCTCAGGCAGCAGAAACAAACAGTGGATGGTGAGAAGGAAGAGAAGGCATCATGGAAGACCAAGCCCCTCCACAAAATGTATCACCGGCAGATAGAGGAAGTGGCTGACATCAAGAAATCCTGCCAGTGGTTGGAAAAAGCAGGCCTGAAGGACAGCACAGAGGCTCTGATCATGGCAGCACAAGAACAGGCTCTAAACACCAGATCTGTAGAGGCTGAGGTCTACCTTACTAGACAGGACCCAAGGTGCAGGTTGTGCAAAGACGCCCCTAAGACTGTCCCACACATAGTAGCTGGGTGCAGAATACAAGCTGGGACAGCATACACTGAAAGGCATAACCAAAGGGTGGGGATAGTATACAGAAACATCTGTGCCAAGTTTGAGCTAGAAGTCCCCAAGTCCCGATGGGAGGCACCTCCAAAAGTGGTTGAGAACAACAGAGCTAAGATCCTGTGGGACTTCAAGTTCTAGACAGACAGGCAGCTGCTGGCAAATCAACCAGACATAGTGGTGGTTGATAAAGAGCAGAAAACAGCAGCAGTGATGATGTGGCAATTCCAGCTGATAGTAACATCAGGAAGAAGGAGCATGAGAAGGTTGAGAAGTATCAAGGCCTGAAGGAACAACTGGAACAAATGTGGAAGGTGAAGGCCAAAGTGGTTCCCATGGTAACCGGAGCACTGGGGGCTGTGACTCCCAAACTTGGAGAGTGGCTCCAACAGATTCCAGGTACAACAACTGAGGTCTCTGTCCAGAAGAGTTCAGTTCTAGGAACAGCTAAGATACTGCGCAGAACCCTCAAACTCCCAGGCCTCTGGTAGAAGACCCGAGGTTGAGGAAGACACAAACACATACCACCCCCCCCCCCCAGTTAGGGGAAGGTGAGAGGGAGATTTTTTTTTAGTGCTCATACTAATGTGTCTATATATACATATACAGGAATATGCCATCAAGTCATGTCTGACTCCTAGGCAACCACTGGCATAGTTTTCAAGGAAAGGAGGAACAGAAGTGGTTTGCCATTGCATTCTTCTAGCATAATTTTTCCTTTGAGAGGTGCAAACACAGAGGAGAATGTGCAAACTCTCAACACACCCCTGAGCTGAACATGAACCCAGGGTGGGGTAGCAGCTTACCCTGCTGTGCCACCGCAACCCCCACATACGTACATATAATTAGTAAAAATTATTTGTAACCACTGGTCACCTTTTTCAACTCTTTTTGACCAAACTTGACCTCCAAGAGTTCCTTCTGTCAAAGGAAAATAGATGCTCTGTGCTGTTCAGGCAGATAAGAAGTAAAAGCTGCAGTACAGGACACTGGTAGAGTTCCACGTGGCTTGTTGTGCTGTATTGTTTAGGTTTATGCTGACAGCCAATAAGTCTTGCACATCGCAGCGAATGTGCAGGCCAGCTTGGAAACTTTAGGCCACTGTTTTCCGTGGGTGGTGCTTAGGGTCCTCTGGTAAAGCCTGTCATGCTATTAAATTGCTGTAGCATAACAGAATAATTCCAAACACTGTCTTATTTTTTTCACTGCTGCCTAGTGACCTTACCAGAAGGACTAGCGAGAAATTGCGAAATAACAAAGTACAAAAATACACACAGGCTCCAAAGTGTATAAAATGGGGTATGAAAATGTCCTTCAACTTCTGCTTCTGATTAAAGCCAGACTGAGCTGTACATCACTCAGCTCGACAGCACACCACCAATTTCTCTGGTTACAGTCAGTTTGAAGGTTTTTCCAGTTTTTATATGGGGAAACCCCCACATTTATGTGTAAACCCTAATGCATATTAAAAGTAATAATGCAATACTACTGACTTGTGTAAAAATAGGGAGGTTTAATATTTATTCTGAAATGAGAAAGTCTGAAGATTAGAAAGATTTTCAACTGAAAACTTGACTTTGATCCAAGGAAGTCCAGCACAGGCAGAATGCTAGAAAAGGACAACTTGACAAATTCTGAGACTGTACAGGATCAATACCTGTTGCACTTGTTGCTTTAATGATAAACTAAACTGAAAATCCAAAACAGACTGTGGAAATAACAATAAGTTAATAAATTTAAAACAACTTTCCAAACATTGTCAGTAAGCATTTCAATGGTAAAAATGTGTCAAAGATGACAGTGCCAAAAAGTTAAGGATGTTATTTTGTTAAACATATTGCAAAAAAAAAAACCTTTTGGCAAACAAATATAACAAATATATACAATAGGCAGGATATTAGAGAACAACACATAATTCCATACAATTTACAATCTACTTGGTATCACTATGTGCTTATTAGGAATTTCATTGGGCAATTATTATGATGACATTTTTTTCTCACAAAATAAAAGCACTGTGGGAATACAGTATATTGACTGATTATTTGTTTGTTTACTATTGCAAAATATTTTTTGTTGACAGTTAAATACATTCTAAATATTTTACAAACCCTACCAATGGATTATGATGAAGCTATATTCAAAATAAACCAGTCTTGCAATAAAATATGCAAAGTTTCAACATCAGCCTACGAATTGATTACCCATCAACAGATAATGGCGGAATGGTGGAATTTTCTCAGCTGAACTGAGTATTGCTGGAAATTTCAAATCAGATTAAAAACCATTTCATCCAGTGAGGGCCAAGTGTATTGCTGCATTCCTCATTCACAACAAATCTATACTGATCCCACATGTTACAGGTTCATGGGGTAACTTTCAATATTTTTTTCTCTTTCATGCGTTTCTTTAAGTTTTAAAAGCTGGAAATGTATGGATAAAAGTCTTGATGGAGTAACACTGAAGGGTATTTAAAAGGATCTGATACAGACAACCATTTCCAACTCAATACAAGGTAGTAAAAGTTAAAGTCTGGTTCTTCCGTTATATTCCCAGCTAGACAGCCCTCTTGAATTCCTATAAAATAACACATAATGACACACAGGAAAGAAAGGGGACTCTTTTCAATAACCCTAAGCATCATTTTAAGTGATTAAAACTAAACTGTAATTAAAAGTGCTACTCGTACACAAAAAAAGTTTAGACTACATGTTAAAATGTCCTAATTAATAATTTCAGCAGTTCTCAAAACAAACTAAATTTGAAAGAAACAAAACCAGCCAACCAAAAAACTGGCAAGGACAGAATTCCATAAGTGCGGCATGCTAGGGCAAGAGAAACAACCTTCGGAAGCAGAGTTTTCTTTACCTGTATCGCCATCTCTCCAGGCAGCAATCTGGACATGCAGTGCATAGTAAAACATTGCAAGTGAAAATCCTGCGGTAAAAGGCACACGCGAACAATGTGGGGATCTTAAACCAGTTCTACTTTGGAGTTAGGGTAGACGGCAACAACGTCGTAGCCCTCAGGCGGCTGCACGCGGGCCTTGGCGTGGGTCTCGCAGTACAGGTTCTCCTCGATGAAGAAGTAGCCGCGCTGCTTCAGGTTCAAGCCGCAGTCGTCGCACATGAAGCACTCGGGGTGGTACAGCTTATCGCGTGCTTTCACTATCGTACCCCTGTCAATCCAAAGGACAAACTCATTGGTGTTTACGCATAGTGCCCATCGTACTATTTCTAATATATCGATAATAGATTATTTTGCCAAACACAGTTAACCTTTTGCTAACTGTGCATTAGTAGTAAACATAAATTAGGAGTTGTACCCTCAGCTGTGTCTGCAAGTTGATCCGCTAGTGTTAATGGAGCTTTGTTACAGTGCTGCTCATGCTGTAATGTTATGGTACGCTTGTCTATCATGCACATCTTCTCTGGCGCTAACATAATAATGCAAGAATGTAATAATCCTCATTCTTGCATCTCCTTGGTCGTACTATGTGCTCCAGCCTCTCCTTTTTGTGGGGGGCAGGGAGTTCCCTATGCGCTGTTTTCTGTGTGCCTTCCCACATGCATTTCCCACCCCCGTACCACTGGGAACTGTCCTGGATTATTTATTTCTTCCCGTTTACATGTGCATCGCAAGCACACTTGTCCACGTGTGCACGCACCTGTGTGTCTGTCACTTATCTAATTATGTGTAATGTCAAAATAAGCTTGTTTGCCACTGTGTCAGTTAGCACTCCCCTTTCTAGAACACATCCTGAGCACTAACTGGGTCTCCTAGTACTGTAAAAGCATGCGATAAAGCATCCCAGAATATGCTGAATTAACACATAATGCGATCACCAGTTGGCTCCAGTCCTCCCGCTCTCTTTCCAATCACCAACATCATCTTCTTCTTACAGATACAAACGTACAGGACTGACTAAAAACCACATCTGTTTAGGTAAAAGTTTATATTAGCATAGTTAGACAGTGGGTAGAATGTGTTTGTTTGCTGTGTGGCTGGTGACACAGGTCTCACACGCTGTACTCACACAATGCCATGTCCACAGCGGTTGCATTGGGGCAGCTTCTGCAGGCCAGGCAGTGGAGTGTTAATGGGGCTGGCCAACCGAGGGATTGGTGACCTGACTGGTGACCGGAGGCTCCTCCCAGACCTGTCGGTCGGGGACAAACCTACAAAATCAGGACAAAAAAAAAAAAAAAAAAAAAAAAGATTCATAGCGGTCTAAACTCATACAGTGGTGCCAGCTAGACATAGGGGAGACCCATCATTTCTTCATACATCACTCCAATGCACCGAAGAGCTCAGTGCCTATTCACAGCGATGTCCCTGGATGTTGCAAGTGTGTGATACCCCCTTCCTCCAGCCAGAACATTTCTTCATCTGCATGTTAAATGTTGCAGCCTTGCCAGCGCCAGCTCAGTTGGGGCTCGTCAATTAAGGGGATAGACACAGCTTTTGGCAGCCAGAACATTCCGCATGAAGGCCCAAATGCTCACATGTAAGTGTTATGGGCACATTTTCACCCTTTACTGTGCCAGGCAGCACAATTAGCTCAATGCTTCAGTCTTCAAAAAGGAGCTTTAAGGTGGAAGGGAATATATGAGGCTGTACACTGGAATGCACCTGCCCCCCACCTTCCTTTATAACCATCCTTTTATTACATACTCTGGTCTCTTGTTAGTCTCCTTTTGTTTCCTAGTCCTTGAAGCCTTTCTGCACTCCCTGCATGGTTGGAGTGAACATTAGTTTTACTGCTTGTGTTCTAAAACAGGCTGAATGCTTAAAGCAGACTTGTAAATCCTGTCATCCCACCACCCAAAAATGATCTAGGGACAAGAACTATCCCCTGGGACTCTCCACAGCTATAAAGTTCAGATATGCAGCCAACAGTGCTTTAAATTGCAGGGTGCAGGACGTGCAATTTGGTGGAATATCTGTAGAGGTTGTAAGAAAATAAACACAAACACTATGGATGGTTAACTTCAGCATACCTGGAAGATTTAAACACCTATATACTACTTTAAGACAATATTAAATGGAATAAATGAACATTTTTGTATTGAAATGTGTCCCTGGACCCCATCAAGAACACTGTGCTTCTCTACTTCTAGCCTGCTGCTGATCTTCCTCACAAGGCACTCAAAATCTAAAGTCCATCATTTATAATTCCTGGCCCCAAGAGAACTATTGAATCTCTTCCAGCTTTCAAGAAGGATTTTAAAACCCATCTCTTCCAGACCCATTGCCCTCCTGAACTCCTGACACAGATGAAAGGTAATTGTTTTTATCTATTTCTTTTTATTGTTCCAGTAGTTGTCTATGACATGTGTGCTCCCAAGCACAGCAGTATTTGTGCTTCAGTATTCACATTCAGGTATCCAGGCCACCTGTGTGGTGCAGAAAGCACTTCTTTTGCAAATGCATATACAATGTGCGTATCTTCAGGCTTCAGTCTGTTTTAGCCCTCTGCCGCACTATCAGCTGGACTAACACTGCTATTAAGGTTAAAAAAATAATAATAATAACAACAATAACAAATCAAATAAAATAACAACCAGTCTATATTGCTGATGCCAAACAGGATGTTGCCTGGACTCGTGTTATGCCAAATTCTAATCCTTCCATTAGCACACTTCCATCATTTGACTAGATAACTTTTTCCATTTCTTAGCACTCTAGTTTTTCATAATCTTGTTTGCTGATAACAGCCATTTGGGAGATGCTAGAAACAGTATGCCTAGCACCAACTGTCATACCACAATCAAAGTCACTTGTCAGTAGTTTTTCCCCTTTCCAACACTCATCTGAACATTACCTGATGCTAGAAATACTAGTGATGGACTGTACAATTTGTGTGTAGGTGGGTGACATATCTAATAAATTGGCAACTTAGTGTAAACTGAACTGTTAAAATGATGCTTCAGTAGACTGGAAGACAGATATTTCCCTTTGTTTCTCAGTGTATTATATTAAGAACTATTCTCCCACATACACCTCTGTATTACACTAACATTCCCATGTGAAGTTGCCAACACCACTTGGCGTTATCTTTTAAGGAGGTTCAGTTACTGCTTTTCCTGTCCAAAGACAGGACATCACAATGAAAAAGTAAAGTGTGGAGTTAATGTAATCTGTAATCACCATGCTGACAGTTGGACATGGCCCTGTTCAAAACCACTGTTCATTTGACATCATTAATATTAATCTGTCTTAATGCCTGTTACCATTTAGTGTGAAATTCAAAGAATAAGATATACAGGAAACATGGTTTGGAAAGAGCTCAAATTTTGCTCAAGCAGCTCAGACAGTGTCTGTTTTGAAGACTAGACATATGAAAGATTAGCTAATAGTCAAAATTCAGCATTAATTTAAAAGTAAATATAAAATAAAGTCTGAATGCTCTCCTACTGTAAAAAAAATTATAGCTCTCCATTTGAGATATGGGGTACATAGAAGATCTATGTTTCAGTTTTTACTACAAATTAAGAAAAGCTATCCTAAAAATAAAATCACAGTACAGTTTTTAGGGCAGTAACAAATTTAAGATAAGATAAAGAGATATTATAAGACAATTAGATATCTTAGCTGAAAGTATTGTTAGTATATTAATTTAACCGGAACACATCGGTTAAACTGATTAAAAATCTTGTTCAAGCACTTCTGTGTGTTTTCAGATACATAAATAAAGGATTGAGTTTCCAGCCATACCTCCATCTTCAGCCTCCAATATGCCCTGGAGATACCGGAAAGAACCAGACTGCTTAGGGGCAGAGACTGGTTCCGCAGGGTCCTGCAGCATCTTGTAGACGTCCGACTCAACGTCAAAGCCATTTCGGCTGCTTGGAGAGTGTATCGGTGGCTCAGGCCTGAAACAGACAGTGTCCACTATCAGAAAAAGAATAATACTGGGGCACCATTCAAATTTCAGCTGCCAAGGATTTTACATTAGCATTTTTGTCATTGCACTTAGCAATCTGTATAGCTTATTTAGATTTCTCCTAAAGTATTGCTACATACAAATTATAAAGAGCCTATACGCCTGTACCAGTGAAAGTCTTAGTTATTTTAAATATTCTGCATTTATTAGTTCTGTAATTGTATGAACCTTTACATAGTAAAAAGTATGCTGTTTGCACTGACCACTGCTCTATATATATTTTTTTTTTACTGCTACTTATGTCATTTAAAAAATAATTGCACTGTACAAACTAAACTTTCAATTGAAATTCAACTGAAAGACAAATTAGATCAGTCAGTATTTGTTATTTCTACAAGCACTGGGTCCTGGCATGGTGCATAGGGAAAAATAAATAGCTTTTTTTTGGATTGGGAAAGGTCAATATGACGTTTGACAGAACACCTGAGTGGATATTTCCCTAGGTGCAGCCAGCAAGCACAAACGGAGCTCGCGCAGAGCTGTGGAGCCTGAGACCTTGGCACATGCATACACATTTATCAGGGACTTCCAGGAAAGGCTAAACAATGAGCAGCTTTTCTGTGCCTCTGGCTCTGTTTACCTCTGGGGGGACCCGAGGCTCAGGGCGCTCATTTGCCTGGGCAAGGCGCGCTCGCCGTTGTTGTTCATGTACAGCCCTGCCGGGGTATTATACTGTGGGCTCGGGGCAGTGTTGCTAAGGGGCATGTCAGGGTTGTGCTGCACTGGCATTCTGGTGTAGCTGCTTCCGATGGGGTGGAAATCCTAGAAGAAAAGAAGAGGGGCATGAAAGCATCCACTGAATTATTCCTTTAATTCATGCAAACATTCTCCTGTGTTCCTGTGTAACCCCCTTGTTCCCCCAGGTGTTTTTCTAACTTCATACTGTTTGTAAATCATACACAGTGAATTAAGAATTGCAACACGTAAAGGGACGATGAATGAAAATTATACAGGCATAGCTATTTACCAAAAAAAAAAAAAAAAAAAAAAATCTTCTGCTGCATAAAAAAAATGACACATCTTGTTACATATTCAGATAGATACAGTTCCTACATTATGGATGGTTGCCATGGACATATCTAAAAGGCTATTCCACAATTTAATTTTTTTTTTTTAACCTTAGTATGAACAGGAAATGTACCTGATGATCAGCAACCTATGGCATGTGAAAGATTCACCTCTGTTTAAAACAGTTTAGTTATGTTTTTATTCACTTTTTCTAATACACCTTTAGTATTTTCTGTTTCTAAAAGTATACATGAGGAATTTTGAAACACACACTTTAAAGTTGTTTAAAGAGCCACAAAATTAAATTGCCAAATGTTAATATTACTAATAAATATGGGGGGGGGGGGGGAACACTTCACTTTGGCCTGTTAATCCTCAATTTTTTCCCAGCTGGAAATCAGATTGCAAACATTTAAAAATTACTATAATGCCTTGATCTGTAAGACTCACAGTATGGATTTTAAAGGACAGAAGCACACTTGGGTTCAGCAGTAAATATTTTACTCCAATACAGAAGACTTAAATCAGTGAAGTTCAGAATGTCTTATTAGAGAATGTAACAGTAAGAGATGAGACAAGGGAGAAGGCCATGCTCCAAACAACAAACGTTCACAGGATCTCCACAGGACCCTGGTCATGAGCTTCCCTTGGACCTGTAGACGTGTCTCTTACCCGTGACTGCAGGACCACACACATGCTGCAGCCCTCCTACCAACATTCAGGCAGTGAGCCGCAAAAATGAAGCCCCTCTGCATTTGACCACCAAGCTTGGGCCACTGGGTCTCAGAGGGTGTAAGCAAACCGAACGCTATCACAAAGGACTCTTATTCTGCCTCACTCCTGCCCTTTCACCTCTTTTTCTACCTGTGACTGGATCAGGCATGTCTTTTCAGGTTTCCACATCTACAGCGGAACAAAAAAAAAAGGGGGTGGGGGGGAACTCAATTACTCTATGTTCATGCTCCAAGATATTTTTACTTTCATAAATTCTTTCATCAATGGAAACTAAATTTGCGGACAGAATCCAACATATCAGAGAGTGATTCAGAAATTGGGAAGGTGTTCCACAGTTCAAGCTTTAACACCAACAAAATGATTTTTACTTAAATCTAAGTTCTGTTTTTGAGATCTGATGTTAAAAACAAGGTTATCTTTATATGTACTCATTTTACAGGGTTATAGAAATAAAACCCATAAATCCTCCTTTTTCCAAAAAAAGAACTTTATTAAAAGTACTGATACATGTAAATCCAATTGGTAAACACTACTCACTTTTCAATGGTATTGTACAGGTACTTCTGAACCACAAGATCTCGAAATCCACAAACAAAAAATTCAGATCCTGGTTGAGCTCTAGTACACACTGCACAAGAATGTTAATTTTCAGGCTCATGCTCCGCAAACACAAGAACTAGTCCGCAACAGTCATGTTTAGAGTTCGCACAACAGGGGTGTCATGTGTTCTGAACATAGATGTTTTCTTTTACTACACAGCAAGTTCACAAGTTTCACAACGTCTGGTATGTAGCGCATAAAAGTGCTACTTTAACACTGTTCTAATTCTGCAACTTAGGGTTTCCTCTTCTGACATTCAGATTGTAGGCCTTATTTTCATGAAATTAACCTAAATTGGAAGTCTTAAACTGTCTAACCTCTCCTCCTTATGTGTGGAAACAGCAAATTGACAAAATTGTTTGATGTTGAGAAGTATGATTCACATTCAATATGCATCACTTTTACCCAACATAACAGCATTAATCACCTGGCAACCTTATCTTGTTACTTTGTAAATATGCTTCAAACAATCACTGTTGCTATGAGCACTGCTTCTGTGGAATTCATCCAACTGTGGTTTTTATAGCTATTGCATCAATGGAAAATAATGACTTGAACAGCACTGAGAATTAGTGTAAGTATAAACACTGAATTAGCTTTTCTAATTTACATTTTTTTTAAATTGTACTAAGATCTAAGTTTCTGCTTTCCTTGAGTTGAAACACACAGAAAGGTTGCTTGCGTTTAGATTAAGTGGTTATGCTGGGTCATGAATAAAGACCATATTTGGACTTCCCTAACTTGTTTTATAATGACAGCCAAGCACTGCTATTACTTCTGGGTGCCTGAATGCAGTAGCTGCATCATTAGAGTTTGCTGCAGAACTGCTGACTACTCTCTAGAGTGTAGACCATTCCAGCCAACACCAGCATCACTTATGGGACTCAGTCCTTCTAAAAAACATTCCCATGTGCAATTGTTGCCTTAACAAGTATAGCCAATTTCCTGTTAAAAGGGCAAACTGAAATCCTCTGTCTCCTGAAAGCCTCTCATTGGACCGCCACTTTTGTGGTTTACATCCACATGATTCACAGCTACTCCTGGATGTGGGTGCTTCACATTATATTATGTGCTACAACTGCAGTTTAAATACCTCCGTTGCTGTTGATATTATCTACAAAGCACAGCAAAGAGAAAAAACAAGAAAAAAAAAAGGCAAACGCCAACTGGAAAATAAACAAAAATGTTTCCTATTTTCCCTGCATTTTCCACAAAGAATTTGTCCCTGAATCCATCAAATACCATGAGGGAAAGCCCCCCCCCAAGAATGAATGCTTGATTTATAATCCCTTCTGCCTTTACTAGTTCTTGTGGGGAATCAAAAAGAAGAATAAATGGGGGTCAGAAGTTTATGACCCAAAGCAAGCTATGATTACCATGTATTCGTGTTGACCTTGGGGTAAATCTGTACTGATTAGCTTTTTTTTTGGCCAAAAGGGAATAGGCTGAACTGAACTTCTGTAGGTCACCAGGAGAAGCCCAATAACACTGTATGAAATAAAGCTTAGTATATACTGATGAGCCACAGAGTGTTAAATAAGAGCTGGCAAACCTCAAAATGATCAGAAACTTAACATTTTAAATAAGTGATCTAAGCCCTAAAAAAAAAATATTCAGTGCTTTATTTGAAAGGATCAAAATAAAGGGTACTTATCTTTTTCATAAAGAGATTCTGTCTTATCTGGACATTCTGAAGTAATGAGAACTCCAAGTGATGAAAAAATTACAGTCTGAAGTCATGTATTGACTCCAACTGTCAGAACTAATAAATGCTTCCTGAACGAATTCCACCAGCTCTGCCAGGCATGGCTGCAGGTTCGAGAATGTCATTGCAGTGACTTATTTCGTGGTTTTCCCATTTTTTGAGCACTGTACTTTCTCACACCAGTGCAGATCCAGTGCAGTTTCCATCTAGCATCATCAAAATGTCTCAACTGAAGCATACTGCTCACATGCTGTTGGAAGATTGCATTGGTAGCTGACATTTCTTTCTGTCTATCAAGCACATCACCGTATCAGACACACTGGAAGGAGGAGGATGTAATTAAAAGTGCATTAGTCTTGAGAACATGGTTAAAGTATTGCCCACATTTATAAAAGTGGAGTGTTACAATGAAGAAAGGAACTGTAATCTTATTTATCATAATCTTTTACATGTCTATAGTGCCAGTTGTCTAACATTCATGTAGGATAACTGTGTAAATTACTAGCGCTTTTCTGCTATGAAACTAAGTTATCTGATGGGATTATTAACCTAGGAAAGATTCCAGCCATAGCATTTTAAGGTTACCTAATCTTTAGTATTAAATCTTTGATCTGTTTTCAGTTTAGCTGGAAATGTTTTAACATGTTTCTCTTATCAACACAGATAATGAAAACATTCATCAAGCTTGTGAAACTTCTCAGTGGATCACACTGAGAAAACACCCCAACGCCTGTAACTGTTACTTCCTGCCATCCTGTGTAGATAGCTGGAATTTCCAAAGAGGCTGATGTGACCATGTTTCCTTTTTCCTCAATATGAAAAATAGTTCATAAATCAATTTGCTCTTACCCTTGCACCCTGAAACACTAATGAATAATTCACACTGGTTCAACAAAAAAAAAAAAAAAAAAAAAAAACTTCTCATGTTTCACATAAAAAACTGCTACCTTTAAAATACCCTTTTTTGTTCAGTAGCTCCTCTTTTAATAATTAAATTAAATTCACGTACCAGCCTGCCAGGGTTATTTTATCAACTTACTTAACCACGAGTGCAAATGTCTTCTACTAACAACATTGCCTGTTGAGCGATATACACACTTCATACTGACAGAAGTGCCAGGTATAGTTAAATGTTTGCTTGCTAGCTCTGTGATGTGTGGATAGCATCTGCATCTAACAGTTTTCCATCACATTAGCAGGCTTCTGTGAACTGGTAACAGTGCCTCACTGTCATAAGATTTCATTTTGTCCTGCAAGATACTGGCAATGTACATGTCAGTGAAGAACTCGCCCATGGCACTTGAGAACATGTGGCCACAAAATGTAAACTAACAGAATGGGGCAGTCTTGTTTTGATTAAGCATGTGGGGAGGCAAGCACTATGAAGAAGGAAAAAGCAGGCATATTTAGTTTTCATTTTACAATTCATTGTTCTAAATTGGGACAGAAGCCATGCTGTAGCTGAGTGTGGAATTTTGCCTTATATTCTGATTTTCATTTTGCACATTCAGACATCCAATTTTTGTCCACATTCCAACTAAATTCAAATTTCAAGTACCTATTAATAGCCCTATTGTGTGTGAGGCTCTCCTGCAATGGACTGGCATGCCATCCAGGGTATACTGTCCTAGCCAAGGGCCCAGTAATTTCTGAATAGGTTCCAGAACATGACAATCCTAACAAGGATAAAGCAGTTAAGGGATGGCTGAGCTTGATTAAAAACATTAGCAACAACAAAGTTTACTGAGCTGACCATCTACTTTGTTTCAGATTTCAAATGAAGTCATGTATACTTCAGCTGTAACTGAAATCCAGACCTGTGGATTTAATAAATCTCCACAACGAGAGGATTTACTGTAAAAACTGTTAAGTCATGAAGATATTTTCATAGACAGAATACAAAAAGAAAGCCCAGTCTACAATTTAGAATGGAATTTAACTTCTTGTTTTAGCAACATGTTAAAAAAAAGCTTGGACCGTTTGAGAAACTCAAAATTGCATTTCAAATAAAAGCACAAAACCCTGAATGAAAGAATGTCTGATTCACTCCAGCAAAGCCAGAATAAGGTATTAAAATCAATTCCATAATTTTTAGAGCAAAGCACTGTAGCAGAGGTGAACAATGACACTTGATGCCACTTGGGGAGTTAACACAGCCTCTTATAAGTACAATTACAGCAAATGCTGTTACTTTTTTTGTTTCTCACACATTAACATTGCTCTATTGACACAATATTTTAAATGCATATTATTGTTCCTGCAAGTGTACTAGTGTATTACAACCAGAAAAGGCTTCTATCATTTCAACATGCCAGTAAATGTTTCTGTAAGGAAAGTTACACCAATATGTTTTTCAGAAATGAGTCCGACACCATTCTAGACAGAGATCAGCAACAGAAGGTAAACAATGCTTGCATGCAACAGACGCAAACTATCCTTTAAAAATTACGAATAAATTTCTTTAACCATCCTAACTGAACTTGTGATGAAAATCTGTGTCTTACTGGATCTTGGAGTCTCATGCCGTGGGACTTGAAAATACAGGTTTGGAAGTATAACAATAAAAGTGCAGTTTTAACTGGGATTTTCTTCACTGGCCAGCCATACCCTGTGATATTTTGAACTGCAAGTGACCAGGCCTTAACATGCATAACACTCATGAGACCTAGATGTCCCAAGACATTAATCCAAGGATTAATATCCATTCCAAATTTAATAGGATGGACTTAGTGAAATAGACTCACATCAAGTGTGATCAAGTGTGATCAAGTGTTTTTCATCTTAATTCAGGTTCAGTACTGTAGACAGAAAAGCATTGTTTTTTAAAGATGACAGTAGAAATTTTTTAACAATTTTAAACTGACAGTACTACATTAGGGGACCATAAGGTAAAAGCAAAGAACAATTTCCAGAATAACAATGTTCACCACAGGGGGGGAGAAAAAAAAAAAGTGAGCATGCTATGTCTTCTTACACTAGGAAGTCATGAAAAAATTAAATGAATTATGATTATATTGCTATTATTTCATTTGCATGCACTACACACATACCTGTGATTCCAGTTCTGGGGTTGCTCTAAATGGGCTTGCTTTCCCATTATCTGAAACTGTTGAAGACCACATTTTCCCATTTGACCTAAAAAAGACATCAAAGAGGAAAGTGAAAAAAAGTCTGTTGCATCAAGATGATATCAAATCAAGTCAATGCGATGCTAGTCATTCTGGCCATCAGGTGGTGTTCTTCAACAGTGCTGTCATTCAGTCTTCATAGGATGATTAGCTTTAGCAAATTATGTTATGGCAGACTTAATTTACACAGGCTAGATAATAAAACATTCAAGAAACAAATAAGCCCACAGTGCATGTAAAGAGCGATGTATACTGGCACTGTATAAAGCAAAACATACCACATTACAGATCAGAGAGAACTAATGAATTAAATTTTTCCACATAAAAAAGATCACCCAGGAGACTGGGAGATTCATTTACATTCCTGGCGAGATTGCAAATCTTGTTGAAAAGCCTTTTCATATTATATTTGGTGCTGCACACATTAGCAACTTTTGAAAGGTCGGCACTATGACATCACTTCACTCATGCCGACCCAGTCAAAGGCCAGCTGGGCACTTGGGGATAGAGCAGTTTTCCACACCACCATCTGCCACGAGTTACTCCCCTACACCTACACAGCAGCCTGCATGCAGAGTGCCAGCAACAAAGGCCCTTCTGTGGTGGGGCCATTGGTGGAAAATTCACATTTCTCTGATGACCTCAGTCTAGCTCAACTGGCGAGACCACAGCACGGGTGATGCAAAGTTACAGAAGGACACTCCATGGGCTTGATCGCATGTGGCTGGGGCTGGGCGCCATTTTCAGTGTGAAGGCCGAAACACATTCTGCATTCTTGAAACATGAATGTGATTTCACACGGAACAGAACTTGTCTGAATTTGTAATATGCATCTGGTTTATTTAAAGGAACAAAAATCGATGTAAAATACACAGCATACTGATCAGTACAGCATGTGAAAAGGGAAAACAGAGGCAGCTTAAAGCACAGAGAACTAGCTGCATAAACAGTTACAACCATGACAATTTGATAAAGAAAATTTAGTAATGTTCAATTTCAAAGCAAATTTCCCCCACAACCAAATTAAAACCTCAGGCATCTGAGACTGTGAAACTCTAGAGAAACGGAGATCCTAATGCAACTATTTTAGTTGTTTTAAGTAGCAAAGTTTCAGAAGTCAAATGGATGATATATGTCGCAAGATTAGTAGAAAGGTATTTGCACTTGATCAAACTGTGAGAAATGCCAAGGTTTATGCCCTTTAACAAAGGGTCTTGCTAGTGCATGACTTGTATAACAGGTAGAAATTCTTGAATGCAACAGCCCTTCATGGAGCCTGTTCCACCTTTACACATTTAGCATCTTAAATATTCTCTGGCAGTAATACCATGATTGAATCTTTATAAAATTCCTTACTTGCTGAAGCTAGGCTTTATGGAAGACGATTAATGCCATGTAAAAAGCAAACAAGTAATTCATTTCAGTAAAACAAACTGAAAAACAGAAACTAAATTAGAAAAAAAAAGCAACAAAACATACATGCTTACAAAAATCTATATCAATAAACTATAAATACAAGAAAAAAGATAAATTTATATGTACATCAAAATTTGTGTTTTCTAATTAATGCTTCACTTTTCCATTTATTTTGTTTTTTGCTTTAACATTTTCATTTCTGTATTGCGGTACAACAGGGGGAAAAAGTTGCACTTTCATGTTTCTTATTTTGAGAGGGAAGATACAACACTTCTGAGGAGGACATATTCAGAGTGCGCTAGGCAGGCACCCTCATTCTCACCAGGTGCTTAGCTCATTACTGCTAGCAAGATGAAATCTAGTAGTGTTTCACTGTATGGGTACACAAGAGTGTGATGGGGTGGGTCAATATCTTTATTCAATGATCAACGAATGTGACACGGAAGTGGGTCCAAATGTTGGTTACGGACAAAAGAAACTCAAAAAAAAAAAAATTAAGTTAATGGCCTGTGAAAATGTCACTTCCACTAGCAAGCACACAGCAAAACATTTCACAACTTCTGTAACCATAAGACAAACTTGAATAACAGCAATTCATCAATATGAATTTTTAAGTTACAGTTCAGTAGACTGGTTGCATGACGAAGTAATAGATTTCCTCTTTCTCTGCAGGAGACCTATTTACAAACCGCTGGACTATGTTGGCGATGTCTGCTCACAGCCTCTGCAGATCCGAATCTTATGACCCATGCAGTATCTACCTGTTGACTCAGGAGACCCCTTTCTGAAGGACAGCACATAAATAAGCTCTTATCTATCTCCCAGCTGTATCCCAGTATGTACCAGAAAATATGGCAAAATGCAAATGTTTAGAATGATGTTCTCTCCTAACTACTTCTTAGCCAGTTGTGGTCACATCCATAAACAAAGGCAGGAATTCAGGAAGTGATTCTCTCTGAAGACTAAACCAACTCAGCACTTTGGATCTTTCCTCATACCATGAAAAACTTTATTGCCTGAATGGGCCTAGTTGACAAAAGAATTTTTTTTTTTAAAGATTAGTTTGCTAGTAAACACTGACTATTTCTGGCATTTGTTAACACATAATTGCATAAAAAGCCATCTGGCTTCTCTGCAATAAACCATTCTACTACTCACTCAGAAACTGTTTCTGACACTTTGACTCCTAAAACAGACCAGCTGAGTCTCTCATTCCAAGAGAAATACTACCTTACTATACGACTGAGGCCACTGAGATTCCAATAAAAATATATATCCAGTATTGAGACAAACAATTTAAGTCTACTTTTTTTAAAATACTGAATCCTGGGATTTTTTAATTACACAAAAGATCCTATTTTTAGTATAAAACAGCTGAAAAAAAAATTATTACAATTATTATGCATACAAATTTTATGTAAAAGGTGCAGATAGCACTTATCTGTAGCTGGGATTGCTATACTATATAGGTATGCAGCTTAAGTAAATTACAATACTTAATGACTTTACTACTTAAGTCACTTTCAAATATGCTACATAATGATGACTTAGCCTACAGTTCTCCACAATAATACTCCTCCTGTGTATTCAGCTATCAAGTATTTTTCTGTACTTTGAATTAGAAAAAACTAAGAACTGTTGGATTATAATGTTTGTCACAACTAACAAAATATTTTATATGTAAACTTGGTTTTATAGTAACTGAATATAGAGCACTATGGTCTCTGTGACTCACTCTGTGATTATACTGTTCCAGTGATTACATGCCATCATACACCATAGCAGTAAATCAAAATGATGGTAATATAAATAACAGTAAATATAAGTCTCAATAAAGTGTACAATACATGGGGAAAAATCGGTGCAAATATTGTGCAATTATAGATACAGCAACATTTAGGGCAACCAGCTTAAGACGGTAATCTACACATTAAAATTTCCGGAGAAGATTTCAATAGTACAGCTGTTTGTCCCTAGATGCACAAAGGCTGTTCTGGTATGTTGGCTCAATATAGGGACTTGCATACATTGCCATTTTTCTTCACCACAATCCCTCCAATCAGACAGATCTGTTATCTCACCATATAGTAAATATTTTCATCCTCCCTCTCTGTTTCCTGGGTCTGGGGTTGAGCCTCAAACATTCAAACATCAGATAATATTCTTTCTTTTGCTTCAGTCCATTCTCTTGTCATCAGTAATGACCTTTAAGCATTTTTTTCACTCCCATAAAACAGTTAAATTCCTTCACTATCAACTTCTGTCAAAATTTGTCCAAAGTCTACCTGTAGTTATCAATGTCTGTCCAACTCCCCTCTTATCACAAACTCTTCTCAGCTAATAAAATGGTTTGCCTCTTCTTTAAAGCCCTCTTTTAATCTATCATCCATACAGATGTATTACCCTCTCTGTAATCATCCATCTGGATTTCTTTGTCCCTTCTGATCTGAACCTTCACTGAACCAAAACAACATACTTACCAAGACCTTTTTCTACTCCAGAACTATACATATCGCAATACAAATATTTATACTTGTAAAATAAGTGCATCTCGCTGTCTTACATATACTAGGTAGGTCCCTTCATAGATACCTAGAAGCTTGGCCCAGGAGAGTCAAGTTCACACAAATAAGCTGTCATGTGTCTACCATGAATGACTGTTTTTCAGTTTAAGCTTGATTATGACAATGTCTGCAGTGCTATGCTGAGGTTTACAACTTTATAAATTTACCTTATCTGTAAGATCAACATATTAGGAATCACATTTCAAAATGCTGAAAGAGAATGGTATAAAACTATGCCAACAGCTATGCATTTCAAATCCTTCCGAGAAAGACTTCTTTCCCATGCTACCTCGCCTCTGAAAAATAACCACAAGTTAATAACAGAATTTTAGGGTACCTCCTTGCTCTCAACACCCTCAGACTGCACCCTAAAACTATTTCACAACCCTGCTTCCCTTTACAACAAACCCTTTTCATGCCTACAAACCCTTCTCTATGCTCATTCTATCAGTTTACTCAGTTAAGCATGCCTCGTAAATGAAGATCTGATCATTTGTAATACACAGTGTACAACCTGGTAACTAAGAATATCTGTATATATTCTGCAGGAAAAAGTAATGTTACAATAAATTCCGGACCCTGTTCTGGATGACATCAAGTGAGTTGTGGTTTTGATTACAACTATGCTTGAACTGTGAGATAGCACTGTGCAAAAGTGTTGAAAAACAGATGAGAACTTATAGATGGTAGACAGTGTACCTAACTTCCCAACTACACCTTTTTTATATTTTAAACATTACAGTTTTCATCAGTCATAATTTAAAACTTTTGATAAAAGCTGCCCCTGAGAATTGTAAATGCATTAAGGACAGCAAACCTTTTGAGAAAATCTACTACCCATCTAAACTTGTACAGGTCAGTTTTGTGTTTGTCAGATCAGAGAGTAGTTCAAGTTAACATTTATTTTTAGTCTACGTGCAAAGTTTATTTTTATAGTATGTTTGCTGTCTTAGGGTGACTGGTTGCATTCTACCCATATTTTTTTGAGAAGCAGAATTAGGTGTTAATCCTCACACTTGGGTTTCTATGACTGGCTAGCAAGTTGCCTTTTCTTCCTTCTTACAGACTTTTGAAACCCATGATTAGTGTAATACAATTCCACTCTTTTCCTCCTGCCAAACCATCCCATATTCTGAGTAGCGATTAAGCAGCTCATTTGTTTAGACGGGGCTTGTCTGCTAGGCCACAGTATTCAAAGTTTCAGTATTCAAAGAGTATACGCTAGTAATATAGTTATCGTCCACCACATAGGTTTCTAACCAGTATCAAGGGTGGAACACCCAGTACTACTTTGCAAGTGCATTATATACATTACACAAACCACTTCACTTTTTAAGTAAAAAAATCAATGATGCATAAATATGAATATAATTCAGTCACTTAAAACCACCAAAAAGCAAACCAGGATCAAAAGCTCTAAATATCAAGATTCAATTTATCATTAATTTAATTAAATTAGGGCTCTGGTAAACATGAGGGTTAACCACTTGTTACTGTCCAAACTATATATTTCAGGTGATTCATCCCAGTATAATTTTTTAAAAATGTACAGCACCACCAGTATGCGATCTAATATTAATAAAGTCTGTTACACAAAAAGAGCTGTTCTGTGGTTTGAGAGAATGATACCTGCTTATGGCCAGGATGAGCTGTGAGGTACAAGCCTTGATCCGGTTTTGGGCCTCCATGTGTGTCATGGTTTCTGTCTTGTCTCCATTGATGGCCATGATGATGTCCCCAGGACACAGGTTGCCTTGCTCTGCCTTGCTCCCTGGTGTTATCTGAAACACAGCCATACAAGTGGGAGACAAAAAGAATGTTAGGCTGAGGAAGAGTAGTGCAATAGTATATCAAACATTTCCTGCACAAAGCTTTGCTGGCTTACTTTCTGAATTACTAATGCTATATGAGATTTTGATGACATCATCAAGTCAGGAAACTTAACCATTTTACTTTTTTCAGATTCTACTTTTTTTAATTTTTAAATTCTTTTTTAAAATTTATTTTTTTCCAGGTAATAGCACTTTGCGTAGAGAAACGACACAAACACTGCATAATAGATTAATTTTACCCTTTTTATAACATTCTTTTGGTACTGCAAAAAATTTAAGCCTAATTTAAGTAAATTCTGTTTTCCGCTGTTTTAAGAAAAAAAAATACAGTCTCTACTTTTATATAAAAATTTTAAATCTAAATATAAATTAAATAAAAATATAAACCTGTTTCTATGTTTTAAATAAAATAGTGAGAAGTTTGTTAACCTGCAGAATCAGAGGTAGTTTTAGGTTAAATGTGAATTAACAAGTAAGATAATCATCATAACCCATGTCAGAAAGTCTTATGATTATAGAATATCACTAACACAGCATATAAAACAAAATGTCACCATCAGCTGTCCAGTAATTTTATATTACAATGTTTGGCTATTTCAATTTACAGCGGGCGAATCTAAGTATTCAGAGTCTCAGACTGCCCATCTCCTCGCTCTGAACTAGGTTACTCATTATCAATAAAATTGCATGTACTTGGCAAGACAGGACAATGGACTGGTGGGAAGCACCACTTATAGTAAAAGTATTCAAAAAGAGATAGAAGTGTCAACACAAAATCAAATCAAAAGTGAACTACACCAGCCAGGAACAGCCATAAATTAAGGTGGTTTATGTAACAAATTTTTATTTCTTCTTACTTTGGCTAGTATATAGAAGGATCAATGGTGATCAAGGAGATGCTGAAGCAGATAAAATATGTTTGAGTTTGGCAACCACTTTTTGTCCACAATATTGAAAATTGGATAGCTATCCTCTTCTACTGATAAGTTTTTAGATATTTCAGATGCTCCGACACTATCGTTTCAAAGCATTTTTGGTATAAAGCTAAAATGTCATATTGCTCCATCATTTCACAGCACATATATTCTTTGTAAGCTAGTTAAACTGTTGTTGAACCAGCTGGCTGAGTCAAGCCAAGCCTGGCACACTGCACAAACACATACAGCTAATTTGTGACAGGAAGATTTCAGGGTAACAGGGAAAAGAAGGCTGCTAACAGAATTTTACTGCGGTATTCAAAATTCTCAAAATTTGGAAACCGTAACATTTTTACTTGTGGTTAATCACACAACTGGTACACATCAACATCCCTAGTGTGTGCTGTATGTATATGTGGGCTGGGAGCTGCATTTCATATTTCGTGCACTGTAAAAAACAGCAGCAGTTAATCGCTAGAAATTTTAAAGGACACCAGCATAATCTTCCTCCTCTTCTTCTTCTTTCGGCCACTCCCGTTAGGGGTCACCACAGCAGATCAAACGTTTCCACATCTTCCTGTCCTCTGCATCTTTCTCCGTCATACCCACCACCTGCATGTCCTCCTTCACCACATCCATAAATCTCCTCTTAGGCCTTCCTCTCTTCCTCTTGCCTGGCAGCTCCATCCCTAGCATCCTTCTCCCGATATATCCAAAATCTCTCCCCTGCACATGTCCAAACCAACGCAATCTTGCATCTCTGACTGTCTCCAAACTGTCTAACCTGTGCTGACCCTCTAATATACTCATTCCTAATCCTGTCCATCCTCGTCACACCCAATTCAAATCTTAACATCCTTAACTCTGCCACCTCCAGCTCTGCCTCCTGTCTTTTGGTCAGTGCCACCGTCTCCAACCCATATAGCATACAGTAGCTGGTCTCACTACCATCTTGTAGACCTGCCCTTTCACTCTTGCTGGTACCCTTCTGTCACAAATCACTCCTGACACTCTTCTCCACCCACTCCACCCTGCCCGCACTCTCTTCTTCACCTCTCTTCCACAATCCCCGTTACTCTGGACTGTTGATCCCAAGTATTTAAATTCATCCACCTTTGCCAACTCGACTCCCTGCATCCTCACCACTCCTCTGTCCTCTTTCTCATTTATGCACATGTATTCTGTCTTAGTCCTACTGACCTTCATTCCTAAAGGACATCAGCATAATGCATTATATACATTTTTTTGTGTACCTTTCATCCCTTTAAAGAAGCGTAAAGTCATCAGTCAGCTCTAAACTATAATGTATACATGTAAAAAATAAAGTTCATTAGGAACTGGGTACATGCCAAATATAAAAGTTTTAGACTTAATTTGGCTTCTAATTATATACACAATATGTTATTCTGATCAAAAACTAGCATAATATAAACAAAGTAAATCTGTCTAGCCAGAGTTATTGCTGCTTACTTATCATTAGGCATAGAAAATCTAACAAAAGAAAAGATTTCATCCATAACATTTGAAGCAACTGTTTATAGTACTCTGCACAGGACTAGACTGACATGACTGCAGCTGTATACCATGCAGGCAACGTAAAATAACATTAATTGAAACAAAAAGTAGGAAGCCATATAGATTGTTAGGAGCTAATCTGGGCAAGCCCACCTACCTAGCACAGCTGCACCGCATTAGCCACTTAACATAGTGATAAAGGGTGCCGTGTTGGACAAGGAAGTTACAGAATCTTCTTGCGAGACTGATCTCCATTCTGTTGTGCTTCCCTAGTCCTTGTTTGCGCAAAATACCCAGTTCTATCCCTGTTCCTTGTTTGTACCTCCAGCTTTGTTGTCCTTGTTTTGGAAGTGTTTTCATTGCACTACACGCTTCATTGAATAAATCCGGATTTTGGGTCCACCCTTTGTCTCTGCTCCACTTCCTGAACATGGATAACCGCTTGCAATTTTTAATGTGCTTGTTTAGTAAGCACCTTCATTCTGCAGATCTGTGATTTAAATTTTTTTTTTTTTTTTTTAAATATTATGTCATGTTCATTAAATCTAACACTCAAGTTGACAAACAGAATAGGAAACAGCTAATCATGTACATTAATAAGGTCTTAATTGCTTAACTGCTTAATTTCAATTTAGCAGCAATTGGTATTTCTTCATGTAAAAGAAATCATTTCCATACAAATTGTTTAAGGAACAAATTTTAAAAAAGCTAAATAAAAACATTCTGCAAACATGTAGATGCAAAAAACATGAGACTAAATACCTATATATGTGCTTGTCATGTGGTTTAGATTTTACAGCATTTAGAGCAAGGCTGTTCCCAGTGTAGGTAACTCACCTTTTAGGACCCATGCTCATTAACACATGACAGCCCGTCACTGCCATTTCCCCCTGGTTCTACAAGGGTCTGCACAGCTGGATATCCAGAGAGCCAAATGAAAGAGGTTAAACAAAACCAAAAGTGCCCAGCACCCCTTATTCTACCAGGTCTCCAGACATATGCAGAATGAAAGTGCTATGCCTCTGAGAGACAGTCTGAAGAACTGATATGAAACAGGAAACCAACCATACCAAAAACATAGGAGGGAAGCCCATTGCTACAAAGCTTTCATTGTTGGAGAAAATACATACGTATTAACAAGAAAGTTATAACCTATTTCAGACAAAATAAACAATGCTGGCGGGAGATAAAAGTGTAATGCGCTAAGTGTGCAGGGTACTGTAAAGAGGCCTGACTCCTCTCTTTCACCTGATGACCTTGTTCACCAGCCGTTTTATTTCAATACGCCTGGTAAGTGAAGTTGGACTGCTACAGTAAACAGACTGATGTATCCCGATGCTGACAGACTAAAGCACACATAAACAATGTGGAACACATTTCTCTGAATGCCATAATTCACAGCCATTGAGTTTCTCTCTTAAGTAAGCAGTTTTCAAAATAAAATACATATACCGTATGTACTTACAGCTAACATTCAGTTCCATTTCAAATTCAAGCTGCTTCAACATATACTTAGATTCCATGTCTCATGTAAAACATAAACATTTCTCCATTATAAACTGTTGCAAAACTGCTTAAGGCTAAAGTGATCCCAAAGTAAATCTGTCCATTGTCAAAAGCCCCTTGTCTAGTGCAGGGCTGTGGTGATCCAGGGCCTGGATCTCATAAGCACAGTGCATGTTGCAGGGCCTGGCCTGGATAAGGTACCAGTCAGTCATGGGGCAATCAGGCACATTCACTCACATGCTATTTAGTCACCAGTTCACCTGAAAGTCAGGTGTCTCGATCGTATGAAGACACGCATGTAAACACAAGGAGAATATGCAAAGTTCACATAGACAGTTGCACAGAAAACCCACAACCAAACCCACAGCTTAGCAGTGAGGTAAAGCACTGCGATCTGAACACCAGGTTTCCTCCGTAAGAATGCTACACAATTATTTAACTGTTAAACTGTAATCGTCACGAAAGGTCCCCTGAAGCAAATCTGATCTTTATAATATTTCTAATAAAAAGGCAAGGATCAGCCTAGTACAGAAAACTCTCATATGAAGATCAAAAGTACAGTACATTATTGGAGCTTGAGCTGGCAAGGGAACAAATGTGAGAGCCACAAGGATACCCAGCTAGAGTTATGTACACAGTTGGTATCTTGGCAAAAACATGCAGGGGTTGTATGAAAAACATAGCCTTGAACTCAACAGAAAGGATTTATGGCCTGTTAAAGGACTTTCATATTAACAAATCATTTACATATTTATACAAAAATTAGTTCACCTGACATTCACTTATTTTTCCCTTTTAGATACAAAATATATAAACCTCATTTCATGGAAAAAAAAACCTGCAAAACCAAGAAGACAGTTAGAAAGGAAGAGACAAACATCTGTCACCAAGTCATTTGGGACAAGAAAATTTTGGCCTCATGTAAAATTTAGCAGGGTCAAAGAATTTTGCTCTGCCATCACTGCACACAAAAGCCATTTGTTGAAAAGTTTATTTTGCAGTTCTGAGGGACTACTGCATTGTTTGGATATTTATGCTGAGCAGCAGAGGATAACGCTGGCTATCCAACAACAGCATTCGATAATGCCTCTTTTGTTTACTTTCTAGAATGTCTGAAACTGCGATTCTGGCTTTGAACCATACTTTAAACTGAACAGTTATTTTCATGGACCCTTTTTGTAAACTATTTTGCAGATACAAACTCCAGAGTATTATATGAAATTGGAAACTCCATTGTTGTGAATGGGAGGAACAAAATCATGATCAAAGAATAACAGTGGGCAAAAAGTATACTGTAAACCATGAAGGCACAAGGAACATCTTGTGTCATCTGAAACTTTTAGATGGTGGTTCTAAAGGCCAAAAATCCAAAGCTAGGTCAACTTGCTCCAAACACTTCATAACCTTCGGCGGTTTAATGGTGAAGGAAACAGAGACAACAGGCTTCTCTGTAGGGAGATATGTCAGACAGGTTGTCCATCATCATAATACTGAAGAGAGGTTTTGTATATGTCTGGCAACTGCAAAAGGAGAGCTACATTAATGCCCATCTTCCACTGCCTGTTTAGTCACTGGCCTTGAGCCTGGGTGCGGGGAGGTTTTCCAATGAGCTCCACAATACCAGCATATACTGGAGAAATTCCTTGTGGAAGAATTACACCAAATTCCTGAACTGTTCAAATAACTTTCTGATTTCATGCCATATTGTATTTTTACCATCTAGGGTGCACAAAGTGTTCCAAAACCTTACTGAGTGATATTTAGTTAACACATTATTTTGAAAAAAACATATAATATGTATAAAATGAAACATATGTGTTCTATTTATTTGATTTACATATCATTTAAAATATAGTATTGCTCTGAATATTTCTTCTTCTTCTTCTTTTGGCTGCTCCCGTTAGGGGTCGCCACAGCGGATCAATTGTTTCCACTTCTTCCTGTCCCCTGCGTCTTTCTCCGTCATATTGCTCTGAATATTTGATTACTATTAATTATGGATAAAATTGCATCTCCAGTATATTGGCTAATAATTGTTTAAATTAATTTTAACATCAGTCTAATGCTTAGAAATGACTAATAGTTCAAGCAGATATGTGTTGTTTCTGTCAATTACTGTGTTCCAGAAGAGCAAAATGGTTTATGCTACAGTATCAACTACTGATAACTTCTGTGGTGTACCAGTTTTTAAAAATAAAGGAAACATAAAATTTGGTGAAGTTAATTAATGTCAACAGCGAGAGATTGCTCAGTATGGCTTTATAATGTGGTCAATGAAAAGAGATTTTCCAGTGATAGAGATGCTCTAGTTTGTTTACAAAAATGTGGTTTTTAGACTAAAAATGATGTACTTTCAAAAAAGTTCCTGTTATTATGAGGCTATTTCTTCTTCTTTTTCATTATATCACTTCATCTTTTTTCAGTTTTCATCATGTCATGCAGCATTTAAGACTACAGCTTGTGAAACCAATCCCTATGTAAGGATCAGGCAACCAGACTAAACATGGTTCCCTGATGCTGTTTATTTAAACTAGTGTACATGGAAATAAATGTTCCATTTGTCTGTAATTCTCATCCAGGCAGATCTAGTCTCCTTTTCCTCTGTATTTTATAAAATTGTGTACCAGTATCAAACAATAAGTACATAGAATTTACTGGATATCGGTATCAGGAAAGAGGTCTAATCTCTACAGTTAATTATAATTTAGGCTTTGAAAAAAGAAAAAAAAAAAACACTACAAGGAGCATCATATATACTGTTGTTAAACTACTGAAACAAAGCATAAATGTTTAGTCTTAGCAGGCAAGCCAGCTATTACAAGAGTTATTAACACAGGATCACTGCATTATCGAAATACCAAGATATCTTTAATTAAACCTTTAACTTATACCCAGGAGTGGTGAGCTGCCACTGGTACTTGACCCCAGAGGTTTATTTTTCTCCCTTCTTTTCATTGCACCATGGAACTCTGTTCAGCACTCTTTGTCATACTGGTGATATGAGTGCTATATAAAAATTAGCTGAATTAATATATCTTATTGTTTTACATTAATGTTTACACAGATGAAGTAGTTAAGGAAAAAAAACTTGGAGTTTAGCAGCATACATACAGTAACAGTGACAAGACACTGGCATAGCACATGAATAAATATCATACTTAGACAAACATATACAGATAAGGAAAATGTATGCAAATAGATGAACAGTAGTACTGACAGCTTGATCATACTAGGCAGACATAAAAATCTCCCTCACAGTTGGGCGACTCATTACAGAACCTAACTACTGTTGGCACGAACGATCTGAGATAGTTTTCACTGGAATTGCACGACTACACAAGTCTGTTGCTGAAGGTACTGCTGTATTTAGCCCAGATGGTGTGCAGAGGGTGAAACTCATTGTTTAGGATGACTAAGAGTTAAAATGTTTATATTTACAGTGCACATTTCTTTTTCCAGGTCACAGATAAGAAAAACAATAATCCTGTAGGAATCAACAAAAAAATAATTGACATTTACTAATAATTTAACAGTGACCTCATGACTATACATTTCTTCACAGCCATAACATTCTTTTACAATCAGATCGGTGCTTTAAAAATATCTCCTTCTGATACACAAATGCTGAATTTAATATGCTCAGACAACAAAAGATGGCATTTTTGTAAAAACATTGAAGCCTTTGCTACAAGCAACATCTTCAGTTTTCTGGTACCTTCAAAGAACATAAAATGTCCTTTGCCTAAAAAATGCTGGTGTTTCAGATCATTAACTCTGAGAAATGTACTGGGAATCTCTTGGCCACTGAATAACATTGCTCAAGATGAGGGGGATATGGAAAATTCTTGCTTCTGTATACCATTTAACTGACTGAACTGACTCTACTAAATATTTGAACATTCGTTTCAGAATTTAGCATTAGATCATGTAGAATTATATGGAGACCTATCCCCTCCCTGCAACAAGCAACTGCTCTCACCACATTCAGGTAGGCACCGTGATAAAATTATATTTACATAAACAAGCCTGTGCGTATGTGCGCCGGTCTTGAGTCTGTCCTCACCCCACTGCCACTGATATCAGTTTATCATACCCATTACAGTTGGCATATCTGTCAGGTGAATCTTTAATGCAACGGGAGACTTCTCATGGCTCTGTTGTTGACTCCAGAGACAAATATTTCAGTGCTACAGTAAGAGGAAGTCAAATAACCGAGAAATCCGCAGACTGCAGCGAGACTGTGTACACCTCATAAGGAGATGTGCTTGCAGTCGTCTGACCTTCCGCCACCTTTTTAAGACCCATCGCTTTACTTGATCCCTTAAAATTGTCTAGTGTTACTCGTGATTTTTTCCATAGCATGTCAGCATGCACGCCTGCTTCTCTGTAACACTGCTTTGCCTTTTAGCAGTTGTTCTTGTCTTGCTCATTATGATTTTTGTTAGGGCTATGCCTAACATACAGTAGTCCTGTGCTGATCTTATATTGGATGCAGTATAATATTTCATCCTAGATGGCAAAAAGCTCATCTAGTGGCCTTGCAGTATAGCGACCGCACGAGTGGTCGCCCTGGACAAAAGCATTTATTTTACTATTTACGAATAGCAGTAAATCTCAGGACAACTGGAGTGCTGCAGCAGCGACTGAGCCAGGCGAGGATGTGCCAGAAAGAGCAGTTCAGGCCAGCAGTCTCTCCAGGGGAGGAGGTGGTGGATCGCAGCGGCCGCAACACCTGGATTCCTTCAGCCGCTCTGCGGTCTTTTATTGCAAACAAAGTGTCAGCGGCCATTGTGTCCGCCACGGGTGCGCGCCTCCGAGCCGCCTGACGGAAAACGACAATTTTCGCCGCTAAGGGCATTCCTTTAACTGTTAAAACGTTTTGGAATCCCCCAAAGCAGCAGAGGCTGCAGCATGTCTGTTACTCGTACAAATGTATACACGCTAGACATAGACATATAGCCACGTGTGTATCTAAGGCGTAGGGATATTTTTAAAGGGTTACTAAATTTATTAACAGTTTCAGGATGCCCAGCAGTTTCGGGACATATTGCACTTTTCTCTTACGCAAAAAAGTTTGGTTCAATTTTACGAAGACATCAATAACCGTTCAAACTTGCCTTCATCATTGTTCTACATAAGCATATGTGTTCCAGAGAGTGTTTTATGATAACAGCAAAGCAAACGGAAAGCACGAGTGTCCGTTCCCGCAATGCACTTTTACACCTCGCATATTTGCGTAAGTTATATTGTAAGTTAATAAATAAACTGAGAATAAAGTACCGTTAATTCCTCGGCAGCTCAGTTTAATAGTCACATTTTCTCTCGATTAAAAGTTTGTAACTCCTAATTTTCTCGTTTTAATTTTGGGAAAAGGGTATGCATAAGAAAAACGCTGGCTTAGACGTACCCTGGAGATGGTTAAAGGTGAGCTAAAGTCCCGTCCACCGACAAGTCGGAAACCCCACGGCGAGGGTCCGTTCAGGGTTACAGTCTGGGCCATGTCTCCGCCGGACGCACCGAGAATCCACAGACGAAGCTGCCGAGGCTTAAGCAACAAACTGCTGACTACGAGCTGCCAAGCAACGCAGTCGCCCTTCGAAAAATGCTCGCCCTCCCGTCGGTCTGACTTTTAAAGTACGACCCTTTGTGGCGTCACACAGGGGGCGTTTCCATTCGCAGCGCTCGCGTGGGACAAAACCGGAGGGAGGAGTGGAACGCGCTGAAACCATGGCAACGGGCCGTCTCTTCTGCGCTGACGGCGGCAGCCCGGCGGACTGCAGGGAAATTTGCTGTGTCGTTTCTGTACGCTGTAGCTTCCCCTGCAGCAACTACAGATCCCAGAAATCCGTGCGCGACCAAATTTCCTGGTTCAAGTTTGGAATTAAAAGTACTGTTTGCGCTCTTGACTGTTGACCGGTCACCGTCTGCCCTCTGCATTAAGCGGTTATATCGAACAGCCATCCAGAATCGGGCTGACTTTGTCAAAGAGGTTCAGTGACGGGATGAATGAAGTCACAGGTGTGTTTGCCACAAGGAGGAATTTTTGAAACACAAAGTAGCATCAACAGGTTACAGCAGGAAGGACTCATATTGCTGCTTCAGCCCAAGGTGCCTCCTCTAATGTAAAACCTCAAGTCAGCCTTTCAAACCGCATAGACTGGTACTCACCCTGGAGCAGTTACCGACAGTCCCCTAGACAATTGCACAGTTATGTAAATTACAGCTGTTTATGGCATAATACCCGCTCTTCCTACTAGGGGTACCCTCAAGTACTGTACGTTCAAGTACTCGAGTATATTAAAAAAAGGCAATATTCCCAGTGACACCAAACCCCAAAAACAGAGTGCCAGAACAATCCAGTGTGCAACTCTACCTTTGGAGGCACACTTGATGGATCAAGAGAAAGAGTTCCAGGCACTCACCGCCAGAAGTTGGAACAGGAGCCTGGGGCAGCCATCTTCACTGTTTGTCAACTTGACTTCTGTCCCACTAGAGCCTCACTGTGTTTCTGTTTGAGGCCCTGGTGTCACTGACATGCTTCAGGCTTACTGCTGTAACACTGTAGCTAGTCAACCCTAACCCTATATTTAAAAATGCATATGCTGAAGAAAATGAAATCATTCAGAGACATAATCAGATTCATAACAAAGTGCTAAATAAATCTGAATATGCATCTGAATGACTTCCTTTTCTTCAGCATATGTTTAAATACCATACATAGAAATTATTCAGGTGCATAACTGTTCTCTACATTTGGGCTCAGGTGCATTTGGAGCATAACCCTTGAGACCAATATACTTGGAATTTATAGCATGTGTACTGCATGCCTTAATTTTCTGACAAATCAGGAATGGTTCATGTTACCTTTTTACATATATGTTTTTATCTTCAAATATAATTTTTGTTTTCCATGTGTGCCATTGCATGCTGACACTAGTGTTAATACCATCAGTTTTTGTTTATTGCCTGCAGATGTGAAAATTGGTATCTTTTTTCAGTGTATAAATGGTAAGGCTGTGTGGTTTGGCAGATGCTGAGAGAGATTTATGTGCCTAAAAGCACTGAAAATTATATTTCTTATCACTCATTGGAAACAGTGGAGGTACCACTGGCTAAGGTCTCCGGGGAAAATAAAAACATTAATGAAAATTGTTTCCTTAGACCCATGTGGTATAAGTACTGTAGAGGAATAATATATCAGTAGCAGATGTAACAGCAGAACTTGTAGAATGAAACCATTCTAAATGGAAACAGGTTATAAATTTAAAGGTGCTCAAAATGTGGAATTACTAAAGCGTGTAAGAGTTTTAAAATATTTTTGTGACCTATTTATGTACTTTTAAGAAAACAAAGATCCAATGTCTTTATATAAACCAGATGTTTTTAATATTTAATGATTTCTTCTTTGCACAGAAATATTCTGAACAGTTTCAACATAGGCACGTTCATTGTGCTGTCTGCTTTCACTGCCATTATGTAAAATTGCCTTGACAAAGTAATGGTATGAGAATATTTAGCCCTGTTCAACAGAGCATTCATTGATCATTAGTTCAGTTAGTTTTTCTTCAAGTAACCAGCTTGTTTAAACTATTTTATTTTTGTTCTATTGCATTCTATGCTGTGTTTCCCTTTCTGTTCAGGATAATGGAACAAGTAACAGAAAAATATTGTATGGTTCCACAGGGACACATGTATAAGCAAAAGTAGAGTAATGAAACCTCAGAAAGTTGAAAATATAGGGAATAACCTCCTCACAGCAATAATGTAATTATGTAAAACAACCATGATGGGGTCCTAATTAATGGAGAAACTGAAGCAGTGAAATAAGCCTGTTGTCTAGATTTAGTCAAAGTCAAAAAGTCAAAAGAGTTTATTTGTCATGTACATGGTTACTGAGTATACCATGTAGTGAAATGTGCTCTGATTCAGGATAGGAGACTGTGCAGAAAAATTTACAATGAGTAAAACAAACACACAACCAAACACCAAGAAGAAAAGAAACAAAGAGCAAATAGATAGATAGATAGATAGATAGATAGATAGATAGATCAGTAAATAAACCTTAAGGTGCACTGGAAGGACAGTGACAGTGACAGTGAGGGGAGCGGTCAGAGAATATTGCAGACCCGGGTTTGTGAGGATTGTGATGGCATGTCCGGGTTCAGAAGTTTTATGGCCTGTGGATAGAAGCTCCTCCCGAGCCTCTCCGTTCTGGCCATAATGGTTCTGAAGCGTTTGCCTGATTTCAGCAGATCGAACAGACGGTTGCTGGGATGAGACAGGTCACCGACGATCCTAGTCACTCTGGTCCTGCATCTCCAAACTGAAGTGGGTCTACAAAGCTGGAGATGGATGCTGTGATGATGGCTTTCATGAGTCTCTCAAAGACCTTCATGACTACTGAGGTCAGTGCAACGGGCCGGTAGTCATTTGGGCATGAGGACTTATTGTTCTTTGGTACCGGGACAATGGTGGATGTTTTAAAGCACCTAGGGACTGTGGACTGAGCCAGAGACTCGTTGAAGATGGTTGTGAGAACTCCGGCCAGCTGGTCGGCCCCGGCGCTTTCCTGATGTTGACGCGCTTCAGCTCCCTCCGCACATCGGACTCGGCGACAGTGATGATGTCACCACATTCAACCCGTTGACAGCTGTCGCTGCTGTCGCGGGTGACTTTAGCGCAATCGGACTCGAAACGGGCATAGATGCGTTGAGTTCGTTAGCGAACCCAGAATCGGCACTCATAGCCACGCTAGATTTCCTTCCAAAATCTGTGATGGTGCGCAGTCCTTGCCACAATTGGCGCGTCACCCTGGCGGAAAAGCGACTCGACCCGCTCCCGGTACCGGTGCTTCGCGTCCTTCACTGCACGCCGAACGCTGTATTGAGCCGCTTTGTAAGCGCTCATGTCGCCGGTGGCGAGACCTGCGTTGTACGCAGCAGTGCGTGTATTCACTGCTTTGCGGACCGTACCATCGACCCACAGTTTTTGGTTGGCATATCACCATATTTATATCACCTTTCAAACACAGGGTTAGTGTCACAGAGCCTGCATTTGCCATTTTAGGCTTAAAAGGCACCCAAGTAAAATCCTCACCACTGGCAAGATTATTGCCCTTTTTCCTGGCTTGAACAGCTGCACTCCAGACTAAAGGCCAGAAAATTATTGAAAAAATGTATAAAAAAAGACACAGCATATTCATTCGCCTGGTGGAGGACTGTCCTGGTCCAAATCTACAAGGAGTGTTTATCTCTTCACAAATGCCTATAGATAAGCCTTAAAAGTAGCAGCTCACGTATGTTCTCCCCTGGCAGGCTGTCCATATTGTACAGCAACTGGCAATCCTATAACCAATTGCTTACGCAGTCCTCAGTACTACAAAGATTTTTTGTGCACTTGATTCTCTAAGAGTTATGTAGCTAACTCATTAGTTTGTTCTTAATACACCATTAGCCAATTACAGCTTAAATAGATATACGGTAAAGCCAGTAAAGACATCTCTTTATTTAAAGCTAATGTTTAACTTATAAAGAAAGAGCCTTTGTTGTGTACTTTCCAAGAACTTCAGTAAAAGTTTTTCAGAGGTGATGCTGTATGAGAGCAGGAGAAATTTGCACTGATGATTACGGTTTAATTTCCATAGGCAAACCTACACATTCAGTGATAATGCATTTTAAGAGTGTTCTTTGTTTTGCATCGATGTGACCTTATCTATGTTTATGTTACACCTCCACTGGACTGCAATTTGCACATAACTTGATACAGGTTAGCAACGTTAATTTAAATACTTTGTGAAGGTCTAGATTACCAAGTTAAATGAAGAAAAACATTGAAGAAAGGCAAATGTATTGTACTGTATTTACTAAATAAAAACTTCCCATTAAGCATTTGCATCACTTACAGTTTACTATTGAAATCAGAAACTATTTTGTTCAACACCCATTACATCGTATTAGTGTGGTTTTATTTATAAGAGGGGAGGCTTTTCCAAGGACACACCCTAATGAATTTACTATCGATGAATGCACAGTAGCTAGAGTCATAACTACATTTTTTACCAGTCAGCAAAAGAAACCGAGCCTTTCAAAGGAACATTATATAATTAAGTTGGAGCAGCAGAACTAGAGTTAAAGTAAACTTTTGCTTACTTCATTGATAGCAGGAACCTGAGTTTACAGTATATATATAGTATGTACATATACAACCTTTATGTAAATGAATACTTACAATGCACAGTTTAGGTTTTTATTTTAAAGCAGCATATTAGTATAGAGTGTCATTGTTCAGGAGGTAGCTCAGTGAGTTCTGTTGTTGCCTCACAGCACCTGGGTTGGTTTGTGTGGAAATAGCATGCTCTGCCCTTGTCTGTGTGGATTTTCTCTGGGTGCTGTGGTTTCCTCCCACAGTCCAAAAGACATGTGATTCACTTTAATTGCTCACTCTAAATTGCGCATAGTGTGTACTGTACATATAAGAGTGACTGGGTGTGTTGTTACCCTGGGATGCACTGGAATCCCATCCAGGGGCAGTTTCATAGCATAGCACCCATTCATTCTAGGACTGATTCTAGACTGCTGTGACCCTGCTCAGGACAAGTTGTTAACAAAAATAGATGAATGGATGAATCAAGCTGTGTTTAAAGTATAAAAAATTTACGCAAAATAAAAATACAGGCTCTCTATAGGAACTTATTGCCAGGCAGTCATGCAAATCATTACAACACCTTTCTCCTTAATGTTGAGAACATTTAAAACCAAATAAAAGTTGTAACTTCTATACCCAATAAACCAAGATCTCTTTTTTATTTCTCTTATGTCCTCAAAACATCACACTGGAACATCAGTTACAGCATAGTAGCCATCCCATTATTAATAACTGCTTGTCAAATGTAGAGTTGCAGTGGTTCAGAGCCTAACCTAGAAGCACAGGAAATGAGACAGGATGCACCCAGTACACCCACGGTACTCTACATTTGAACAATGAAATCTTGAACTGTTCCACACAAAATCCACACAAAAACTTTCTCCATACCATAAATGTACTTGGAAATACACTGCCCAGCCAAAAAAAGTTATACGCTGTAATAATTCATTGGACCGCTTTTAGCTTTGATTACGGCATGCATTCGGTGTGGCATCGTTTTGATAAGCTTATGCAATGTCACAACATTTATTTCCGTTCAGAGTTGCATTAATTTTTCACCAAAATCTTGTATTGATGATGGGGGAGTCGGACTGCTGCGTAAAGTCTTCTCCAGCACATCCCAAAGATTCTCAATGGGGTTAAGATCTGGACTCTGTGGTGGCCAATCCATGTGTGAAAATGATGTCTCATGCTCCCTGAACCACTGTTTCACAATTTGAGCTTGATGAATCCTGGCATTGTCATCTTGGAATATGCCCGTGCCATCAGGGAAGAAAAAATCCATAGATGGAAAAACCTGGTCATTCAGGATATTCAGGTAGTCATATGACCACATTTTTTGGGCACATAACATTGCTGAATCTGTTACATCGGATGGAGTAGTGTAAAGCACACTGCCACTGGACTGTGGAGCAGTGGAAACATATTCTATGGAGTGATGAATCATGCTTTTTTGTTTGGCAGTCAGATGAGGGAGTCTGGGTTTGGCGGATGCCAGGAGAACGTTACCTGCCTGACTGCATTGTGCCAACTATGAAGTTTGATGGAGGAGGGATAATCGTGTGGGGCTGTTTTTCAGGGTTTGGGCTAGGCCCCTTACTTCTAATGAAGGACAATCTTAATGCTTCAGCACACCAAGACATTTTGGACAATGCTATGCTTCCAACTTTGTGGAAACAGTTTGGGGAAGGCCCTTTTCTATTCCAGCATGACTGTGCTCCAATGGATAAAGCAAGGTCCATAAAGACATGGTTGGATGAGTTTGGTGTGGAAGAACTTGACTGGCTTGCACAGAGTCCTGACCTCAACCCCATCGAACACCTTTGGGATGAACCGGAACGGAGATTGCAAGCCAGGCCTTCTTGTCCAACATCAGTGCCTGACCTCATAAATGCTCTACAGAATGAATGGGCACAAATTCCCACAGAAACACTCAAATCTTGTGGAAAGCCTTTCAAGAAGAATGGAAGCTGTTATAGCTGCAAAGGGAAGACCAACTCCAGTTTATGTATTTGAATGCAATGTCATTAAAGCCCCTGCTGGTGTAATGGTCAGGCATCCCAATACTTTTGTCCATATAGTGTATATGGGTACCTGATCATCACACCCATATGTGCTTGTTGAACGTCCCATTCCGAACCCATGAGCATTAATATGGAGTTGTTCCCCATTTGCTGCTACAATAGAAGGTTTTCCATCAGATTTTGGGGTGTGGCTATGGGAATTTGTGTTTAGTTGGCCACAAGAGCATCCGTAAGGTCATGCAAGAAGACTTGGTTCGCGGTTGGTGTTCCAGTTCATCTCAAATGTGTTCAGTGGGGTTGAGGTCAGGGCTCTGTACAGCCACTCGAGTTCTTCAACACCAACCTGGGCAAACAGTGTGTTTTACGGAGCTTGCTTTGTGGATGGAGGGCACAGTCATGCTAGAGCAGGAAAGGAGCTTCTTCTTCAAACTGTGGCCACAAAGCTGGAAGCACACAAATGTCTAGAATGTGTGTATATGTGGGAGGTCCACATATTTTTGGCCATTCAGTGGATGTACGGTATATTGTGTCTGGGATTCTATTGCTTTTGTTGCCTGGTTATGCTGCTGTAGAAACACAGCAAGACTAAGAAAACTATGCAAGCTCATGATTAAACTGCATTTCTTCTCATAAGCAAATTAAATGGATTCAAAAAATCTTAATGTTACAACGTCCTTTAAATGCAAGAGTGCCTGTGGCCTTAGTGAGATTGCTGTAGAATGTCTTCCTGTGTTTGCATAATTACTTCCAGACTATTGTCTGTTTCACTCTGCTTTAACTGCATACTTCTGTCAAAGAATATCAGACCCTCTTCTCTGGATGTAAACCTCATGTTGTTCTTATTTGCTTTAAAATAAATAAACATAGGTAGACTCTGGCATTTGTGATAACCTTTTGAAATATTGTGCCTCGGTGATCCTAAAAAACTGAAAAATGGTGCTGCTACCATTTAATTTAAACAGAGGAATTCTCATTTATTTGCTTTCCAAAACAAATACAAATGGTGCAAAAAACATCAAATTTACAACAAAATGAAAAATTTGTTGCCCTGCATTTGGAATTGAATTCTGAGGAATTTTAAGTAAAATATGAAAAATTAACTGTAAATGCATGTGTTCTTTCGTACTAGGTGTTTAACCATAATTTGTTAAAAAACAGTCGATCTAGCAGGTCTGAGATCTTTTTGAACGGGGCTTTGTGGTATTTCCATGCCTTGCTGTATATTTCCAGAAAGTTGTTGAACACCACAATTAATTTTTCCTTCACTTCAAGCAACAACCAGAACTAACCCTGAACCTAAATATTATAACCATCATTTCTCAGTGTTAAGCACACTGACAGGAAGAGTCAGATTATTCTGGTCACAAGTTTAGAAACAGAATGAGATGTCATTGAAAACACCAGTCTTGAATTAGACTTTGGCCTTTCATAGCAGTAAGAAGTGCTTCAATGAACTCTGTCAACAATAATACATAGTCTCCCTCTCAAGATTATTTTGCTTACATCTTTTTGGCAGCATCCATACAGCGTCACAGAGACCAACTCCAAGTCGTCTTATCTCTGTTTGAATCCTTCTTTAAAGCGTTTGAGAACAACAGCCACACACTTTTGCCAGATGAATCAAAGGCTGCCTGCTTCTATTAGAGTAAAAACTACATCTAGCTGTCCAATGAAATGTTCATATTTAGAGCTCTTGAAGAAGAGATGTTGGAGATGACTTCTGCCAGCAGCACCAGATGTGATGGTTCTTCAAGGAATAGAGGGAGGATTTTCTATAGCAGCTTTCTTGGCTTTTGTCTTCTTCTTACCAGGCCAGTGATCCAAATCTGCAAGAGGAAGTGGAGTACTTACTGGCTGCTGATCATTAGAAAAAGAGTGCAAATTACATTGTGTCACTTTTTCCTGCAAGAGGCCTTGTTGTTGCTGACTGATGTTGTTTGAAACTCCGGACACTATGTTGATAGATCACCTCCCCTTGTAATACCTCCAAGGAAAGGAATTTTAATTCCCTACCTATAGGTCTCTGTTTTATTTATTCCTTGTTACACCAGTCAGAACCACATAAATGTGTACCTGCTTTTTTTTAATTAATTTATTTTTTTTGTGGCTTAACAGTTGAAGGACTCATGGGCATTCTTGTGTTCCATGCAGTAGGATGCACGCGTGACCTTTTGCCCCTCCAGAGCATGACTAATAAGGCAACCCCAAAAGCAGAGTACACACAGGCGTCTGGAAGCGTTTGCACATCTGGAAAAACTTCTAAATAAATGAGTAGGCTGCCAGTGTGTCTGCTTTTGAGCAATTCTGCTGTTGTTTTTACAAAACACTGCTACCTGCAGTTACACAGCAGTTCCCATTACTGTCATTACAGGTTAATCAAGACCTCCAGCATTCACTATGACATGTATGGAAGGCAGCTATATTTAAAAGTTTTGTTCCTTGTATTCTTCATGTAACATCATGTAACAATAACAACAACAACAACGACAACAATAAAGATGCTTATTATTCCATAGCTACTGCCAGGTTATATATACAGTCTCAGAGCAATATAATACAGTACAGTATAACTCTACTTTATGGCTGCCTAAACAGAGTAAGTGTGAGAGTGTACATGGACTGGAGAAGGTGAGAACACTTGCAGGCAGAATAACCTAAACTGGGCAAGAAGACATTGACAAGAACTCAAGTTGTACATTCAAAAGTGTAAAGAAACCCTTTTCATGGTGATATTTCACACCTTTGCAGATCATTTGACCCTACAGTAAGCCCAAAAGTATTTCAGAAAATGGTGTGTCTCAGTTTGTCACTGGCTTTACTTCCATTTAGTTACAGTGGAACCTAAGACATATTTTACTTTTTATATTATACTTTTATAATAATGGCAATATGACAGATATTTCATTCAAATTCAGCCTTTACAGCCTAAAGCATCAACACAAGTGTAACAGTTTAGATTTCAAAAACTTTCTGAAAATGGGTTATTACTTATCGCTTTGCTGACACATTTTTCCAACACAACCTACAGTGAAGATTTTATACAGCAACAACATACATGGATCAGCCACACCATTAAAGCCACCTGCCTAATATTACGTAGATCTCCCTCGTGCTGCCAAAACAGGTCTAACTCGTCGAAGCATGGATTCCACAAAACCTCTGAAGGTGTCCTGTGGTCTCTGGCACCAAGATGTTAGCAAGAGATCCTTTAAGTCCTGTAAGCTGCAAGGTAGGCCTTCATAAATTGGACTTTTTTCCAGCACATCCCACAGATGCTCATTTGAATTGAGATCTGGGGAATTTGGCAGCCAAGACAACACCTTTAACTCTTTGTCGTGTTCCTCAAACCATTCCTGAACAATTTTTGCAGCGTGGCAGGGCCAGTGCCATTAAGGAATAACATTGACATGTATGTGGTCTGCAACATCATTTTGGGAGGTGGTATATTTCAAAGTAACACGCACATGAATGCTGGGATGCCAGCAGAACATTGCCCAGAGCATCACACTGCCTTCTTCCCATAATGCACCCTTTTGCCATTCACATGATTCCTCAGACCAGGCCGCCTTCTTCCATTGCTCCATGGTCCAGTTCTGACACTCACATGTCCATTGTAGGCCCTTTGGCAGTGGACAGGGGTCAGCATGAGAACTCTGACTGGTCGGTCTGCAGCAATGCAGCTCCATATGCAGCAAAACTGCAGTGCACTTTGTGTTCTGCCACCTTTCTATCATGGCCAGCACTTAGGTTTTCAGCAATTTGTGCTTTGGTAGATCTTGTGTTAGATTGGACCAGACAGGCAAACCTTTGTTCCCCACATGCACAGGTGAGCCTTGGGCGCCCATGACCCTTTCACCAGTTCAATGGTTGTCCTTCCTTGGACCACTTTTGGAAGCCCCCACAAGATAGGCTACTGTTTTGGAGATGCTTTGACCAAGTCATCTAGGCATCGCAATTTGTCAAAGTTGCTCAGATCCTTATGCTTGCCCATTTTTTCCGCTTTCAACACATCAACTTCAACAACTGACTACTCTCTTGCTGCCTAATATCTCCCCCTGCCCCTTGACAGGTGCCATTGTAACAAAATAATCAATGTTATTCACTTCAGCTGTTGGTGGTTTTAATGTGATGGCTGATAGGTGCATACTGTACTGAAAAAAGACTGAAAGCCTACAACAGCACTTTCAATGTAACACCCAGTGAAGCCATAAATAAACTTTAAAAGCAACAAATTATGCATCAACATAAAGACTCATCTAAAATATTGCTTACTGCTTCTTTTGTTGACATGCAATACCTCATACTACCACAAGGTGCCACTACTGGCCTACTCAATGTTTTCTTGCGCTACTAAATAAAATTAATTTTTACCTTTTCATGAAACATCTTCTCAGTAATTGCTCCCAACAGACAATAGATTTTAAGATTAGGAATAGAAAGTATATATTTAATAAAAAATTCCCTTACTTTGTAGCGTAGTTTTCAGTAGCAACATTGTGTTGTCGGTGAGAGTGAAAAGACGTATTTCTTATTTACTGTATTCATACACATGATTAAAGACTGTGCCCTTGTCCTTGATAGTTGTTCCAAAGACTAATTTTAATGTTAAGGGCTTAAACAGCTTTTAATACTTAGTAGAGCCACCCTTTGCTGTAATTACAACCATCAGTCTTTTTGTATATGTAATCCAGCCACAAGGGGATGCACAAACCAGTGTATTTCTTTGTGCCGGTCCCAAGCCCGGATAAATGGGGAGGATTGCGTCAGGAAGAGCATCTGGCGTAAAAATTTGCCAAACCTAATATGTGGACAAAAATACAAATTTCCATACCAGATCAGTTGAGCCCCGGGTTAACAACAACCACCACCAATACTGCTAGCCTACAGGGTGCTGGCGGAAATTGGGCTACTGTTGGCCAAAGAAGGAGAAGAAACTGAAGGAAAGGAGAAGGAAGGCTTGTCTGGAGGAAGGAGGAGAGGGGGAAGGTTAAGAGAGTGGACGTGAGGGTAAGAACTTTGAATGTTGGTAGTATGACTGGTAAAAGAAGAGAGCTTGCTGATATGATGAAGAGAAGGAAGGCTGATATATTGTGTGTGCAAGAGACCAAATGGAAGGGGAGGAAGGCTAAGTGTATCGGAGGGGGGTTTAAACTGTTTTACCATGGTGTGGATGGGAGGAGAAATGGGGTAGGGGTTATCCTGAAGGAACAGTATGTCAAGAGTGTTTTGGAGGTGAAGACAGTGTCTGACAGAGTAATGGTTATGAAACTGGAAATTGATGGTGTGATGATGAATGTTGTTAGTGCATATGCACTGCAAGTTGGGTGTGAGATGGATGAGAAAGAAGAATTCTGGAGTGATGTGGATGAAGTGGTGAAGAGTGTACCTGAGGGAGAGAGAGTGGTGATTGGAGCGGATTTCAATGGGCATGTTGGTGAAGGGAACGGAGGAGATGAGGAGGTGATGGGTAGGTATGGTGTCAAGGAGAGGAACGCGGAAGGTCAGATAGTTGTGGATTTTGCGAAAAGGATGGACATGACTGTAGTAAACATGTATTTTGAGAAGAGGGAGGAACACAAGGTAATGTACGAGAGTGGAGGAAGATGCGCACAGGTGGATTATATCTTATGCAGGAGGGCCAGGCTGAAGGAGATTGTAGACTGCAAAGTGGTGGCAGGGGAAAGCGTAGTTAGGCAGCACAGGACAGTGGTATGTAGGATGACATTGGAGATCAAAAAGAGAAGGAGAGTGAGGGCAGAACCAAGGATCAAATGGTGGAAGTTGAAAAAGGAAAACTATAAGGTGGAGTTCAGGGAGGAATTAAGACAGGCATTGGGTGGCAGTGAAAACTTACCAGTGAGTTGGGCATCTACAGCAGAAGTGGTAAGGGAGACAGCTAGAAAGGTGCTTGGTGTGACATCTGGATAGAGGAAGGAGGATAAGGAAACCTGGTGGTGGAATGAGGAAATACAGGAGAGTATACAGAGGAAGAGGCTGGCGAAAAAGAAGTGGGATGGACAGAGAGATGAAGAATGTAGACAGGAGTACAAGGAGATGAGGCGTAGGACGGAGAGAGAGGTGGCAAAGGCTACCTCTTCCTCTTAGGAGAGATGGCAGTGGAGTTTTTAACCAGATTGTTTAAGTGAGACAATGCCTGAGGAGTAGAGAAGAAGTGTACTGGTACCAATTTTTAAGAATAAGGGTGATGTGGAGAGCTGTAATAACTACAGAGGGATAAAATTGATCAGCCACAGCATGAAGTTATGGGAAAGAGTAGTGGAAGCTAGGTTAAGAAGGAAGGTGACGATTAGTGAGCAGGAGTATGGCTTCATGCCGAGAAGGAGTACTACAGATGCGATGTTTGCTCTGAGGGTGTTGATGGAGAAGTACCGGGAAGATAAGAAGGAGTTGCATTGTGTCTTCGTGGACTTAGAGAAAGCATATGAATGGGTACCTAGAGAGGAGTTGTGGTATTGTATGAGGAAGTCGGGTGTGCCGGAGAAGTATGTAAGAGTGGTACAGGATGTGTACAAAGACAGTGTGACAGTGGTGAGGTCTGCGGTAGAAGTGACGGATGCTTTTAAGTTGAGGGTAGGATTACATCAAGGATCAGCTTTGATTCCTTTCTTATTTGCAATGGTAATGGACAGGTTGACAGATGAGATCAGACAGGAGTCACTGTGGACTATGATGTTTGCAGATGACATTACGATCTGTAGTGAGAGCAGGGAACAGGTTGAGGAGACCCTGGAGAGGTGGAGATATGCTCTAGAGAGAAGAGGAATGAAGGTCAGTAGGACTAAAACAGAATGCATGTGCATAAATGAGAGGGAGAACAGAGGAATGGTGAGGATGCAGGGAGTAGAGTTGGCAAAGGTGGATAAATTTAAATACTTGGGATCAACAGTTCAGAATAATGGGGTGTGTGGAAGAGAGGTGAAGAAGAGAGTGCAGGCAGGGTGGAATGGGTGGAGAAGAGTGTCAGGTGTGATTTGTGACAGAAGGGTACCAGCAAGAGTGAAAGGGAAGGTCTACAAGATGGTAGTGAGACCAGCAATGCTATATGGGTTGGAGACAGTGGCACTGAGCAAAAGACAGGAGGCAGAGCTGGAGGTGGCAGAGTTAAAGATGTTAAGATTTGCATTGGGTGTGACGAGGATGGAGAGGATTAGGAATGAGTATATTAGAGGGTCAGCACAGGTTGGATGGTTTGGAGACAAAGTCAGTGAGGCGAGATTGCATTGGTTTGGACATCTGCAGAGGCGAGATGCTGGCTATATTGGGTGAAGGATGCTAGGGATGGAACTGCCAGGCAAGAGGAAGAGAGGAAGGCCCAAGAGGAGATTTATGGATGTGGTGAAAGAGGACATGCAGGTGGTGGGTGTGACAGAGAAAGATGCAGAGGACAGGAAGAAATGGAAACAGTTGATCCGCTGTGGCAACTGCTAACGGGAGCAGCTGAAAGATAAAGAAGAAGTCTTTTTGCATATGTCTTTACTACTTTGCACACCTAGACTGGGGAATGTTTGCCCATTCTTCCTTGCAGAATATTTAGAGGTCAGTCAAATTCCATGGTGAGCGGCGATGGACTGCTTTCTTCAAGTCCATCAGCAGATTTTCTATTGGATTTAAGTCAGGGTTCTGACGTGGCCACTCAAGGACATCCACTTTCCTATCCTTAAGCCACTGAGTTCTTCTTTTGGCAGTATGTTTAGGATCGTAAAAATCTGCCAAACCAAATATGTGGACGAGCCGATCCGCTGTGGCAACCCCTGATGGGAGCAGCCGAAAGTCGGTTGGTTATGCTGGAAGGTGAATTACCTACCCATCTTCAGCTTTCTAGCAGAGGGATGCAGGTTTTCCTCAAGAATTTGGGTGTACTTGACAGCGTCCATTTTCCCTTCAATCCTGACCAATCGCCCATTCCCTGCTGAAGAGAAACGCCCCCACAGCATAATGCTGCCACCACTATGCTTCACAGTGGGTCTGGTGTGTTTTGGATGGTGTGCTGTGTTTGCTTTTTGCCAAACATAGCACTTGGAGTTCAATCCAAAAAGGTTAATTTTTGTCTCATCTGATCATAGCACTTTTTCCACATGGCAGCAGAATCTTTTGCATAGAGCAAATGAGACCGAATGTGGCACTTTTTCAGAAAAGGTTTCTTTTTTGCCACCCTGCCATACAGGCCAGCTTTGTGTAAAGCTTGAGAGATTGTAGTCACGTGCACGGATCGACCAGTCCCAGCCATGAAGCCTTATAAGTCCTTCAAAGTTGCCTTTGGCCTCTCTGTAGCCTCTCTGATCAATTCCCTTCTAGCTTGGTTATCCAGTTTGGAGGGACGGCCTGATCTAGGCAATGTGTTGGTGGTGCCATACTCCTTCTACTTCTTAATGATGTTCTGAACAGTACTTGGAGGGATAGCTAAAGCCTTTGAAATCTTTTTGCAGCCTTCTCCTAACTTGTGCCTTTCTACAACTTTATCCTGGAGGCCTTTTGAAAGCACTTTCCCAACCATGTTGGTTTCTATTTCAGAACCTTGCACTACTAGTAGTGAAATCTTGAAGACACAACTGGTTTTATTCTCAGGTAATCAAAACCACTACAATTGATGTCAGGTGGGACAATTCACCTAGTGTTTGATCTGGTTGCATCTGAGCAAGTTTAGAATGGTACATTCAAAGGGTATGATCATTTTACCAAGCCAGGTATTTCACTAATTGATTTTTCACTAAATGTTATTTTCACATTGACAAAGAAGGTTATAATGTGTACATACAGTTAAAAAATTTGGACTTTATTTTATTTTCCAAGATGTAATGTAACAAAAGGTATAGATTTTCACAGGGTATGATGACTTTTTATGGGCATTGTATTTTTCCATCATCATGACCATATGGCATTTTTTTTGTTGAACACATAACTTTATGACTTATTATGTATAGATTGAGATCTGAAAAGATTTATACACTGAGCTCTTGTGTACAGCACAGAAAAGGTTTATGAAAATGTATAGAGTTCCTCATTGAGGGCAGCAAAGATCTGCTTGTACAAAGAACTTGGCTTTGCATTGCTATAAATTAAAAAAATATATATTAACCTCGAGTACAGCTATAACGAGGTCTGTAGGTGCAAATGATTAATTCAATGCTTTCAAATAATTGAACAAATGCTTTTTCCCCAGAGCTGCTTATAACTATTTACCGGTTTACTGAGCTGGGTAATGTCACATGGTAACGGGGCAGCGATCTTATAGGAGGTGGGATTGAAACGCAGGTTTTCAGAGTACAAGGCAGCCGTGTTAACCACTGCGCCACCTGGTGCTGCTACACAGTACCTTTAATAGAAGAATTTCCGTGCGTTGTGAATGTCATTTGTGTTATTTTCCTAACTTTGTTCAGCCAAATTATAAAAAAAACTGTCTGCCCAGGGGGTACGGTCCTCACACCCCTACACTTCCTGGATGAACGCAAACAACTGCGACCCTGCGTTGCACAAGAGACACTTGATAACGAATGAATCAGTGGAAATTTTACTTTGAAACACAGATCAGAAATACTATTAATGACTTTTTAAACACCAAGTGTCGACGGCGCAGAGAGTAGTGCTTGGACGTACGGTCAAATCCAAGTTAGCTCGTTCTCTCCGTTGCTTTGTTCTTTCTGGTGCTCCAGTTTTTTCCCACTATCGACGGACATCCATTTCACCTCAGTTGGTCACTCCAAATTGGCCAAAGCGTGTGTGTGGCCATCCTGAGATGGGCTGGTGTCTCGTTCTGGCTATGATTCTATTGCCCTGTGGTTTTGGGATGAGCACTGGACCCGTCGCAACCAGGATACGATGGGTTTTTACTGAGTAAAAATGAATGGAAGCTAGTGTCATCACTGTCAATGACAAGAAGTCACTCCTTTTATTCTGGTATTTTAATTCATTTTAGGGTTTTTTTGTTTTTCTGGGACACAGTGTGTGCGAGGAATGGGAGTTCTGTTCAGGAAGTGACGTGGTGGTTAAGACTGCTGCTGCAGAGCCTTCGATCAAGGTGGTGGTGGTGGTAATAATTGTGCTTTATTCGTACAGTAGGAGAACCCTGCTGTGTGCACGGGTAAATCACAGTGAAGTTTATTAACACGACGAGTCGTGCTGGAAGAAGGAGTCGGTAAAATAAAGCATTATTTATTTCATGCACATGCACTTTTTTATTTTCAATATCTGCTTGCCAAAATAGCATTCTGTCGGGGAAAAAAAAAAACAAGTGCTACGTGCACTGAATCACTAACGCAATGTCGAATACAACCGACTGCATGTCTACTGGTTGAGGAGCTGCACCTTTTGTCGGAGGTTTACGGTCGGGGCTTCACATGAGGTTAAAATTTTAGGGCGGGTCTATGACGTGGCAGCGGCGAAATGTATGCGAATCGAGGTCTGCTATTCCAGCTTGGGCTGAGGCGTTGCGATCGCTCTGCTTCTGAGCGAGAAGGAAAAGGGAAAAGGAGAATAAAGGAAAAGAAAAGGTGAGCCAAACCCAGTTTTCTTCCGCGTGTAACCACATCTGGCCCAGTACAGCGTGTTAACCCGTGCAGTTGACTTCTGTAGAACTTTAAAATGTCCACTTCTCTTTTAACAACTTACTTGGCAAACTAGTATTTTTAAAGTGTTAGTAGCGGCAAAAAATGTGAGTAGGTATTTGCTTAACTGGTTCATTTACACTGCGTGAACAGTTTGTTCCTTGTAGTAAGTTCGCAGTGTTGTCAATTTAAGACTTTGCTACAGTATGTTATGATGAACTTATTTTCTATATGTTATGCATTGTGTTTTTTTATGCTTTTAAATGTAAGCACCGTTCAGGTGAAATGTTTGGTAAATATTGGTTGTATTTCACCGAAACTGTTTTGGAAGCGTCCTCGGGGTTCGGTCCAGTGCGGCGTAACAGTCCGATGGCCAAGAACCTGGATGAACCGGGTGGCAAACATGAGTCATGGCAATGAAAGTTGGTTTTGTTTCTTTTTCGTACTGCGAAGTAAGAGAAATACAGTTGTTTAAAATTCAGCCTTAGAAGTTGACCGAGTAAAGCAAAGTTCCCTTCTTCACTTAACCTGAGGAGCGCAGTACAGCACACAAAGGAGCTCCACGCTCTGTCGCCAACAAATCTCGTGTGATCTGAAGGTTATTTATTCGAATCCCTCTAATACTGTAGCATCCATCATCAAAGTGTCCTTCACTAATACTGTAGAAATACCCTGTTGTATAAATGGGTAGGTAAATCATTGTGAAGTTGATCATCTAACACTGACATCTTTGACAGGTACGTTAGTTTATTTGAATTTTTAATATTTTTGTTGCCTCTGTATGTGCAGAATGATTACTGGGGGGGATTTGAAACATTTTTCGGTTCCAGCGCTGCTCCTAAAGCCTGACACAAGTAAAAGGCGCACGGGACAGCTGTGGCACGTGTCTCGAAGCAATGTTGATGACGTCGCATAGCGTGACGTTGCGTGTCAGTGCAAAAGAGAAGGTGGACAATATAGCTTTATAATGCGGTCAAAAACGTCTTGTTTGGAACTCTTTTGGATTTTAACTTTTGTGAACGTTCAACGTGTGTATGTGTGTGTACACCACATTTTTTAGGGGTGCACCATTATTTGGCTTATGCTACATTTAGCTTTAGAATAAAATTAGAGAACTGGCAAATTGCTTCTGTTACAAATATTGTTTTGTATACATTACAATTCATATCTGTGTAGGTATTTGCGGCAGGTTTTTAGGTGTGCTTAGACTGTAGGTAATTTGTTAGTTAACAACTTGGACATATGTTTCAATTAACACATGGACTACAGAACAAAGACCTAGAGGCATTTTCTTGGGCCTCACTGGTTATTTACCGCGAAGCCTTTCTGTTAACTGCTTTTTAAGATTGTGCCTCTGTACTATTGTGCGTATTAGTTAGTTAGACCCCACCATCTCTCCTGGGGTATAGGTCATCAACAAGAGACCATAATTATGCATATGGACAACCTAAATTTACCTGAGTACTATTTGCTTCTACAATGTCACCTAGGTGGTCAATTGTTCCAAAGTTAAAATGTTTCTGGATCAGAGTTAGGTTCTGAGAATGTACGAGTTGCATACACATTCCCTAGACAGTCATTATATGTTTGTTCTGCTTTTATTATGTGATTATTCAGAGTGCAGACCTTTGTCCTCAGTTTGTTTTTCAGGTTTTAAAATTAGCCAGATATTAGTTGTTTAAGGATGAGGATGTGTGTACCTGTTTCAGCATCACTTATCTGAGCAAGGTGTCGCTTGGAAAAATAGCTGAAATCCATATTTACAGTCTGATATAAAAAATGTAAGTATTGTTTGAAAGAAAATTGAATGAAACTTTGGAGGACAGCTAACCAATACTTGTTTCTTGAAAAAGTAAAAGAACATCTATATGTGCTTCATTGACTACAGCAAGGCGTTTGATTGCGTGAATCATGAGAAACTCTGCATCACACTATGAAGTATAGGTCTACCAGAACACTTGATCGTTCTAATGTACAACCTCTACAACAATAAAGAAGCAACAGTTTGAAGAGAACAAGGGGAAATGGAATGGTTCAAAATCGGCAGCGGTGTAAGAAAAGGCTGTCTAATTTATACACCAAAAAATCATCAGAGAAGCAGGACTATATAAAGAAAAACAGGGCGTGAAAGTTGGTGGAAGACTCATCAGCAGCCTTTGCTATGCCGATGATACAATACTTGCTGAAAGAGAAGAGGACTTGAGACATCTTCCCATCAAGATCAAAGAACAATGGGAAAATACTAGCATCTAGCATCCCATCTGAAAATGGGATTGTATCTTAACTTGAAGAAGACAAAGCTCTTGACAACAAGAAAATTGGACAACTTCATGCTGGATGGAGAAGAAATACAAATTGCAGACCACTTCTGCTTACTTGGATCAACAATCAGTAATCAGGTGACAAGCAGCCAAGAAATGTGACAAAGAATTGCTCTGGGCAGAACAGCGTTGAAGAGCTTGGAGAAAGCTCTCAGGTGCAGGGATGTAGCACAAAGATCTGACTCATACAAGGCATGGTATTCATACGGATGCAAGAGTTGGACAGTGAAAAGTATGGACAGGAAGAAAATAAACACTTTTGCATTGTGGTGCTGACAAAGAATTCGGTGCATGCCCTGGATGGCCCGGAAAACAAATGCATGGGCATTGGGGCAAATCAAACCAAAGTTGTTGTTAGAAGCTCAAATGACCAGACTTTGACTTTCTTATTTTGGACACATCCTGAGAAAGATATCACCCTTGGCAAAGAGGAAGGTCAATGCAAAAAAGGAAGACCTGCAATTCGGTGGACGGACACAGTCACCACAGCCATGGATGCCCCTTTGTCAAGTCTTAGCCAACTTGCTGAAGACCAGATGGTTTCAGGACAGCTACGCATAGAGTCGCCATGTATCAACACCAACTTGGCGGCACTTAACAACAAAATAACCAATACTTGCGAGACACATTTGAAAGGAGAGTGAATGTAAAAACAGTCCACAAGTGTTCCTACTGTATACTTCTAAGAGCTATTTCCAAGCAAATGTACTTAAACATTTCCCTGGTACTGTATGTGGCTCAGGTCAGCAAATGGGGAAAGTCAGGGTGTGTTAGTTGAAACAAGGAAAATGAGCTGAGAACAGTGAATAGTGCAATTAAAAGTATGTTCCTTTTTCTTTGTGTGTGTGTGTGTGTGTGTGTGTGTGTGTGTGTGTGTGTGTGTGTGTGTGTGTGTATAAAACTTGTGGATAGTTTTATATGTAAGTGCTACCAGGGGGGAAAAATGATTTACAGATAAGAAACTGGAGTTTATTAGCCTTTTGATTGTCCTATTAGATATAAGATGAAGCAATGATGTACAGTACATTAAATTGTTGGGTTGTGAGAGACACAACCTGTGCAGGTCAGAAGAAAATCATAGTAACCCTTGGATAAAATTGGTAGTTTGCACTCACAAAATTAATTTCTTAGACATTTCAGTTGTGCTAGTATTCCACTGGGTGTTCTTTATGCTTGTGTAACGAGGCAGTGAAGTGTGTTTGCTGAAGTTCAAATCCCTGCGGGTGCTGTGGGAGGAGCCCTTTTTAGTCATGCAGATCCTCATAAGAGAGCTTTAAATTTGTGAAATGTGAAATATTGTTTCCTTTTAGAAAGATGTTTTCAAAATATGCTTGTTTGCAGGGGTTCCTTTCTTTCTGTCTCATGCTGACCTTCTCATTTTCAGTTGCTAGTCTGTAGTTAGCTGTGCTGCGCTATATATAGTATGTATGTACAGTGTGTGTGTGTGTGTGTGTGTATTTTAGTATTCATTTGAGAGGAATTCATGTATAACAAGTGACTTAATTTACCCAATGACTGCTTTTTTGCTGCGCTTAGAATATGATTGTGGTAAAATAACGGAGGATGTATGCAGAAAGTGTTGTTTGTGTATGCGGACGCCACCCAGTGCAGATATTCATGTTTCCTCATGTTTCCTTAACAAATTCCTGTAACTTTTGATAGCATGCAAAAGCAGGAAAGTTTAGCCAGCGGCCTTGCTGTGACCAGGTGTGGCTGCTTGAAGGGGAGAACTCAAGCGTGACGACATCTGACATGGGTCCACAATTCTGCAACCTGATATAACGCTCAACAGCATTTCACAGTCAAGAGAACTTAGCTGGACATTATGAACATAGGCTTGTGCACTAAAATTATACATCTGTTTTGTCAACTCTTTTTTTTTTTTTTTTTTTTTACTTTGAGGTTGGACTTGTTTGAGGTCCTTTTTTCCCCTGATTTTCCATGTCTATTTTGTAATGCGATTTACAAATGTGTTGCTGTAACATGTTTTCAGAAAAAAGTGACAAAAGTTTGGTTTCTTAAAGGTACCACCATTATGAAGATGATTGGAATGGTGATGATGAAAACAAGGTCATCTTTAGTCCCCTTTGGCCTTCTTTTGCTGATATCAATCTCGGATGCAGAGATCTTCACCTCAATTGGTAACCATATCCTAGATAATGGAATGACTTTAAAACAACTTGGTTGTGTAAAAAAAAAAAAAAAAGAAATGTGTGTTTTACACAGATTTTTAAAATGTTACGCTGAAATATCTCATTTTCACAACAAGACATGTAATGAATTTGGTAAATTGTTGCTTTACTGTGTATTACAGTCTGATGTATGAATGGTCTGGTGTATTTTTTTTTTTTTTTTTTAAACTGGAAACTTATTTGTAAGATGAGTGATGAATTTACTTCATGTCTAAATCATCTTAAAAGAATGCGCTGTTCCTGCTCCACCTGCCTCAGATGTTTTCCTGTCCTCCTTTAGAATGTGCTGGAGACACATTAGCCAGTGATAAGACTCTCAGCTTGGACACTGTCTAGAAGCAAATGTTACAGTATTTGCATGCAGATGCATCATTTAACCTATCACCATGCTTCTCCTTGAAAATGTTTCTCACTTTGACATCAAATATCTCATCTAGTACGTTCATGTTCTTTGATTTATTTATTTTTTTTAGTGTTACGGTTTTTTTTAGTAGAATTTTTTTGGCTGTAAGACTTTTATTAAAAAAAAAAAAAAAAGTTTTGACAAACACTGTCTTACTCCTATTATGCATTTTTCCTTTGGTTCACTGTTATGTTGACTTGCAGGTAGATTTGCAAAAATGTTGTGTATTTTCTCAGTTTTTATTTATTGTGTTTATTATTATTATTATTGTGTGATAATTTTTTTTAATATACCTCAGTTCATGTGTATTATAAATAATGAGTGGTGACTTGAGATTCAGTAGAAAGTAAAACAACGTTAACATTCACTTTAACAGCAGCAGTTAGCCAGGGATGCAGTGAAATTGGTGCATAAAACATTATCCAGCAAGAAAGTCATTGGAACCAGTGCGTTTCAAGGCCTGCACTGAATCCCTCATGCTTAACATGAATATTTCTTGGTTTTTAGTCTTGCCTGGCATTGTACTGAATGCTAGTAATGTTAAGTAAATTTTCAGAGCTATGGTGCCCTGGAGCAAGGTGGCTATCCAAAATTTGTTTATTAAAAAAATCCAATAATGTGATAGGATCAAATTGTAGCTTTTGATAAAACATTAGCAACCAAATGACTACCTATCTAAAGACTGAATTACATCACTTCCCAATAAAACTACCAACATTTCTCTCATTGCTCCTACACAGAGTTACTGTGTTACTTCTGTTTTATCTCAGGACAAATGACAGACTTGATATACACTGAGAATGAGATGGTTCAGTCCCTGAAGGAGTATATCCAAGCAGAGGAGGCTAAGATAGCTGCTGTCAAAAGGTACGTATCATGTGTTCCCTTTATAAAGGTTATGTAAAGAGCTCAAACATGGGTTTGAATTTGGGCTATATCAACAGTCAGCTTACTGGGAAGTCTGAGTTGGAACTCCTTTTGGCATACTTCAGCTGGAACAGAGGAATGTTAAGTCAGCCAGTGTATTTTGGCTGACTGCTGTATGAGTCTCCCCTAAGGAAGGGAAAAACAAAATTACTTATTACAAGGGAACCACGAGATGTAAAAAGTTGAATGCTTTTCTAAATATTTTTTTTTTTATTTTGAACTATGTGCAGTGTGTTTGTTTCAACCTGGCTGAAAAATGAATTCATTTGACAGTTTAAATACACCTTGGAGCTTTTTTCAGCATTCTGTGTCACCCTGGTGGGAAGATTGCTCTATAAAAATAAAATTGAAGAGTCTCCAGTCAAATGTTTTATTTGAGTAAATTCTAAGCTGAGAGTCTCTGCAGATTCTGTCAAAGCGATGGCCATTATGAGCCACCTTCTTGTCCTGCTTCTCTCTTACTCAGATGGGCAGACAGGCTGGACACATTAACACGTGTCTCCACCACTGATCCCGAAAGTTACCTGGCTCACCCTGTCAGTGCCTATAAGCTGGTGAAGCGCCTCAACACGGAATGGTCTGAGCTGGAGAGCATGGTGCTGCAACAGCCATCCGATGGTATTTTCTTTTCTTTAATGTGTCTAATGCATGACCTCTGTGGTGTGGCACATGCTGATGTGACAGCTGTATAGGTGCTTGATATCTGGTTTGGTGAAAATTTGATTTTTTTTAAAAGTTATTCTTTAAAGCATGAAACCTTCAACAACTTTAGTGGTTTATACTGAGTTTTTTTGATTTTGTGTGTACGTTTGACCCTCATCTGTATATTATCACTTTTTAGATTGCTTGATCAGTGGAGCCTACGATTTTATCTTCCAGTTGAAGGAATTCTTTGAGAATGGTCCCGCCCCCTTTTTTAATTGCTTCTTTATTTTGTTATCTGGGTATCTAATATTAAAAAAGGTGAAAGTAATAATTTGCTAATTTTAGTATATCCAGTTCATTTAATGCATGTAATGGAGGATTGAAGGTGCAAATAATAATGTTTGAATTATTAAAACTGTATTTTACAAGAAAGTGACAGATTCACCATAGAAATGTTTGGTTATCTCACCATTACCATATACAAATATCATTATCTCTTTTTTTCTGGCAAATAACCCCTTGAGTTTTCATTCTAGCTACCTGTTGTCTGCCCTATAATCACAGAAAGCAGAAATGCAGGCTGTTTTTACTTCACATCAGAGAAATTTTATAAAATAGCCAGACAAGGTGCAGTTAAAAAATAAACGCAGAAATGTTTGCATGTTTGAAAATTTGTGACCTGGGTGTTAGCATCACAAAGTACAAGTATGTATGTAAAGTTTTAGTAATTGAGCTTCTTCTTGTTTTCAACAAAATGTTTGTTTTCCCCTTTTCTTACAGGATTTATCTCCAACATCTCAGTTCACCGTCAGTACTTCCCTGATGAAGAGGATGAGAAGGGTGCAGCCAGGGCCCTGATGCGTCTTCAAGACACATACAGACTGGACTCGGAGAGCTTCTCAAAGGGCAGGTTGCCAGGTAGCTGGAATGTGGAGGATGGCTTGAGGTCTTACTCCCTTTCAAGACATAAATACATGAAGAGCTGAAGTCTTTACCTTCTACAGTTAAATGATTTGAACATGCACATAGCTTTGGCTATAGAAGTGGAATATAAGGACACTTCATAAATGTGCTGTGTGCTTCAGATATTTTGTTAATCTGGGTTTTGGACAGGTAAATATGCAAAGAGTGGTTCATTAATGCAATATTATTTCATTTTTAAGATGATGTTTAGTGATGTACAGTTTTCAAACTTCATTTGACTTGACATTTCTTGAGTGCAATAGATTATACACAACCTCAGTGTTCCTACTTCAGACGTATTCCTTGGAAATGTAACACCAGGTATACAGTTCCTGCTGCTTAAAACCATATAAATTAGATAATTAAAGAATGATGGGGTGTTTCTGGTCTTAGTTTGTCCTGTATTGCTTATTATAACAGTGTAGTAACTATGGAGTAAAGCAGGTGTGTCACATCAACAGGAGTACGGTATAATGCTCTTCTGACAGTGGATGACTGCTTTGATTTGGGAAAGACGGCTTACAATGATGAGGACTACTACCACGCAGTGCTGTGGATGCAACAGGCCCTACGGCAGCTGGACGAAGGCGAGGAAGCCCTAGTTTCCAAGACTGACGTGTTGGACTACCTCAGCTACTCTGTTTACCAAATGGGTGACCTTCCTCGAGCCATAGAACTCACCAGGCGCTTGGTTGCCCTCGGTGAGTTTCTGACATTTTTTAACTTATTGTCCTTGGGTTTGGGTAATGTTGGTGGTGCATTCACATCCTCTGCTACCTTTTTTCTTTCTCTGACCACATTAAGCATGCAATATATACGTTGCTTTATAAGTTGAGGCCTGAATATTTCCTTGTCAGTGAGGCTTAATTGTCCTACCATTCAAATGCACATTCTGAAATTTACTGACTGTGGGGTTGCTGGGAAGTCACGAGTATTTACTTGTCATACATCATTATGTGTCGTTTGATTCCCTGAGATGCAGGGTGAGTCAGGATGCTGCCATAAATTTACTCGCTGATGTTTTTAACACTGCTACACACAGACTGTAACCGTACTTAGCAGGCTGCAATTAATGAATGGGCTTCTGTTTTTTTTACTTTTATACTGAGGTTTTTTATGACGTTTTTGTGTGAAAATCCAGCAACTAAACAGTATTGTTACTTTATATGATTTCGCAGTATATGATTTCTTTTGAATTTGTGAGGTCTGCAAAAATACTGGAAATTGGAGTATTAACTTTTAAAAAAAAAAAGGTTTTTTTTCTTTTTAAAGAAACAAGATAAAGTTTCATGCTACTATTACAATTGAACACAAACAACAAGTATTCAAATAGATTTCTCAGCAGCTTTTCTTGCCCTGAGACAGTTTTAGAGTCTAAACTTACACTCTACAAACATTTTACTGACACCATTACAGACTGTCTTCAGCCTACAATGTACTTCACATACAATGAATTTGCATTTACAAAGATCAGTAATAATAAATAGTAGTTGTTGTTGTTGTTGTTGTTGTTGTTGTTGTTGTAATGATAATAATGGCAAAAGATTAAATGGGCAAAAATTGTTAAATGGTTTCCAGGAATTCTGGTAAACAAATGAGAATCTACTAGCTGAGTTAACTGCTGCTTTTTGGAAGTATATGGTTTGTCTGTGTGTGAGAGGGAGGGTGACAAGTACTTCTGTACCAGATTTCAAGTCTGTGGCTTGAAAAACACCATGAATACAGAACTGCAGTGAGAATGAGCTTTATAGACAGACTAAATCATGTATACATGAACATCGTGTAATGTATAATATAGTACATGTACAATTTCATAACATAGTAATAGTATCTGCTGACTACTGTATGAAATACAACACTACGTCACAACAATTATAGTATAAATTGTAGACTAAAATTGTAGATAAAAGATGTGGAATGTTTTAATTGACTTTCATGTGTGCCTGCACATTGTGCATATGTGACTTTATAGTATAACGATTGCGTAAGGTGAAGGCCATACGAAAGTATGTGTTACAATGATCTGATGACAGCGCCCCATCCATGCATAGCCACCAACCATCTTCTCATGTCTCACAGTGTTGGTTCTCAAGAGCAGCAAACATCTTCCCAGGACCACCACCATATCTCCTGTAGCACCACCTTCACCTCTGCACCAGTTGCATGACTAAGTGAGGACCAGACATGAAGGAGATCAAGTGGGCTTACCAACAGAACAGTTGCAGCAGATCACATTGCTTGTGCTTACATTTCACTTTTGTATGGCACAAAAATCTGCAACTGTTTAAAAAAGTTAATATACATTGCTGAAGAGAACTTCAGTAAAGAATAATGCACTGAATTAATTGTATGGATAATTATATTGTAGCCAGGAATATCCTATTGCCCCGAATGTAAGCCTCATTGATCACCATTATCTTAAAATTGGTATCATAACTCTTCCTCAGTCCTTGATTAATTTGGCCTAACTTTTAGCTACTTCTTTCAAGACAATCTTGAGGTTTTTTCATCTTTCACACTTGCATTCTGGAGATAATTGATGCCAGTGGATAAGTGAACCTATCTACCATTGCTATATAATATATGACCTTTATAGGAGCTATGACCTATTGAGGCATGGACTCCACAAGACCTCTGAAGGTGTCCTGTGGTATCTGGCACCAACTGTGTGTTTTTTTTTCTCTAATATTCTATTCTAAATCTACTGTTACCATTCTTTGCCCATACAACAATGGGACTAGTATGGGCACATTTCACTACATCGTATACTTGGTAACCATGTATATGACAAGTAAATTCTTTTGACTTTAAGTCCTGTAAGCTGCGAGGTGGGGCCTTCGTAGATTGGACTTGTTTTTCCAGCACATCCCACAAATGCTCGATCGGATTGAGATCTGGGGAATTTGGACTCTTTGGACTCTTTTTCATGTTCTTCAAACCGTTCCTGAACAATTTTTGCAGTGTGGCAGGGCTATTGCCATTAAGGGTTTTCACTGCCATGTACGTGGTCTGCAATAGTGTTTAGGTAGGTGGTACATGTCAAAGTAACATCCACATGAATGCCAGGACCCAAGGTTTCCCAGCAGAACATTGCTCAGAGCATCACACCGCCTCCCCCTCCGGCTTGCCTTCTTTCTATAGTGCATCCTGCTGCCATCCCTTCCCCAGGTACCTGATGCACATGGGCCTGGCCATTCACACGATCTAAAAGAAAACGTGATTTGTCAAACCAGGCCACCTTCTTCCATTGCTTCTTGGTCTAGTTCTGATGTGGACAGGGGTCAGCATGAGCACTCTTGACTGGTCTGCGGCAATGCAGCTCCATATGCAGCAGAACTGTGACGTACTGTGTGTTCTGACACCTTTCTACCATGGCCAGCATTAAGGCTTTCAACAGTTTGTGCTACAGTAGCTCTTGTGTGGGATCAGACCTGATGGGTATCAATGAGCCTTGGGTGCCTATGACCCTGTTGCCGGTTCACTGGTTGCTCTTCCTTGGACCACTTTTAGTACTGTAGATACTAACAACTGTATACCTAGGAATAATAATTTGTCAAAGTTGCTAAGATTCTTATGCTTGCCCATTTTTCCTGCTTCCAACATATCAACTTCAAAAACTGACTGTTCACTTGCTGCCTATTATCTCCCCCTCCACCCCTTGACAGGTGCCATTGTAACAAAATACTCAATGTTATTCACTGTCAGTGGTTTTAGTGTCGTGGCAGTCTGGGGTCATCCGACACCATCTTTACTTAGATGTAATTCCCAGAAAAAAATACTACAGATGCTCCTCAACTTATGATGGTACAACTTACAATTTTTTAACTTTACGATGGTGTGATAGCTGTAATCGTACTTCGAATTTTGAATTTAAGTTTTTTTTTTTTTGTTTTTTTTCCTCGGGCAAGCGATACACAGTATGCTACAAAGCTGGGCAGCGGCAGTGAGCTGCATCTTCCAGACTGCCACGTGGTCGCTAGTGCATAGTACATCTGATACTCTACACTTTTCTATTGCCAGCATTTTTTTGATAACCTACCCAAAATAAAATAAACAAGACAAGGTCTTAGCAAGATAGTGGTTGCAGGAAAGTTTACAAGGGGTAGCAGAAACTGAGCACTAACAGGAATTCAGGGTAAAAACTAAATTCTGTCCACAATTGGTTCCTATGCCAGCCAGTGCTTAGTCTGAAGACGGGCTGAGAGACTCCCTACATTCCATTGCTGAGGTGACCACAGGTGTAACAGTAGGTTAGGTGTATTAAATACATTTTTGACTTATGATGAGTTTATCGAACAGGGACCACCTGTATCTTATGTCTGGGCCAATATGGTAAAATGGTCAAAAACAAAAAACGAAGAAGTTACATATGGTAGACCTGTATACTTAGACACGATCAATCTGTCGTGAGTACAGTCTGGCTTACAACCTGACTATTGGTCCCTAACATAGTTGTAAATTGAGAACAGTTTGTATATAAACTTGAGAACAGTTTGTATAGAAAAACATTTTGAAAATTGTATTTTACCTACCTTGAAATGACCACTAGGGGATATCCTAACACTAATACAAGGTTCTTTTTAACTTTTTTGATTTCTTTAAGTTCCCTCCCCCCTCTTGCTTTATGAACATATTGTCAAACAGATTCAGGACACCAAAGGGCTGGAGGAAATCTACGTTATTTTGAGAGGTTGCTGTCCAGAGAGCTCCGTGAAAGTGAGAAGACCAATCCTGAGCCTTCCACCGAGAGGCCCATTGACTTGGCTACCTATGAGCGTCCACGTGATTACCTGCCTGAGAGGGATACCTATGAAGCGCTATGCCGTGGAGAAGGAGTGAAAATGGTGAGTTTCCTAAACAAGGGATCCATGGGCTCATATATTGTGTTGTATGTTGTGATTCCTCCCATGTGTATTTCACAGCTTGTTGTCCTTAAATGTATCTGAGGTGTATGTAGTTTAAAAAAAAAAAAAAAAAAAAAAAGGCTGTATAAGCCTAACATGTATGGTGTTCCTGTGTTGTACCTTTGTTTTATATTTACAGAAACAATGCAGCTTGGCAATGAACTGATGTAAATTCTCAGCACACCTCTGAGGCTTTGATAATCTGGGTAGGGTTGGATTTAGCAGCAATTCATACTGGTTGACTGGCACAAAACACAGAAAAATAAACAAATTCTACCTGGTTCGTGTAATGATACTCACCCTTTTGCACTGTGGGGGTGAAACAGCATTTTATAAAGCTGATGCATAAGACTTTATGTAAGACAACATTTTTAAAAAGTAATGAAAATCCATATCAACTCCCTTTCCTTTCCACAGACCCCAGAGAGACGCAGCCGTCTTTTCTGTCGCTACCAGAATCGCAACTGGAATCCCCGGCTGCTTTTGTCACCCATGAAGGAGGAAGATGAATGGGATAATCCGCATATTGTGCGCTTCCTGGATGCATTGTCTGACAAGGAGATAGAGAAGATCAAGGAGTTAGCCAAACCCAGGGTGAGAATCAAGCAGCAGATGCAACATCATACTGGCTGCTAATATTTGGAAAGCAGCATTTTCACTAAATATTTTTGTTTAATATTTCCTTTATACAGTTAGCAAGGGCCACTGTAAGGGACCCAAAATCAGGTGTTTTGACTACAGCCAATTACAGAGTGTCTAAAAGGTAGGGATGACAAGGAGGTTAGTGATAAAGAATTTTACGCATGGTTTTTCATCCATGTCATCATCATCAGTTGGCTCACCTTCCTGTATCCCCAGTGCCTGGCTGGAAGAGGAAGATCCCATTATTGTTCGTGTTAATCAAAGGATAGAAGCTCTGACAGGCTTGTCAGTGGACACAGCTGAGCTCCTCCAGGTATCAATCATCTGCAATATAAAGTCACAGCATTAGTCATCAATAAGTATTCACCAGACTAAACTTCCTGTCACATGGTACTTGCATGTCTTACTTATGGACTGTATGCATTGAGTAGTAATCTTGCAATCCAGAAACTAGTAATGCTTGTCTTTGTTTATGACTCAGATCTGTAAATTCTGTCTGTCAGTGTCATATGTCCTTCTTTCTGTCAAAATAGGTTGCAAACTATGGGGTTGGAGGCCAGTATGAACCACATTATGATTTTTCAAGGGTAGGTACATTGGATCTGATATTTCCATTGTTGTGTTTGAAATAGAATACCGATTAGCTAGGATCCATGTGCTGTGAAGTATTAACCAATAAATTTGAAACCTTTAATGGCTGCTCAACACTTTTTTTTTTAAAATTGTTTTTTTTTTAAATAATCAAACTATTAAATAGTAAAGGTATACAATACTAATTGCAATACAATGAAGTATACACATTTAAAAAAAGAAAAGAAAATGAAACTAACAAAGCCAGGGGATTAAAAAAAAAAAAAACACAAGATATCAGGTCAACAGACAAACATCACGTGTCTTAACAGCTTTTGTATCTAAAGAAGTTGAAGTACTATCCAAATATTGTTTAAAGTCTTTTTGAAAAACCAGGAAAAAAACTCTTCCCATGAATTTACATTTATGTATATGAAATTTAACCAATATTAAAAGGAGATTAATAAAGAAGTAAATTTGCTTTTGTTGACTAAACCCAAAAAACCAAATAGAACATTTCTATATGTTTCTTAATGCTAAATCTTTAAAGATGTTTTGCTTAATAAATGGAACAGAAAGGAAATAGTGTGAGGACATTCCCAAAAAATATGTGCAACAGTTTCAATTTTAGCATGGCTAAATGAGTGGATGTGTCAATATCTCTTCTAAATCTACTTAAGAAATGTTTGGTTGTGTAGATCCTATGGATTCTTTTAAAGCTAACCTCCCTGGTGTTTGTAATTACAACTCCCAAGTCAGAAAAAGTTGGGACAGTATGGAAAATGCAAATTTAAAAAATGCAGTGATTCTTACATTTACTTTGACTTTTATTTCATTGCAGACAGTATGAACATACTTCATGTTTTGTCTGGTCAACTAACATTTCATTTGTTAAAATACATCCATTCCTGCATTTCAGGCCTGCACCACATTCCAAAAAAAGTTGGGATGGGGGCAGTTTAGAGCTAGTCATGAGGTTAAAAAAAAAAAAAAAATAAAAAAATAAATATGATTTCAAACAGGTGATGTCAACAGGTGACTGTAATCATGATTTGGTACAAAAACAGTATCCACGAAAGACTAAGTCTTTGAGGCACAAAGATGGACAGAGGATCTCCAGTTTGTCAACAAATGTGTGAAAAAATTATTGAAAAGTTAAAAAACAATGTTCCTCAAAGAAAGATTGGAAAGGGTTTTCATATTTCTCCCTCCACTGTGCATAATATCATTGAACGATTCAAGGAATCTGGAGGAATTTCAGTGTGTAAAGGGAAAGGGAGCAAGCCTAAGCTGAACACCCGTGATCACCGATCCCTCTGATGGCACTGCATCAAGAACCATCATTCATTAATAGCTGATATAATCACATGGGCAAGGGATTGTCAAGGACTACAATACGCCACTTAAAACTTTACTGTGCAAAAAAGAAGCCTTATGTTAACCATGTTCAGAAGCGGTGTTGACTTCTTTGGGCTTGGAGGCATCTGGGATGGACTATCACGCAGTGGGATCGTGAATTGTGGTCAGATGAATCAGAATTCCAGATCTTTTTTTGGAAGAAATGGATGCTGTGTGTTCTAGCCCAAAGACAAAAAAATACCATCCAGACTGTCATCAGCAACAAGTCAAAAGCCAGGGTCTGTCATGGCATGGAGTTGTGTCAGTGCCCTTGGCAAAGGTTTACACTTCTGTGAGAGCAACATTAATGCAAAAAAGTACATTGAGATTTTAGAGCAATGTATGCTGCCTTCAAGACGACATCTTTTCCAGAGACTTCCATGCATTTTTCAACAAGAATGCAAAACTGCATTCTGCATGTATTACAAAGGCAGGGCTGTGGAAGAAGAGAGTACGGGTACTAGACTGGCCTGCCTGCAGTCCTGACCTGTGCCTAATAGAGAATTTGTGGGGAATTTTAAAACAAATTGCAACAAGGACAACCCTGTATTGTTGCACATCTTAAGACGTGTTTGCAGGCAGAATGGGACAAAATAACGCCTGAAACACTTCATCACTTGGTATCCTCAGTGCCAAACTGTCTAAAGTGTTGTGAGAAGGAATGGCAACATTACAAAGTGGTAAATGCTTTACCATCCCAACTTTTTGAATGTGTTCAAGGCTTAAATACAGGAATGGATGTATATTAACAAATGTTAGTTGACCAGACAAAACATAAAATATCTTGGGTTCATACGGTCTGCAATGAAATAAAAGTCAAAGTAAATGTAAGAATCACTGCGTTTTTTATTTGCGTTTTCCATATTGTCCCAACTTTGTCTTTTTTTTTTTTCTCAAAGAAACAAAAGTTTGTATTATATTTCTTTGTAAATAATTTAAAAATCTGCTTTGAACTTTAAAGAGTTTCTTAATCCCCTGACATTAACAGACAATATAGACAAATCCAGAACAGGCTGTTAAAACCCAACAAGAAAAAAGCTAAATGGGTAGGCTTTGTAAAGATGAAAGTAAGCTCGATAACATGAGGTGTAGCACTGTTGTAATTAACAAAAAATCAGCCGGTAATATAAAACAAAAAAATCTTCCTTCAGCAGATTTCTTTATATAAAACAAAATTAAAGTGTGACATTAACTAGTTGAATGAGCTATCTATTATGATCTGCTCTGTTCGCTGCCTAATTGGTACATGGGATAGCAACTTCCCTTCCTTCAATAAAAGCATGCGATCCTAAAAAGTAGCTCTTTTTGCCAGCTGCACGAGCCTCACGAACTGCTAGCCAAAGTACAGTCGTGGCCAAAAGTTTTGGTTGTGTTTTGCAAACTTTGCTGCTTCAGCATTTTTAGAATTTTTTTATTTTTGCATGTTTCTATGGTATACTGAAGAACAATTATAAACATTTCAAAAGTTTCAAAGGCTTTTACTGGCAAATACATCAAATTTTTGAGAATTGACCACAGGTTCTGAATGAGATTAAGATCTGGGGAGTTTCCTGGCCACGGGTCCAAAATTTCAATGTTATGATCTCTGAGCCACTTCGTTATCACTTTTGCCTTGTGGCATGGTGCTCCATCATGCTGGAAAATACACAGATCATCACCAAATTGTGCCTGGATTGGTGGATGAAATTGCTCTTGGAGGACGTTTTGATACCATTCTTTATTCATGGTAGTGTTCTTTGGCAGAATTGTGAGTGAGCCCACTCCCTTCGATGAGAACCAACCCCACACATGGATTGTCTCAGGACGCTTCACTGTTGGCACGACACAGAACTTATGGTAGCATTCACCTTTTCTTCTCCAGACAGTCGATTTCCCCAAAAAACAACAACATTTATTTGTATAGCACATTTTCATACAGTAGTCTGTAGCTGAAAGTGCTTTACAAGGTGAAAGAAACAGTAGACAAGAATAATGAGAAAATGGTAGGCAGGAATAATGAATGAAGTCAGAACTGAATATGAGGTTGTACAGATGAGAAGTAGGGTGTAAAGGCCAGGAGGACAGAAAAAACAAAAAAAAAACTCCAGGTGGACTGAAGGAAAAAAAAAAAAAAACTATTTGCAGGGGTTCCAAGGCTAAAAGACCGCCCAGCACCCAAATAGAATTGGAAGGAGGATTCATCCGAGAAAATAACTTCGCACCAGTCTTCTGCTGTCTAATCCTTGTACTTCCTGCAGAGTTTCAGTCTGTCTTTGATATTTTTCTTTGAAAGAAGTGGCTTCTTTGCTGCCCTTCTTGACATAAGGCCGTTGTCCAAACATCTTCGCCTCATTGTGCCTTCAGATGCACTCACACCCACCTGCTACTAATATTGAGCAAGCTCTGCGCTGGTGGCAACATGGTTCTGTAGCCGACTCCTCAAGATGGGATGGTCCTGGCGCTTGCTGGACACTCTTGGACATCCTGAAGCCTTCTTCACTGCAATCGAACCTCTTGCCTTGAAGTTCTTTATGATCCGGTAAATGGTTCTTTCAGGTGCAATATGCATCTGATCACTGCACAATAGTCTAAAAACAATGTAAATTGCCACCACAAAAATTGAAGATGCAAATTTTGCAAAACACAACATTTGTATCACTGCAAAAACTTTTGGCCATGACTTCTTTTTCTATCGCTTGGCGAAAGATCCTCTGAAAATCAAATTTATTGTTGCTGAGGTACTGTGACATCTTGACAGCTTTCCATACAACATCTCTTATGAAATGGGAAGTAAACTGCATAATAATGGCTCAAGGATACTGTCTGTTAACACCCTTTTTTCCAAGCCTATGCACAGAATCAATTATGTCGTGAGATCTTGCCTTTTGCCCCTGGGTAGATTTCCTCACAGATTTGGATAACTTGGGATCTGACATCCATCGCTTTGTTTTCAGGGACTCCTATCAACCTTAAGATTCAAGTGTCTTAAATTTTTCTTTCCAGATCATAGGTGGTTTTCACAAGTTTCCCCATGCACTTCTTTCTTTTTCAGTCTTGAGTCAATTTCCTCAATTTTCCGTTTAACATCCTTAATTTCACTAGACAAAAAGTCTTGTCTTTTTCAGAACCTCAGTCTGTATTGTGTTACTTTTCTAGTGCGTCTGCGCGATCATTAATCAACTGAAAAAGTGTGACCACAATAGATGAACTGGAATCATCATTGCCAGGGTCTGACTACGTGCTGATTTTACCTTTCTTAGGCAGTGGAGATTTGGTAGGAGTATCCGGCAGGGGGATAAGTGAAAAATTATCTTTAGCCATTGCAGCAGCACACTTCTCAGAACCGTTCTTTTTTTATCCATTGGCATAGTGATAAGTAAAAAGTAAGTAGAATAGTTGGAAGGAATTGAAAATCTAATTAACTTACATAAAAAACTGAAAACTTACAACCAAGTTCACAAAAGTCAATCTTGTACAGCCATCTTGGACCCGAACCTCGACACAGTCGTATTAAGTAAACATAAAATTGTGCATATATTGTGAGAAAATAAACTATTTGACTGACGCTCAAGACCAGTAGGGGCTTAATATATTTCAAATATCTCATATGGTTTGATTGGAAATTACTTTCCATGTTAGTTTACTGAATATGCATTTTCAAATACAAATACGTTCATTTTTACTATATTAAACAGTTTGAATTAAGTCTTTTTTCAAGTTTTTCTCATTCAGTTTACTTATCCCAAAGCCTGTTTATGGAAGTATCCTCCTATCTTACTGGATTTTAACACAGTCACTGTCATGCTATTTCAGAAAAAGTATTGGTTAAATATTGCCATTATTTTTCTAGTACACTGGGATCAATTGTTCCTGCCTTTTTTTCCGCAAGAGTACCCTTACTTGGAGTTTTGTATGAAACAAGTTATAAACAGATTTCCCTTCAAGTTGTGTTCATACTATGTTATTATGTTGCTGACTTGAGTATTCTTAAAACAGGTTTGACCGCTTCAGGTATGATTACTAACAATATAGCTTTCTTCATTTGTATGGATATCTACATGTGCCATGAGCATTGTAAGTGATGCTCAGTCCAGTTACAGAACATCATTTCAGAGATGCTGAATTTTAGGCTTTGAATGGCCATTTTAGAAATGCTGTTCATTTACATGATACAAAATATACAGGAAATACATTTTTTTCTCTATTATAGTAAATTTAATAGCCTCACACTGCTTAACTTGAATATCCCTTACTTAGTATTTGTTGGCCAGAAAAAAAGTAAAGCCAATATTCAGCATTCAACATCAGTTTCTCCCAAACAAAGTTATTAGTTATTACCAGGGTTCCTGATTATTAAATTGCACAGTAAATCCTGTGGTTATAGTTCAGAAAACTCTAGAGTTTGGTCTGGGATAAAGGTTTCATCATCTGTTGCAGCGTCCTTTTGACAGCACCCTCAAGACTGCTGGAAATAGGCTTGCCACCTATTTGAACTATGTAAGTACTTTCGTACTGTCCAGCAGCTGCCCTGGCTTCCTATGGATTTATTGTTCAATTTTTATCTTCATAGAAAGATGAAGCTGATGCTTTCAAATCATTAGGCACTGGAAATCGCGTGGCTACTTATTTAAACTACGTAAGTATGTTTGCAGAAATTGTTAGAATGACTTGAGTTAGGAAAAGGCTGCATTTTCACAGTTGCTGCTGTTTTCAGTATTGCCCTTCAATGGACTGATCCCCTGATTTTAATCATCTTATTACCAAAACTGATACATTTCTCTGGACCAAATGTATTGCAGCTGTAATGCAAAAAGGAAAAAGTACTCAAAAGCACTTATCAGTCAGTTTCAGGACCTATCAAGATGTTTAAATGGTGTGCAACTCTGGTTTAATTTAATAACATTCATTGAATTTGTATGAGTTTATAAACACAGTGCCCTGGTACAGAAAACTGAACATTTGGAAAATGCTTATATTAGTTGTAAGAAGATTTATTATGTGTTATAAATAAATTTCAGAATGAATTTACTGACAAACCTTAATACTGTAAGAAATATATATAAACTTATATTAAAATATTTCTTGGAAGTTGAGAAGCTCTCAAGAAGAACCAAAAAGCCACCAATCTGAACACACATAGTCCTTTTTGTTAGCAATACTGAAAAGCTATCAACACTATTGGCTGCAGTCATATTAACCAGCCAGGTTCTGCAACTTTTCACTTTTTTGTTAAACTCATATTTTGCTTTTGTTAGTCATAGCCTTCAGTCTGTCTTTTGCTACATGTAGATGTTGGTATTATATTTAATGCTTACGTTCTTCATGGTTTAAGTTCAGTTGATATACTGATTTTACAGAACAAAATTTAATTTTGAATCAAATGCTATTTAATACATAGGAAAAATGCATGCAAATTGTTCTGTTTTTGCAAAGCTTTTGCAGGGACAGTTACTTTCTTCAAAGCCAGGAAAAAGCTTTTCCATGGTATTCTGAAGAAGATAACTCAAAACAAATTATTTTGTAGTGTTTCTTTCCTTTAGAGTAAACGCATACTTACTGTTGATGGCCACTTTTTTTATATATATAAACAGTACGGTGTTGTTCTTTTGCAGATGAGTGATGTAGAAGCAGGAGGGGCAACTGTTTTCCCAGATTTTGGTGCTGCCATCTGGCCTAGAAAGGTATCATGTACACCATTATAATCTATCACCACTTCAGTCACATTGCTGGACCATTCTGTCCTTCCTTAACAGCTCTGTGTAGCATTTCTCTTTCCATAGTTCATTCCCACCTCTCGGTCTAGCCACTTCTCTCCATCAATGGTCTCTAGTGGCACCATGTGTATTCCCTTTTGTTTGCAGGGAACAGCAGTTTTCTGGTACAACCTCTTCCGGAGTGGTGAGGGAGACTACAGGACAAGACATGCAGCCTGCCCTGTACTTGTAGGAAGTAAATGGGGTAGGTAGACTGTGCACACCATCACAATTCACCCCTCCTTCACTTTTTCATTATGGACCCTCTTTTTACTGCATTGATTTGGTTGATCTTAGCTGTTCACTGACCATGGTTTTTTTCCCCAGAAATATAGGCATGTGCATACACAGTTAAAGTTTTGTCAGTTCATCTGAAACCCAAGTTTTTAGGCTGAGACAAATCCCTTGAAAACATTGGGAGGGCATGCAAGTTATGCATATTTGGCTACATTTAAATCCACTTTTAAACCCACAGCCCAGCTTAGTTAAGTCCTGCTGTTGTACTGCTATACCTGATGATCTGGTAATATCCAGCTGTACTAGGCTGCTCTAGAAAAATCCAGTAACTGAAGAAACAGAGTTCCTAAGAAGCTGAGACCTTCCCAAATATGTAACTTTTTTTTCCTCTTTCTAGTGTCAAACAAATGGATCCACGAGCGTGGTCAGGAGTTCCGGAGACCCTGTGGGCTGACAGAAGTGGAATGAGCTATAACTGTACAAAGCTGCAATCCAGACTGTGCGTGTGTGTGCGCCCTATCCTTTGGATCATTAAGTTCATGCTCAGACATACCCCTGTTCCCACTGAGCCAATTTCTGAGCCAGAAGATGACAAAGAGCTCTTCAAGTTTCGTTACACATCATCTGTCTTAACTAGAGCTCCTAGGAGCACACATTTTCAACAAAAATTATGTCCATCAAGTCAAATGTAAACACTTTGTTTTTAGTGATTATCTTAACTGCTTTTTAACTCCACATAACATGCTTTCAGATACTGATAGAAATAATGGCAAATTGAGAGTTTTATTGAAAAGCATAATAAATTATTACTGTACATGTTTGAATCAGTACTGAAGTGTTTCAGGGTAAATTTAGTGTTTCTTTTGATACAGTTAAATAAAGTTTTGTCATGCATTTTTGATTTATATGTCTATATATGGGAATGTTTGACAGATATTACACACCACAGATGTCTTTAGTATACAAACAGTTTAGAAAAGGAGCAGGGACTACCCTGAAGAAGACATATGTAACCTCTGGAGGTTTTATTTATCTTCATTGTCTTAAATGACTTGCAACCATAAATTAATCTTCATTTACTAAATCTGATGATGGTGAAATTGTTTCACAGTCACTGCTATATGTGGAGTATGATCCAGCAGCTTTAGCTTGGAATTTATGTTCAGTTTATAACATTCTTAAAAGTTGTGAAAATAGTGCGGTAAGTCAGGATAATGTAAACCTCCCTAATGCTCTCCCAAGTCCAAACTTTCTTTGTCTTTAATGTGTTCAACAATGTGGCAATAATTGCCTGTATCTGGTTCTTGTTACTTTAACAAAATGTTTCAGTATACAGCTTACCAGCTTTGAGACTTTGTGAACAAGTTTTATAAAAGTTATAAATTGTATTACTAATCATTTACTAACCAGACAGCAGAAGGATGTGGCTAGATTTATATTTTTAATGAACAGCAGAACTGGATCCCAGCAATGAAACAGTTTACTAAGAAAATGCAAATACATACTGAGCAAAAAATAAATGCAGCACAATGCTAAAATGTTATATTTATACAGTCATACTGCAGTCTAACTTTGAAAAGGGTGACTAAATTAAACATTAATTTTTATAGTAGAAGTAATTTACTAACTTGAGTCAGCCACATATTGTATTTGTGGAAAGAGCCTCTGGTATCTAAAGGATGCCCTATGCAAAATGAGAAAAAATTTCTTGCACTATACATGTCTCTGTTTTTGTGGCAGGTTAGAGAAGAATAGAGAAAGTAAAGTTAAAAAAGCAGCATGATCTTATCTGTCATGAACTGAGCGAGCTATAAGTATCTAATAAACTTGTGAGGTGCCTAGCACTTCTGATGGCAATAGCTTGAATTCAGTGGTTGTTGTGACATGTATTTCACTTTACTGTCAGCAAATAAACACAAAGTTTTTTTTTCACTTTACTCAGCATACATACACAACCCCAAAGAATCTGACATGGCATCATACACTATGGCAAAAAGTATGTGGATCCCCCCTTCAAATGATTCAGTTGAGCTGTTTCTGTTGCTCCCATGCAGCATCAGACACTGTGGCCGTGAGTAAGAAATGGGTAATGTTTTTGCAACACAGACTGAATAAGACTTTGCAGATTTGTGATGGGACGAGGTCCCTTTTACATATATACTGTAGAATTTTATTCAAAGAAGACAATGGCAGAGTAAAAATGAACAAGTTGTCTGTAAGATAAGTTGTAAAATAAATCAGGAGTCCAGCTGCAACCAAGTGGATTTTGGAGCAGGGTTAAGAAATCAGGAGGCCTTGTGCTTTGTCTGAGTGTAACTAAGTGCACAAACAACAAAGAGAAGCTTCAGCCAATCTCTCCAACCTGGCTACAGGGAAGTTATGCTAACAAACAAAAACACAACACTAACCATCAGTATGTAATTTTGTGTGGTGCATGATTTTGTCTTGGTCTTAGATTTGAATTTTACTGTATATGATATTTTTGT